>OY740796.1:10819637-11360276 GCA_963514005.1 Raja brachyura
CTGTCAAGCATGTTCCACCACCACCTCTGGCATTCCAATGGCTTCATATTGGCCACAGGGGAAAATACAGAACTAGAGTGGAAGCAATTCATCTTGGATCACGAGGGATTGTCCAAGAAGAAGTATGGCATTTCACTTGCTCCTTGGGTAATCCGCACGTGAATTAATGGGAGAAATTGGCTGAGGATTTGCAGAATTTCCAGATGTGTCTCAAAAAGTACAGCAGTCTTGAATGAAAGCTGAATATGATTTCAGTAGAGCTTGAGACATGGACATGTTGGTTATTCTAATTCAGCTAATTGCTATCAAAAGAGATGGATCACTAGATTGCCAGCACATCTGCTTTCATTGTAAATGAGAAACTAAATCAGAAATTGCCACCTTATTGATTTTCCTAGAGATTTTCTAACCATGCCTTCCTTTATTTAGATGGTACCTTAAGCTAAATCAACATTGTTTCTCAATACCTAATCTTTCCCAATTCAGAAAATTGGGGGCAGTAGGAAGGGTAGGAAAGTCATGTTTCTCAGAGTTTCTCCAATAGCACACCGCCTCATCCCCATTTCAAACATCATTCCTGATTGGACATTGAGCATGGGTTTGGTTGCAACTTTGGAGTTGTGGTGAGACCTTTTTAGAAAATCTGTGTACAATATTCTTTTAACATGATAAACAAAACTTTGTTTTTAACAAATGTATTTAGTATTATGAATGCTTTATTGCTTGTGATGGTGTTCGACTTCCTTTGAAACATTGCCTTGATGAGCTTGCTTTGCTTTAACCAGGATATTCTTGTGCCAGAAGCTTCTGAATTTGAACATTGGGAGGTAGAAGGGATGGCACCGGAGCATCCAGTTGCTGCTATTATCCCAAGATGGAATACACTGACTACACTTGACATGAGTCATAATCAAGTATCTAACATTGATGAATCTGTGGTAAGGAAAGATGTGTATACATCCAGTCCAAGATAAAAAAACATTATTCTTGTGTTTCAATTGCATTTAACTTTCAACTAACTGCATTTTCTGTAATCTACCTTTCATTTTCATTTTTCATTCAAAAAAGCAATCTGGAGTTTTAAATCCCTCTCCAGCATTTTGCACATTAATAGGCAAGCAGTGTCGCTATGCTGATGGTCGATGCATGTCACTTTTAACCATGAATTATTACAAATAGAATTGTTTGAAGAGTAGATTTCAAATTTTCCATTTTTAAAAAGGTGAAGTTGATGAGAGGAATATGGTGTGTGCAAGCTTTACATTTTCCCTAATATAACAACTTTATTCGAGCAGGCTATTTGGCTAAATTCACTAATTTGGACTTTCTGAAACCTAGTCTTCCAAAATCAAACTCACATATCTTGTTTATAAATCCCCTAGAATATTTGTAATGTTATAATGGGAAAGTTGCAGAGGAACTTGGAGTGTGGGGGGGCGGGGGGGGGGGGGGGGGGAAAGATCCAATAGTCGTGGTTCATGTGGGTGCCAATGACGTAGTTACAACAAGGAAAGAGGTTCTGCTAACGGAATTTGAGCAGCTAGGTGCCAAATTGAAAAGCAAAAAAAGCGAAAAGGTAATAATCTTTGGATTACTACCTGAGCCACGTGCAAATTGGCCTAGGTTTGAGAGGATAAGAGAGTTAAATGCATGGCTCAAAGACTGGTGTGGAAGAAGTGGTTTGTGGGACATTAGCACCAGTATTGGGGAAGGGGGGAACTGTTCAGCCAGGACAGACTCCACTTGAAACTGTCTGGAACCAGACTCCTGGCAAACCGTATAACTGGGGCTATGGATAGAGCTTTAAACTAAATAGTGGTTGGGGTGAGTGGGGTCAGCAAATTGAAAGTGTAAGGGTGGAGTTAAAGGGAAAGAGTGTAGGAAATGTTACAGAAGTCTCCCAAATTAACGAGACGGAAATTTCAACAAGGGGTAAGAGAATAAGGTCGGGTAAAATCGGGACTGGTGTGCGATGGGAGGTGAATACCGAATTAACGGTGTTGTATTTGAATGTGCGTGGTATAAGAAACGCAGTGGATGAGCTTGTAGCACAGTTAGAGATTGGTAGGTATGATGATGTGGGAATTACAGAGACGTGGCTGCAAGAGGATCGGAGCCGGGTAGCTGAATATTCAGGGTTATACATCATATCGGAATGACAGGAAGGTAGGCAGAGGTGGTGGGGTAGCTCTGTTGGTTAGGAATGAAATTCAGTCCTTAGTGAGGGGGTGATATAGGATCAGACGATGTAGAGTCATTGTGGGTAGAGCTGAGAAATTATAAGGGTAAAAATACCCTAATGGATGTTATTTACAGGCCCGGAAACAGTAGCCAGGATATAGGATACAAAGTTACATCAGGAGATAAAATTGGTATGTAAAAAGACAATGCTACGGTGGCACGGGAGATTTTAATATGCAGGTAGACTGGAAAATCAGGTTGGTACTGGACCCCAAGAAAGGCAATTTGTAGAGTGCCTCCGAGATGGATTCTTAGAGCATCTTGTAGTGGAGCCTACCAGGGAAAAGGCAATTTTGGATTTAATATTATGTTATGAACCGGATTTGATAAGGGAATTCAAGATAAAAGAACCATTAGGAGGTAGTGACCACAATATGATAAGTTTTAATCTGCAATTTGGGAAGGAGAAGACAAAATTGGATGTGTGGGTTATTGCAGCTGGGCAAAGGACTGTTCCCAGATGAAATACGAAGGTAAGCTAGCCAATAATGTAAAAGAGGATAGCAAGAGTTTCTTCTGTTATACAAAGAGCAAGAAAGAGGCAAGAGTGGACGTTGGACTATTGGAGAGTGATGCAGGAGAAGTGATAATGGGGAATAAAGAAATGGCGGAGGAGTAGAATAACTTTTTTGCAACTTCTCAGTGGAAGACACCAGCATCGTGCCTGAAATTCAAGAGAGTCAGAGGGTGGAAGTTAGTGGAGCGGCTATTAATAGGGAGAAGGTGCTTGGGAAGCTGAAAGGGCTGAAGGTGGATAAGTCACCTGGGCCAGATGGACTGCACCCTAGGGTTCTGAAAGAGGTGGCTTTAGAGATTGTGGAGGCATTGATAGTGATATTTCAGGAGTCACTAGAGTCCGGAGTAGTCCCAGATGATTTGAAAATTTCCAATATTACCCCGCTGCATCAAAAGAGAGCAAGGCAGAATAGTGGGAACTATAGGGCAGTTAGTCTGACTTCGGTAGTTGGTAACGGGTCTGAAGAAGGGTCTCGACCCGAAATGTCACCTATTCCTTCGCTCCATAAATTCTGCCTCAACCGCTGAGTTTCTCCAGCATTTTGTCTACCTTCGGTGGTTGGTATTCACTTCACTTTGTATGTTATTGATTTGGACGAGGGGATTGAAGGCTTTGTGGCAAAGTTTGCGGATTATACGAAAATAGGTGGAGGGGCAGGTAGTGGAGAGAAAGCAGGGACTCTGCAGAAGGACTTGGACAGGTTGGGAGAGTGGGCAGAGAAGTGGCAGATGGAATACAATGCAGCAAGGCGTGGAGTCATGCATTTTGGTAGTAGGAATAAAGGCATAGACTATTTTCTAAATGGGGTGAGAATCCAGAAATCGGAGATGCAAAGGGACTTGGGAGTGCTGGTGCAGAATTCCCAAAAAGTTAATCTGCAAGTCGAATCAGTAGTAAAGAAAGCAAACTCAATGCTCGCATTTATTTCAAGAGGACTTTTACACAAAAGCAGGGATGTAATGTTGAGGCTCTATAAGGTGATGGTAAGGCCGCATTTAGAATATTGTGAGCAATTTTGGGCACCATATCTGAGGAAGGATGTGCTGGCTCTGGAGAGGTTCCAGAAGAGGTTTACAAGAATGATCCCAGGAATGAGTAGATTAACCAATGATGAGCGTTTATCGGCACTGGGTCAGCACTCATTGGAGTTTAGTTGAATGAGGGGGACCTCATTTAAATATACAGAATAGTGAAAAGCTTGGATAGTGTAGATGTGTAGAGGATGTTTCTGGTGTGAGAGCTAAGGACTAGAGGTCATAGCGTCAGAATTAAAGGATGTTCCTTTAGGAAGGAGATAAGGAGACATGTCTTTAGTCAGAGGGTTGTGAATCTGGAATTATTTGCCATAAAAGGCTGTGGTGGCCAAGTCGGTGGATATTTTTAAGGCAAAGGTAGATAGATTCTTGATTAGTACAGGTGTGATAGGTTATGGGGCAAAGACAGGAGAATGGGATTAGGGCGGAGAGATAGATTAGCCATGATTGAATGGTGGAATAGAATTGAAGGGCTGAATGGCCTAATTCTACTATTCCGTATGACCTTAAGCTGCAAAGCTTACTTCAACGATATGACATTTTCATTATTCCATTCGTTCAACAGATCCTACTGTAAACCAGTGGGAATTGGAGGTCAATTTATAAAACCCTTGCCTATTACATGATGCAGTTGTTCTGGACAGTTCACAGATATCTCCTTGTATCATCATCCCGGGTAACCACATGAATGGTGCTGGTTTAGTTGTCAATAACTGGCCAGAATGTACTTGTGTATATTTAGCTGGTAGCAGACTAAGATAGGCTTGGCTTGATAAGGTATGCCAGGCTAGAAGTATAAATTAACTTAAAATGCAAAATTGTAAGATACAGCAAAGAGTTAGACTGAGATACGGGTGAACAGTAGAGCATAGTGGGAGGTGACAGCAGGGCTGCATTGGGCATTCTAAAGGAGATTTAGAAGTTCATAACATGTACTTAGTTCAAGGAAATATAAATATATGATAAAATAATAATGATCCTATTGTATAATGGAAAGGGCATCTATTAACTACATTTCACATCATGTTGTGGAATAGTAAATAAATAGCAATTCTTTTTTTGTTTCTTTAACTGTTAGTTCAGCATTTAATAGTTTTGTATCATCTACACCCAATCCTATTAGATTACAGTCATTTAAGAATGTATTAATTCCTATCTGATTTTCAGTCGTTTTGGAAGAATATAAATCTTTATAATATTGTAAAAATCTCTCATTAATATCGTTATTCTGTGTTAAGAATTCACCATTTTCTGATTTAATCCGATGTATTATTTTTTCTCCCTGTATTTTTCGTAATTGGCGAGCCAGTAATTTTTGTGGTTTGTCCCCAAATTCAAATTGTATTTGTTTTGTGTATTGATATAATTTAACCACTTGGTCAGCATATATCTTATTTAATTTATATTTTAATGCAGTAATTTTATTATGTGTTATCATTGTAGGGTTGAGAGCATTTTCTATATCTAATTGTTTTATCTCCGTTTCCAGAATATTTTGTTCCTTCCGCTTTTCTTTGTTGTAAAATGCTTGTGAAGATATCATAATTCCACGAGTAAAAGCCTTAAAAGTTTCCCATAGTAGGGATGGAGATATTTCTGGTTTATCGTTTATTTCAAAAAAAGTCTTAATCTGCTTTATAATATATTCATTAGTTGATTTATCCTTCAAAATTTGTGGATTAAGTCTCCATTGTCCTCGTATTTTCATGTTATCATTAAATTTAATATTAAATGTTAATGGAGCGTGATCTGAAATAATGATACTGTGGTATTTAGAGTTATAGATGTATGGAATAAGCTTTATATCTACAAGGAAATAGTCAATTCTAGAATATGTTTTATGTACCGAGGAGTAAAATGAATAATCTCTTTTTTTGTTTCTCTTCCTCGCCTCATCTATCCTAATACTGTTAAAAGGAAGTCTAGATTATAGCCCCTTTATTTGTTAAGGATAATTCCAATTAATGATCAGTGTGTTGCTTGCATTGAATTTTAACCCAGGTGAAACATTTTGCAATTAACTATAGGGCTTGTTCCAAGATTGCTGTTGCTGTTCTAATATCAGGTTGACTATTCACTGATATTAATTCTGTTGATGTTTCCCAGCATAAAACTGGTCGCATTTGTTCTTTATCCTTTTCAAGCATTCCTAAGTGGTTGTACCAGAGTTCAAATGCATCACAATAATGTACAGCAAACTTTATTATAAAATGTATAAAACCTATTAGTTTTTGATTTGCTGTTATAATTTCATATTTTATTTTACAGCGACTAATACCTAAAGTGGAATTTCTGGATCTAAGTTACAATGAAATAACAGTCATGGAGAATTTACAGGTAGAAAGCCTCCTGATGTTTCTGAGAATTTCCAAAACTGCTAATTACTACTTGCACTTGACTGCAGTTAACCACAAGTTGCCAGTGAATTGTTTTATTAACAGGCATTCTTTTTGTATTCATTGGATAACTGCACAATATGATTAACTCTATTTTAAAAAACGACTACCACAGCATCTTGAATTTATTCAGCATCTTTGTTTTTTTGGGGAAACTTGTAGGAAGATGAAGATGGAAAGATGCTCTATTTAAGAGGGCATACCAAAATTTAGCCTTGGGAAAGGCACATTGATAGCATACCCAGAAAATGTGGTTAATACAATTGAATGTCAACAATAAGGTGGCTAGACACTCTTGTTGCAGTTGGGCATTCCCTGACATGTATTGTGCCCTCCATAATGTTTGGGACAAAGACGCACCATTTATTTATTTGCCTCTGTACTGCACAATTTGATATATGTAATAGAAAAAAACACATGTGGTTAAGGTGCACATTGTCAGATTTTATTAAAGGCTATTTTTATACATTTTGGTTTCACCATGTAGGAATTACAGCTGTGTTTATACATAGTCCCCCCGTTTCAAGGCACCATAATGTTGGGGACACATGGCTTCACAGGTGTTTGTAATTGCTCAGGTGTGATTAATTGCCTCCTTAATGCAGGTCTAAGAGAGCTCTCAGCACCTAGTCTTTTCTGTAGTCTTTCAATCACCCTTGGAAACTTTTATTGCTGTTTTTCAACATGAGGACCAAAGTTGTGCCAATGAAAGTCAAAGAAGCCATTATGAGACTGAGAAACAAGAATAAAACTGTTAGAGACATCAGCCAACCCTTAGGCTTACCAAAATCAACTGTTTTGTACATCATTAAGAAGAAAGAGAGCACTGGTGAGCTTACTAATCGCAAAGGGACTGGCAGGCCAAGGAAGACCTCCACAGCTGATGACAGAAGAATTATCTCCATAATAAAGAAATATCCCCAACACCTGTCCGACAGATCAGAAACACTCTTCAGGAGTTGGGTGTGGATTTGTCAATGACCACTGTCCGCTGAAGACCATGAACAGAAATGCAAGATGTTGGCTGGGTTACAGTTTACCAAGAAGTACTTACCAGGGCTCCTTGATGTCACACTCCATTAGATGCTGTTGTGATGCTGAAGAAAGTCACTTTCACCCAACCTCGGGAATTTGGTTGATTGGAATATCACTATTTCAGGTCTCTTTTTAGTAAATGTGGATTACCTTTCTTGAGCTTTGTGCTTTAACTAACCCATGTTGTTTGTTTATTTTCTCTGTTGCACAATACTTCAGAGTTATTATTCACAATTATGATATCACATTTAGTACATGGGTAGTGCCACACAACAGTTCTACAATTGATGGTTAATAAGGCAGTTAATGGTCGATATTGCCCTTGGTGAATGTGGAGTTATATGCAAGTCAGACTAGGTAAAATAATATATATGTAATTATGAGTTAATGGTATATTGGGCCAGTAATTGTAATCTTATTGAATGGTGGGTGGAAGAATGCTGGGAATTTGGGTTGTGGGCACATGAACTGAGGTTTATTTGATAGTGTACCATACTCCATTATTGCATTTCCCTCCTTTGCCAGTGACACAAGAAGGATAAGATGTTTAGCAGTATAACTGGTTGTTAGTTTTTATTTTTACTAATTAGAACTACTTATGCATATGACATTTTGAAACGAAGCAAAGCCACTAAATTTACTTTGTACTTTAAGCAGAAGTCCAAGTTAATTAATAATCTCATTCTAATGTTCTCTTGTGATTTTCTTTCTTTTCAGCATCTTTATAATCTCATTCATTTGGATTTATCATTCAACAAGCTTACGTTATTGCAAGGTGTACATACAAAACTTGGAAACATCAAAACTTTGAATTTGTCAGGAAACCAATTGGAAAGTCTAACTGGGCTTAACAAACTTTACTCATTGGTTAACTTGGATCTCAGCACCAATAGAGTATCACAGGTAATTTTGTCTATTTGTGCAAAATATTTAAAATACTCCAACTTCATGTCATAATTTTTGGACTGAGCTGGAATATTATGTTTAAAACGGGCCACCATAGTTTAGGAAGAATTTCAAGGCTTTGGAGAGTAGCAGAAAAATGTTTATTACTCTGGGATGAAAAATTAATACTGAACAGCTAGAGTAGCTGGGGTTGCTCTCCTTGGAGGAAAATATGGGTAATTGGTTTGAAGATTTTTTGTTCACATTCATGATATTGTTTTATGCTGACACAGGCAATATTTATTGTTGTCCCTAATTGCACTTGGAGAGGGTGGTGAGCTGCCACCTTATACAGCTACTCTTTTTCTAGTTAAGTTATTGGCATGGTGATATTGGGGTTGGTGTTCTTGGGTTTAAATGACAATAGACTAAGTGGGACCCGTTGGGTCCCAGTCGCACGGGAAGCCTGGTCCCCCAATGCAACCCATTCCCCAATGCAATTTCCATCATGGTGTGGGAGGGGGGGGGGGGGGGTGGTGGTGTGGGAGAGGGGGGGGAGGGGGGCTAGTGTGGGAGAGGGGGGCTGGTGTGGGGGAGGGGGGGTGGTGTGGGGAAGGGGAGGATGTGGGGGGGAGAGGATGGGTGTGTGGGGAGGAGGGCAAGGGGGGTGTGTGGAGAGGAGGGGGAGGGGAGTGGAGGGACTCCACTCAGTGGCCACCGGCCACGGCACCACACAGCACCTCCCGACTCCACACATCAGCTTTCCTGACTCCACACGGCGACTTTCCCGACTCCACTCTTGCAGACTCAATCAGCATGCTTGTGACTCGGCCCCGCCTCTGCAATCTGCAAGACCAATCTGCTGATTTCACAATATTTTAAACCTTCATAACCTTTGTATAATTCCATTGATCGAACTTCCATCGGTGAGTAAGGTGGCGAAAAAATCCTAGCGATATAGGGTACCGTTTTTGCATAAATTTAAAAAAAAACAGACCGGAAGAGGTCAAGATGAGAGTTTTAGTAATAGTATAGAAGATATAGATGAAGGACTGGCAATTAATATCTGAGCCACGGTGATGCTTTATTTTGGAGGGGATGTTGTCAAAGCATCTGCTAACTTATTTTTGGTAGTAATGACTGTGGATTTGGGAGGTGCTGTCAAAACAGCCGGGGTGACTAAATATAGTGCATCTTTTTGCAAATGCTATACATTGCAATTATTGGGCATAGATGGTGGAGGGAATGAGTGATTTGGTGGGGTGCCAGTCAAGTGGGCTGTTTTGTCGTGAATAGTGTGGAGTTGCTTGAGATTTGTTGCTACTTCACTCATCCAGACTATGTGGAGTATTCTATCATGCTCGTGATTTGGTACCAAAAAGATGGCACCGAGTCAAACAACATGGAAACGGTTCTTCAGCTCAACTGGTCCACGCTGATCAGAGAGACAGTGGAGTGAGGGATTTGCCACTTTGTGAAGTAACAAATTGTGCTAGTGTACCTTTCTGTTGCTATTATGCACTCTCAACATTCCATGGATGCCCAGTTTTGAACAGTCACTTCTGAGTCTGTTCTATTTAGCATGTTGGAAACATAAGAGATTACAGATACTGGAATTTTGAGCAAAGTACGGTGTTAGAGGAACTCAGCAAGTCAGGCATCATCTGTAGAGGGAAATCAACACAATGTTTCTGGTCTGGTCCCTTCTTCAAGTGGATGGAGTCAAGGGGAAAAAGCTATTAAAGAGGATGGAAAAACTGTCACAGGATAGGTGGATGCAGGTGAGGAAGGGTGATTTAGCAGATTGGTGGAGATGGTAACAAAGGCTAAAAGTGAAATGAAGAGGGAAGAGTGCCAGATGAGGAAGGGAGAGGAGGAGCAAAATAATTTCAGTTTGATGAATATACCCAATCTGAAACATCGACTGTTTGTTCTCGGCACAGATGCTGCTTGATCTGCTGAGGCCCTCCAGCAATGTTTTTATATGCCTTTTTAAAATGTTGATGTTGCTTTATTGTCCAAAGTTAATTACATTTGTATGTAATTGCTCCTATATTTTTGATTCCAGACCACATTTAGTTTGGAGTGATTTTTAGGCCATGTCTGGTAAGGGTAGTGCATTTCCTTACCTAAAGAACATTATTGAATCAGATGTGTATTTATTATTAGACAATCTGGTAGTTTCATGATTACCATTGAAATTACCATGAATACATTGGAATTAACAGATTTAAATTTCCCAATTGCGAAGTTAACATTCAGACTTCTGTTTCTTGATCAATGGTCTAGAACTATCTCTGTTGGTTCAGTAACTGTATTGTCCATCCAACAGAATGGTTTGCACACCTGCACCAAATCTAAGCCATTCAGTTTAATGGGCTGATTCTTCAGCATTTGATATTACACCCGTATAAGATACTTTGGTGAGGATCCTGGTCTATATATGTGTTGGGGCTTTTTTTTCCCGCAGGGGTACTGTCCAGAGTAATAAAACTAGTAATGTTTCGTAGTGTTTAATGCCAAATGACTTAAAAGAGGTTCATGTTTTTTCAGATAGAAGAAATCAAAAACATTGGGAGCTTGCCGTGTCTGGAGAAGGTTGTTCTAATTAACAACCCCTTGAGCATCATTCCTGATTACAGAACAAAGGTGCTTGCACAATTTGGAGATCGTGCTTCAGAGGTAATAGAGATACAATAGCAGTTCAATTGAAAATAGAAATATGTAAAATTTGTTCATTTAATGCCAATCTGAATTTTCTACCGTGTATTTTGAGTTTTTGAAATCTATAGTGGATTTGTCCATATGTTGGAGAAAATGTAATCTTGGGCAGACTTTTCATTAAGTTTATTGACATTTTGGAGATAACTCTTGACATGTAAATGTGGAGAAGTCCTTCCCTGTAACACTGGTCATGTTCAGAAAAATCTGATATTAACTGTTTTACATGTAGAATCAAGTTGGTACTGGTTTATAAAAGAAGACATAGTGCTTGAGTAACTCAGTGGGTCAGGCAGTATTTCTGGAGAACATAAATAGGTGACGTTTCGGGTCGTAATTCTTCTTCGGACTGATTATAGGGGTGGCAAAAATGAAGTTCTTCCCCCACTCCCCATATCTCCATTTTCTCCCTCAAGAGTCTCAACATAGCTGCTCAAGCTGCACATTGACTAGGATGTTTGCAATTATATAGAACCAATGGCAATAGGAAGTTCAATGGTAGACACAAACTTTGCATTGTGTGCACAGATGACTTGTAAGAAAGAAGGGAGTAGACAGAGTAAAATTACTTCAATTTAATTTACTTCAGTTTAGAAATATAGTGTGAAAACAGGCCCTTCGGCCCACCATCAGATATTACCCCTTATACTAGAACTATCCTCCACACTAGGGGCAATTTACAATTTCTACCAAAGTCAATTAACCTACAGAGCTATACGTCTTTGGAATGTGAGAGGAAACCTGTGCACTCGGAGAAAACCCACGTGGTCACAGCGAAAATGTACAAACTCCGTACAGACAGCACCCAAGATCAGGATCAAACCCAGGGCACTGACATTGTGAGGCAGCAACTCTGTCGCTGCACCACTGTGCTACCCTCAGGATGAATAGAAAAACGTTATTTTCACATGACTAGAAACTAGGGTCAACGGATCCTGCACAGGCCGAAGCAATTAAGGCCCTATTGTGAAGGAGCTGGAATATGAAAATGAGCAAGATCTAAGTTAGAGTACTGTGTACATTTTTGGTATCCATACTGAAGTTATTTTGGTTATCTAGGAGTCAGCAAAGTGCAAATTCACAACATTGTGTATCAACAATTCTGAGTGTGTTATTTTATTGTATGCATCGGATAGGAACTGGAATAACAAAAGTCTTACTTCATGCAACTTTGCAGCCCCAAGACAACAACAATTTAATATACAATAAATTCTAACTTATGAGTAAACAGAGCCATGAGAGTGCAACAAACAATGTAGAGTAACCACAGAATTGCGAAGGCCGTTATGGTTCAGGGTTGTGGAAGGGTCCCAAGCCGAAATCTGAGTTCTCCAGAAATGCAGCCTGACCTAAGATACAAAGCATTTTGTGTATTTTAAAAAAAAAATTGACCAGCATCTGCAGTTCCTTGTGTCTACATTAGATTTGTAATAATTTGTAATAATTGCTTGAAGGATTACAAGGGTTGTGGTTAGGTTACATCAACTAGCCAATGGGTGGTTAATTTATCGAACTAAAGAGTAGTTAAAGGTTTAAAATTGCACAAAATTAATATATAGATATATACTTGATGGCCACAACTATGGAGCTTCTTATCGAGTCCACATCACAAGATTAGAAATTGTTCAGCCTTGTGCTTCTTGTGTCTTGCACTTCTCGTGCTCCTTGTGCGTAGTGGTGGAAAGATTGGTGGAAACCATGCTCTGTTCACATAGAAACGGGAGCGCTCTTTCCTTGACCCCACTTTCGAGCTGCAGATCTATTACTTCAGATAGCCCTTGCTTTCTCTCTCCATCCCATTCCCCTTCCCAGTTCTCTCATTAGTGTTACTGTCTCCGCCTACATTCTATCTTTGTCCCGCCCCCTTCACTGACATCAGTCTGAAGAAGGGTCTCTACCCAAAACGTCGCCCATTCCTTCTCTCCAGAAATGCTGTCTCATCCGCTGAGTTACTCCAGCATTTTGTGGCTGCCTTTGATCTATTACTTGAAGTTGGATTACTCTAGGCAGCTTTTCTGTGACCACCGGCACAGATATAACCAGCCAATTATGCTCCTGTGTTGTATATTTTCTTTGAGACAAAACTTTTGTCATGATTTGCCAAGGTAGTTCTGAGAGGCTGTTTATTCTGGTTCACGAGTGTGGAATTGGGGTAACGTAGTTTGCTTTGTTATGGGATGACTTGTGAAATATTTTCTACACATCCTTGACGCCAGTAAGAGAATCTAAGGATTGCAAATTGGTGACATGGTGAATGAAGCATTGCCATATTCTTACCAAAGCCAACTTCTAATTTTACTTATGTTCTGATCGTCTCATAGGTCTGTCTGGATAATACTGTTACAACAGGAAAAGAACTTGATACAGTTGAGGTGCTGAAGGCAATTCGGAAAGCCAAAGAAGCAAAGGATCGAATGAATAGTTCAGATAAAAAAGTAAGATTGCTGTATTAAAACCCCTGATTAAATTTGGAATTATCATGGTGTTTAGTATAGAATAATTAGTACTGCGTTAGCTCCAATGAACAACAGTTTTTTATATATAACGTTGAATGGATTTGATATCCTTTACTAAGCTTGAAATCTAATTACTTTGGAGTCTGTTGCATTTGATTGGTGTCCATAAACTGTAATGTTCTTTAAATTATAGAATTAATTTTGCAAAATGCTTTTGATTAGGAAGGTAAAGGTGTGTTTCAGGATCTTTTTAATGCTTTCTGCCCTTGTTTCTTGCTTGCTTGCCACAATAATCTCCGACTCTACTTTGTTAAACCTGGCAATGTGTGTTGTCTTAAATAAGTACATTTTTTTGTTAGATCAGTGAGGAAACACGACTTGCTGCTCAAGGGTCCAAACCCAGCTACTCTTCTTATGTTGCTTGTCCTCCTTCTCCTCTGCTACACCATGCTGCCAGCTCCAGCCAAGGTAATCATGTATGTATCGGGCTGCTGGTGTGGACCATTTTCTTTAGTTCTAGTGCTTGCTTATCTGCATTGATGTGTGTGCGCATTAAAGGAATGACCACTACCCTTTCTAACTTGTACACAAAATATCTGCAACTGGAATACTTTTATCAAGTGTTTTTAAGTTACTTTCAAAATCATGGGTTTGGTGGATGTCTGAAAATGTCCTCGTGTTTCCAGGATTTTTTTTTAGCAATATTTTCTAGAAATATCATAAGGCCTCCTGTCTACCTCTTGCTCATCATGTTATTGGATCCACTCCTTCTATTCTTTGGATCAAAATTGGCTGACATACAAAGTTCTCAAAAGCTGAGCATCTAACTTTTTCGATCCTTGCTTATTAATTAGCTAAATAACAGCGTGAGTGTGAAGCGAGTATGCTTCTTTTCCATTTTCTGTCAACGTGTCCATTTTAAAGAACCACCTTCAAATACGCTTCCACCACTATTCAGAACATACCAGATCAGTGCAACTTGTCACATAATTCTTCTTGCTCGTTTTCCCTAAATCTGGTGCTGTGGTTACTGTCAGTGGAACAGTTTGTTTATCTACTGTTTAAAACCTTCATAATTTTGGACCACTTGCATATCCTCCTCACGTTCTCTGTGGTAAATTTACTTTATCTATGTTACGTGGAACTGTATGAAAGTCACTTTATTCAGTATCTTGCATGTAAGAAATATTTGGAGTTTGGGTAGAATAAATTGGTTTTGCTTGGTTGTTGCTGAAAAGGAATGATTTAGATGTCTTGGTTAATAGATATAGTAATGGTAATTTATGAGCTTAATTCGTCCTTTGTGAAGAAAATGTGTCTGCTGCTTTTCACTACCATTTTAAAAATATTTATTCCGTAAAACAACCGATGTTTCTGGTACTACTTTGACTTAAAAGAAAATCAAAAACGACAGAACAAAAGCTGTAAAATTAAATCTGTTTTTAAAAAAAAAAGGGTTAGGAACCCTCCTGGCTTTACGTGGCCACAGATGATGATTTTATTTGACATCAGTACTTGTGAGTCTTGTCAGTGCTGACGAAGATGGAATCCTTTATTTTTTATTGTTTTCACCTGAGGCACTGAAGTCATTGGATAAATTCTTAGCCTGTATGGTAATCTGAACTGTAATGTTTCTTTGGATTTAGTCCTCGTACCATATATCCACAAATTCAGCAACGCACTCCTTTTGATCTTTTCAATGATACTCCCCCCACCACCCCTTCATAAAAATACAAGCCTACTTATTCCCATTAGCTTGAACTGTGTGAAACAGTTGGTTACTGTTGGAAATGCCAGTCCATAGTCGGGGACTTTCAATGGAAAGCTCTGGTTAAAATTCTGCAGTTTGAATCTTCAGGATATCTGGAGTATTTAGTCTTCTGACGTTCCCAAACTTAACAATGGCACACATCCACTCCAAAGCTATCCCTGTTCAACCTTTATTTGGGCTAAAATCAGGTTATTGTGACCAGACTCAATTACATTTTCAGAATGTAGTGGTGCAGACAAGATAGCCCTCTGTTTGGGGGGAAAAAAGCCAAATGTTTATAAGCAATGTATCAAAGCCAATTTTGTTATTGATGAAAATGTATTTCAGAAATAAATACTAAATCAGCCCTACTCATCAATCTACATCAAAATGAGAGTTTGACTCCTATGGCTTCGACAATTACCCCAGGAGACTCTGAAACAACAAATCTCAATAACAACAAGAGCAAGGTAATTCTAAACCTTTCAAAATTGGTTGATAACCAATAGAAAATGGAAAAAGGCTAGTTATCTTGTTGTCCTTACGTTTTTTAAAATATTGGTTGCATTGTGTTATTTATGTCTTTCATCTATTAATTTCTCATGAAACTACCACATCTCTGAGAAAATGGTAGTGAAGGCACAGATTTGCCAAAATGAAAAGAGCTAGTATTCCCTTGAATATATCAGATTAAGGCTAATTTAAAATTGTACTTGCAATAGGTTATGGTAGGAATTATGGTTTTGATGTTACAGTTGAATATTAGGCATTGGGTTTTGGTCACATGAGGACGAGTGTTAAATTTATATAAAAGTCCATAGGAAATGCAAGGATTTAAAATCTGAACATAGAGCTTGGCAATCTATTGGAAGACATTAATTATTATGAGCGCCAGCACAGTTGTTGATGAGCAATTGGCTTCCTCCGAAAAATCATATCAAGATTTGCTTGTGAACATTTAATGATTGAAATGGAACATTTATTTTATTTTCTTCCCCTCCCCACACACAAATGTACATATTTATCTTTGCCACTGTTTTTTAAAATGCCCTTAAACCCTGTTCCGTCACTGTTTCTCAAAAGCCTTTTTAAATGGAGTTTGAGCTTCTTGCTCGCGGTTCTTTTTATCACTCTCTGATCTCTATAGTTTGTATTAATAGTTCTTGTTTTCCTGTTACCTTAAAGAACCAGGCCTTTCATATCAATTCCATTCATCGGTTAATTTCATGTAAATTGTGCTCTTTCACATCAGGTCAGAATCAAACCTGGATCACTACCCACTGTGCTGCTTTCCTTTCACTTATGTTTACGTTTTTCTCTGTTCAAACTTAACAAAAGGTGGCCTGCTTCTCCACTTTATTAAGACCCCAATGTTGTATTATTGCCATGAACATTTTGTACCCTCTCAATGATCTTTACATCTTTGCTGAGTTTCTGATACTGAACACAGAATTCCAATAGGTACACAATTGATTTGTATTTTTCTCCCTTGCCAATGTTTATTTTTCTTAATATGTGTTGCCAATTTTGTTTAAGGAATTGGAAGTTTGTTTTCAGTTGATCTTTTGAATTGCCTTATTAAGATTTGTATTTGTGAGACAAAAGAGTAATTTGCTTATCTAGATCATTATTGGAATATCAGTCCATTTTTGAATATTCCTCCTTGAGAAATAAAATTAACCCAAATTGATTAGATAGCCTTTCGAGCACTAGAGGATTTGTTGAGAAAAGTGGTAAATATTCCTAGATTTTGAAGGGAAGATGTGTAATTTAAAACCAGACTTGATTTCTTAGCACTTACAATTGTATTTAAGGTTCCAAACCCAGAGCTAAAATCTATGAAGAAATCACTTGAAGATTCTGACTGCCTGCAAACAAGGTATGACATTTCTGTATAACTGCTGATGGATAGGAGTGATTAATAGTTCACAAATCTTAAAACTCAAGATTCTGTTGGAAATATAACGTAACATTTCCTTTACGTGATTGACATCCTTAATTTGGTGAACTTTCTGTGTTATTAGCATGGCTCAGCAACAGCAAATGTAGATTTTTTGTGTCCCTTTTCTGTCCTTGGCTTAAGATGAAAGTAGACGTTAAATAAATAATTAGGCCATGAAGAGGAATCTAATGCCAACATTTCATGTTGTACTGCCGCGTGACACATTAGTTTGGTGAAACGTTAAGTTCTTGCCTTGGAACGGTACAGATTGTTTCTTTTGGATGGAAACAGTTTTGGTCCCCTTAACTTAAAAACAATTTATTTACATTGGAAGACATCCATTGTTAGCCAATTCCTGGGATTAGACGATTAGTGAACAATTTAGGCTTGTGTTCCTGGGAGTTTGGAAGAATGGGTGGTGACTTTACTCAAATAAAAGATCCTTAGGGGGCTTGATATAGTAGATGCTGACATGTTTGCACTAGTCAGAACAAAAAGATATTTTATAAGATAAGGGACAAAGTTTTAAACCTGAGATGCATGAACATTTATTTGGTGGGGGTAGTGAATCTCGGAAATTCTCTGCACCAGAAAGTGGTGAAGGATAGAAGAATATTTAAAGTGAAGATGGATAAACATTTGAAAGTGAGAAGAATTTATTGCTTTGGAGAACTGGCACAGAAAAGTAGTTGAGACCAGCATAGATCAGTCATTGCCATATTGAATGATGGGTAGGTCTGGTAGGCCAGGTGACAACTCCTATTTTCGTGTGTACATGTGAATAGCTAATTTTTAACTGCAGCACAAAGCTAGTTTTTTTTTTTCTCCAATCAATAAAATCCAACATCCACAACAAGACGCATCTATTATGCAGCAGGCAGTGAAGAAAGCGAATGGCATGTTGGCCTTCATAACAAGAGGAGTTGGGTATAGGGGCAAAGTGGTCCTTCTACAGTTGTACAGGGCCATAGTGAGACCACACCTGGAGTATTGTGTGCAGTTTTGGTCTCCAAATTTGAGGAAGGACATTCTTGCCATTGAGGGAGTGCAGCGTAGGTTGACAAGGTTAATTCCCGGGATGGCGGGACTGTCGTATGCTGGGGGAATGCAACAGCTGGGCTTGTACACTCTGGAATTTAGAAGGATGAGAGGGGGTCTTATTGAAACATATAAGAGTATTAAAGGTTTGGACACACTAGAGGCAGGAAACATGTTCCTGATGTTGGGGGAGTCCAGAACCAGGGGCCACAGTTTAGGAATAAGGGGTAAGCCATTTACAACGGAGATGAGAAAACACTTTTTCACACAGAGTTATGAGTCTGTGGAATTCTCTGTCTCCGAGGGCGGTGGAGGCCGGTTCTCTGGATACGTTCGAGAGACGGTTAGATAGTACTCTTGAAGATAGCGGAGTCGGGGGATACGGGGAGAAGGCAGGAACGGGGTACTGATTGTGGATGATCAGCCATGATCACATTGAATGGCGGTGCTGGCTCGAAGGACCGAATGGCCTACTCCTGCACCTATTGTCTATTGTCAGTCAATTCTTTTGAGAACTATGGCCTATTACAATATGTCTAGATGGAATGCATTCTTTGCAATTAATTATCAGTAACCCATGTTGCTGGTTAGCCCACAACTAGAATATTGTGTTTATTAACATTCCTGTTTAGGAAAGATGTAAAGGTCCTGGAGAGTTTGCAGAAAATAATTGGTGGAATGCTTCTATGTCTTAAGAGAAAATTAAGTTGAAGGTAAAGTGGGGAAACTGGGCTGATCAGACTGTTCCACAAAAAGCCAGTGCACACTTGTGGTTTTAAATGACTCCTAGTGCTGTAAAAGAAAATTCTAGAAATACTTGGCATGTTTAGCCAGCATCTATGGAAAGAGAAACTGAATTAATGTTAGGTTAATGATCTTTAATCAGGATTAGACATTGGAAAACAATGCGCGTGGAGGGTGGGGTGGAATATAAAGGACAAACAGAATATTTGTAGCAGAATGGCAACCAATACAGAGTTTAAAACAAATTATGATGCCAGGTTAGAGAGGGTGTTGGAGGCTTGATAATCAGAGCTGATCTTTCTGGAGAAAATGTGTAAATGGGCACAAGATAAATGGGAGACGGAAACATATGCTGGACTGTGAAATACTCAATACTCTGGCCATTAGGAATTTGGAAATTCTCTGGCAAAATGAAATTTGGATTGGTGTTACTTGCATAATTTTCACTAATTTTAAATCTATTTTGTCTTCCCTCCTTCCTCTTCTCCCTTTTAAAAAAAAAGGCTTGGATCGGCAGATGCAATTAAACGAGCTGACGTGCTGAAGTCACAACACGATCCTGAAGTGACTCTTGTGCTGCCTTTTTCGTGTGTGTCATACAATTCCACCAATGTTGACTTTGCTGCCCACTTATCTGGAATAATTAATCAAGCTATATTGAAACTACATTGCACTGAGACCGTACTCGACCGCCAAGGAAATCTTATTAATTATCCTGTCTGCAGTAACGAAGCTGGATATTTTGAAATGGGTCCAGATCAAGGTGATTGTATTTTGGGATGTCGTTCAAACATTGATTTTGCCAATACTTCTGCAAATCTAGAAGCTGAGATATTGAAGGTACTGTGGACCCTCTGTGTCCAGGTGAACAAGGGGTTAAAGTTGTTTATATCTTGCATTGTGCTGACTGACAGTGCAGTAGCTGTATTTCAGATTCCTCACTCTGAGCTCCGACGGAAAATGCATAAAGTCATTTCTCAGATGCAGCTTGTTCTTTGTCTCCCCTATTCAGACATCTTGGAAGTGTTCTTTGAAGTGCCAGAAATGTGCCTTTCAATGAAAATTAAAACGCATGGTTGTTTCTTCTTTATATCTGATTCTCAGAACCTCAAAGACTTTAGCTCGCATTTAAAGGCTGTTTTGCATAAGTGGTCTGCATCTACAACAAGTTTGCCTTGGCTTAGTTATGAAGAGCCCCTTCTGAAAGACTTCATTGTTCAGCTTTTACAACATCAGCAGCTTGCACTAAATGACACTGGCATTAAAGGGAGTTTTGCAGCATATATTTTGATTCAAGATGACCTCAAACCATGGGATTGGTCAGAAGAGTTGCAACCTTCGGCTTCACACACTGAGGTGGGCAGTAGTACAGAATTAAAGGACACGAATAATCTGCATTCTGAAGTTTGTTCGGTAATTCGTCCAGGGAAAGAAGAGCATTCAAAACCTCTGTGTGTACCTTGTCTTCTGATTTTGACAGCCCAGTATCTTTATTTCATAAGAATAGATTTCTACATAGCTGCAAAGAAGTGTCTTCATCCTGAAGAGATTGCAAGATGTCCATTTAAGTTAGAGCAAATTTCATTAGCCACATTGCTTTTGAATCCAAAGCAAGGATCCCGTACTGTTGAAACAGGGGCATTTTGGGATGGTCATATACTTGAATTTTTGATTGGATACCAACTCACGACAGCAGTTTTTGTGCTACCCCATGAGAAGTTCCACTTTCTGCGAATGTTTAGTCAACTGAGAGGAAGCTTTCAGGGTGTCAAATCAATTGTAGTGCACAGAAGTTGTCCAGATCGCTGCTACTTGACGAAGCACAACACAGATGCAACTGATCACTCTCCAGAAACTAAAAGGTAATACCAAAGCAGCACATAGCTGGTAGTCTAGTCGAAAAGTTTATTTCATTTCTCCCCTACTCTTTGCTGCCAACAGGTGTGATTGCATTTATTTGCATCTGTAAGGTCTTGAGCTGAAACGGCGACCGTCCCTTTGCCTCTATAGATCCTATTTGAACCATTCAATTTTTCTAGTGGGTTTATTTCACTCCAGATTCTACCATATGCAGTCTCATTGGCTCTTTGGATCTCTCGCAGCTATTTAATTAAATTTGCTTGCAGGTAAATGGGATTAATAGTCTATGTCTAGTGCTCCATCTTTAGGGATAGCACAGTGGTACAGCTGGTAGATCTGCTGCCTCACAGTGCCAGAGACCTAGGTTCAATCCTGACCTCGGGTGCTTTATGTGTGGAGTTTGCACTTTTTCCCTGCGGCCGTGTGGGTTTTCTCTGGGTACTCTGGTTTCCTCCCACATTCTGAAGACACGCGGGTTTGTCTGAAGAATGGTCTCAACCCGAAAAGTCACTCATTCCTCCTCTCCAGAGATGCTGCCTGTCCCGCTGTGTTACACCAGCATTTTGTATCTATATACGGGTTTGTAGGTTAATTGGCCTCTGTAAATTGCCCCTGGTGTGTAGGGAGCGCTTGCGAAGGTGGGGTAAACATAACAAGTGTGAATGGGTGATTGGTGATCAGTGTGGACTCGCTGTGCTGAGGGCCTATTTCCATGCTCTATCTCAAATTCTAAAACTTTCAGACTTGATGGAACAGATAAGGCACAATAAAATGAGTTTGGACATCGGTGCACAGTGTGAAATCTTAAGGTTCCAAATGCGTTTGATTAATTACCAATATAATATTCAGTATTTGTATTTGAAACTTAAGAATTAAATATTTACAATGTATGTGACTGGTAATTGTATTTGGTTGTTCATCCAATAATAGTTTTTTTTGTGTCATGTGTGGTAACTACTACAGTTAATGTAAGTTTATGGCTATCATGTTTTCTTTTCAATCAAAGAGCGAATTTTCAGCAGTGTACCAAGTAATGATTTTTTGGAATAGTGTGTTGTTACAACATACAAAACAGGAGCAGAAATGGGCTTCTTGGCCCTCAAGCCTGCTTTGCCATTTCACTAGATCACGGCTGATGTGATTGTAATCACAATTCCACACTTCTGTCTAGTGGCAGTAAACTATAGACTAATGCAGCACAGATACAGGCCCATTATCTCCCTAAGTTCACGTCGACCATCAGCCACCCATTTACACTAATCCTACATTAATTTAATTTTACTTTCCACATATTCTCATCAACTCCTCCCAGATTCTACCACTCACCTGCACACTAGGGGAAGTTAATAGTTTTGCTTACTTCTTTCAAGTATTCCCTCAATCAACTCTACTCAACTATGTATCTCTTGTTTATCAAAATGCCTAAAAACTAATCACTTCCAGCGTGAGGGTAAATTCCCCCACATTCTATTCAGAAATTTGTACTTTCTATTGCTAACAGATCAAGAATAATTCTTCTTTTGCCTTAAATTTTCAGACTCTGAATTGACAGTATTTGGAGGAACTCTCGTGTGAAAATGCTTAGCTTCCTCGCTTTCAAATGAGTGACCCTTTAATTTTTAATTAGGTCCCTGGTTTTGGAATACTTTAATCCTTGTGCTGCTGATTTTTTTTAAAGCAGGGGCCATGTGTCTTTCTATGATTTATATTTGTAATGTAATAGAAATGGACAAAATTAAAGTGTCAATTGAATCTTCCAAGCAAATTGTGATAATCATGTGTAAAAGCAATTATATTGTGATTATATGCTTATGTTTAACCCCTAAAATATAACCTGGATTACTAATCACTAAATAACAGAAGTTAATAATTTTACTTACAATCACATTGCTGCTGCATTGTGAGCCACCAAATCTGATTCTTACTTTTTATCTCCCATTCTCTATATATGGGAAAATATGTGGGGGGGGGGGGGGGGGGGTGAGACTGTCTTCCTATGCACATGGGTTGTAAACATTGTTTAAAAATGTTTTTCATCAACATTTTATAAATATTTTCATTGATTTGATTACTTTCTCCTGGGATGCAAATAAAAGTTTTTATCTTTTCTTTTATATGTAGCAACCAGCCAAAATTCAAATCGGTCTTGAGCCTTTCTCTACAGTATCCTTCTGAGACATTGCTGCAAAAACTGACTGAAGAGAACCAGTGTCCTTTTCATCTTTCCACCTCGCCATCTCTCCGTTACCTGGCAAGTTTGAAAGGAAGAGCTATTGTGGAATGTTTTCACAATAATGTAGCTGAGGTAATATTTATTGGTGGTGGGTGTCTCTTTATGTTAATTCTCACTATGCCTAGCCGATGCTAAAGAAACTTCCTTTGCCACAGATGTTTATGATGGAAGGGTATGAATTTTAGGCAAGGGCTGGGAGATTTAGAGGGAATTTGGGAAGGCTTTAAAAACTCGGATGGCGGTTGAAATCTGGAACACTGACAGAATGATGGAGGCAGGTACTCACATTTAAAAAGTACTGAGATGAGCACTTGAAATGCTATGATAGTAAAAACTGCCAGAGCAGTGCTGCAAAATAGGGTTAGTCTATTTTGTGCTGCAGATACAGTTGTTGAAGGGCCTGTTTCTGAGCTAACATAATTGGCTGTAGAACTCTGACTAGAACTTGACCTAAATGTATCGAGGAGGGACACTTTTGCTAATTTTGTTAGTTGTGCTAATAATGTCAGTTTTGTTAACCTTGATCGCCTGGGGTTCCTTTCATGTTAGACTGATGGCCACATATGGGAATAATTTTATGCATTAAATTTTCCATTTGTTCATTTTACTTGTGAAGAAGCATGGAACTACTTTTCTTTTGGAGTGAGTGCTTGTGTTGAGAACTGCCTAACATGTAACTAAAAGTTTTCATTGGTCTAATATGTCATGAAATCATTCCTGTCATTATGTCATGTTGACTAAATATTCAATTTCAAAATCATGGAGATATTTAACATTAAAATTAATGCATGAGTTGTTGTATTATTCTTAGAGTTTGTATGGATGTGCCAAAATTCATATTTGTTTAACTCTGTTTTCTTTTAACTCTGGTGCTACTCCTGCTGGTGACTCTGAGTGACTTCCTGTTATTGGATTCAGGTTAACCAAATAATTTAGAAGTATGCTTGGTGTTCTCTTGGACGATAACTACGTTTTCTTAGTTTTCTATTACTAAGATCTGTTGTTTTCAAACCTAGCCCATCTATATTTCTAGACCCCTCTCTCCCCTGACACTCAGTCTGAAGAAGGGTCTCGACCTGAAAAGTCATCCATTCCTTTTCTCCAGATATGGTGCCTGTCTTGCTGAGTTACTCTGGCATTTGATGTCTACTAAATATTCACAAACTTTAAAAAATCTTTTTCACATTTTTGAACAAATTTTTCGTTGTAGTTTGTATAATCATAAATATTTTGAAATGTCGATCGATTACTCAAAATTGAATTTTGGTTAGATATGAAGTCACACTAATTCTGCATTTTGGTTAAAGTGAAGTTCAATATGAAATACCTTTGACCTATTTGACTTTAAAAATTCAAAACATAGGATAGCTGTTCTCATTGTCTAACATCAAAATTGAACTGAGTAAATGAAAATTGACATGCACTCTCATTTTAAGTTGTCTCCCCATGTTGTTTCATTATTCTTGTGCTATTCCAGGTTGAAAATGAAGAGCTAAGGCACTTGATTTGGTCTTCAGTCATATTTTACAAAAGTTCTGAACTTGAAGTTACTGCCTGCGTAATGCTCTCAACCAAAGCATTATATTTTGTGTTGGATGACACCATCGGTGAGGGCGCTGAACAAACTGGTATGACAAGTTTGTTTTAGATTAAGTATTATTTGCATTTGTCTGACGGCAATTATGTTAATATGCATTTTGCTTGTTCGAATTGGATGGAGCCGTCTGGAACTAGGAATATTGTAATACTAGAATTTAACATGTAAAAAGTGGATGTGAGATCCTCTGGATTATCTGTAAAAATGCTGGAAGCTGAATGAATAAAAACTTAAGAAGCTATATGTAGACTTTTTCCTTAATTTTTAATCAAAAGTCCACATGACTTTCAAAATGAAAATGGAAGTAAATGAAAAGAGTATAAACACAGACAGATTGAATTTCTCATCCAGAAGCTGCCGGAGGATCAGTGGGTTGAATGACTTCCTGTACTGTAATGATTTGATGATTATAAAATGAAAGTAGTGTTTAAAATGTAGAAATTCATCTCCTCCCAAGCTATAACTATAATTGGGCCATGACCTTCATTAACATGGGTTACACAAAAAGCTGGAGAAACTCAGCGGGTGCAGCAGCATCTAAGGAGCGAAGGAGATAGGCGACGTTTCTGGTCTCGACCCGAAATGTCGCCTATCTCCTTCGCTTCTTAGATGCTGCTGCACCCGCTGAGTTTCTCCAGCTTTTTGTGTAACCCTCGATTCTCCAGCATCTGCAGTTCCTTCTTTAAAACTTCATTTTTTAATTTGAATAGGGTATTCATTCCCTCCACTATTCAATAAGATCATGCTTGACCTCTGCTCAGTGCTATTTGCCTGCACTTGCCGGCAATTATTTTGGAAATATACTGTGTATTTAAAAAAAACCCTTTAATCTGACTGCGGGAGGAAAGAAGATAAGACTTTATTGCCTTCCATCACAGTGGGGAATGTGGAGGAACCACTGTGGTGGATGTTTATGTCAATTTTTTATGTAGTTGTGTGTCTTGTTGCTCTTTTTCTATGACTATGGCAACCAAATTCCTCGTATGTTGCAAAACCTACTTGGCTAATAAATTACGATCGTAATTATGAATAAACTCCAGCATTTTCTGAAGAAACTGACCAGAACCATTTGGTCCTACAATCCCAAAACAATCTCTGCCATTAAGTTTGAAATGGGCATTAGGCAATTTTAAATGGGTGGAACTTAGCACCTGTTTGGGTGGCTATCTATGTTGCTCACAAATTGTTGTGTCCAATGCAATTGAATATTTTAGCAATTAATATTGTACAGAATACATTGTTTAAACCAAGCAAGTAACCATTTAATCTTTAAAATAATCTTGGAAATGCAAGTATCTTGCCAGCTGCGAATAATATTTGATGGTCTGTTTCATAAATTTTTATCAGAATGTTGGAAAGAAAAGTCATCTTCAAACTGTGAGCAGGATGGTTTGCTGCTTTCCTTCTGCTTTGTCCTGAAATTAAATGATTTGCAGTCCATACACTTGGGCCTTTTCGATCAGTATTTTCGCATCACTGGTGAGTCGCCCTTCTAACTTTAGCAATCTACCAGCTTCCTAGTAAATATTTGCTATCTATGTTGCTGTTTTATGAATCTTACATTAAGAATGTAATAACAGGAAACTTGTATTAAGAATCCTTGGATTTGTGGACATTATCTTGCCAACCAACAAATTGTTGATGCATATTTTAATGCAGCTACAAATCAATATTAGTTTAATTTATTGTCACGTGCATCGAGGTGCAATGATACTAAGAACTCTCGTCTGACATGTTCGGCATTACGTCGACGCATGTGGCACCGACAGGGTGGAGAGCGCAGCTCCCACCAGCGGTAAGTTTAACCCGCAGGTAAGTCAGTGTTGAACTACTTGCGAGTGTTTTTAAACTCTGTAAGTCTGCAGAGTCAGCTAGAGTGTTCATGTGTTTTGGAATTAAAAAAAAAAACAACTCTGTAAATCTGGCTCGAAAAACGGAGTCAGCTAGGGTAAAGTATTTAAACTGTGGTAATTGAAAGGAACGCGCTAGAACCGCAGTTTCCGATTTAGATCGGATCGGGAGATAAGGGCTGCTTTAAAAGCCGGTTCCCGCTATTTTAACGCTATTTAGATCGGGTTTGGAGATAACGGCTGCGCTAAATGCCGGCACCAAATACCCACAATTGGAAAATAAAGTCTGCTCTGAGATGCAGTTTCCTTCATGGAAATGTATATAACCCTGTGTGATACTGAGGTTAATACAAATATTCTGCAAGCAGAATGTGCCTGTCAGAATTACAATTTAAACATATATGGTTTGGATGAGGTCCCTAGAGCAAGATAAAATGCTCCAAACCCTAATCAGTCAAGGGTTCTAAAAGACCCATGAGATTCTAAGGCAGGCTCCGAAGGAGTTTCCATACATGGAGTATGGTGTCTATAAAGAATGAGAATCTCATTCACTAGTGCCTTGCATAGGTCTGGATGAAGTCTCCCTAGAGCAAGACTCAGGAGTACCAGGGCAGGATGAAACTGGCCCTGAAGTTGGTGTCCCTACTTATGTGTATACACCAGAGCACAATAGAAATATTCCGGGTGTTCCCAATGTAGCACCAAGTTTTGCTATATCGGTATGGACTGGTGAGGCTATGGATGAACCTGGCGGCCAACATTATTTGGTTTCTCACCTACTCCAAGAGACTGTTATGACTGAAACAGTAAAAAATATATAAAAATATATAAAACACCCATTGTGCCTCGTTCAGGGTGCCAACAGTAATTGGGCACTCATGAATGTAACGATGCAAGGACAGGAAATGTGTTCCAGCATGTCCTCTAGCTGATATTCAGTTGGCATCACTGCATTTGGGGAAGACATACATGGGTCGATAATGTCCAATACTTTTAAGACATGCTTGCGTTACTCTGCAATGTATATTCAAACTCAATTGTATGATGAAAATTGTGATTTGGCTAACATTATACCCAAAAAATGCAGGATTATGTGGGCAAGCTATAACCAGATTTATGATTGATGAATACGAACCCCTATATTAAGAGAAGGAGATCTTCTGGTTCATTTACGGAAGTACAGAAACGTCATTCCATTACACATGGAATTTCTGGGGAAACAACCTCTGGTTGGTTAAGATTACAATTGTTTTGTAATTCTGCATTAAATCTGATCGGCTTGGTGTTTGAATGTACCAGGAACTCGTCAGGTAGAGATAATATATCCCAGACACAAGTAGGGGGGTTGCAGAGTCATTCTGGGACTCACAAACTTAAATTTATAGTTCGGTATAAGCATTTAAAAAAGTACACTTCAGCACTATAACGAAGTTGTTATCACAAGGCTGCTATGTGGCTATCTTTAAAAAGATGCCTTATTATTCAGGTACTTCAATTAATTGGACGGGTCAGCTGAAGGAATTACCTAATGGGTTAAATTCAGCCCTCAGATTGCTCACACAATTATTGAAATCAGCACTGGTGTTAATGAGGTCTTAGAATCACATTGTAATGACTTATCTAGAGGATATGTTAATTGTAAATGGGAGACAGCTGAAGAACTGGGTTCAGCAACCATAAGCCTATTGAAAGGCTATGGTTCTGTACATCCAAACAACATGTAAGTTACAGGCATCCCAAACAATTGACTATTTGGGGTTTGCCTTTAATACAGTTGATATGTGAGTAACTTTTTCAACAATTAAGGTTGGGGATGTTACAAATGCCTGTATTTGTCATGGTAAAAAACATTATCCCACCATCCAAGAAGTAGCTACGGTTACTGGTAAAGTGATAGCAGCATTCATGCCGTCAAATTGGGACCTCTGCATGATCAAAATCTGCAAAGACCAGAGTATAAGAGTAAAAAGCGTGCAGGTTATTGATTAGGTCCATGCAGTTACCAACTTAAAAGGTTGAGCTGAATTCAATGATGGATTCTCAATGTTGCACAAGTTACTAGAAGTAAAAATGTGCTTGTTCAGCAGTCTTCAGTGTTATTACAGACTGATGAGAGTGCTCTCGGATGGAGAGCTTAGGACAGCAACACCAGTTGTGGTGGTCGATGGACAGTCCAAGACTATTAATTCTCCAAATACATGGTATGAATTATTTGGATTATTGGGGGCATTTTATGCATTGATAGCTGTTGTTCTACAATAAAGAAATTACATGTTCAATTACGAGTAGACAATACCACAACTGTGGGAGAAGACAATATTGTGGTAAGACAACAGATCACGAAATACAGAATGAATGTTAAAATTCAAAAAGTTTCAAAAAGATTGTCAGACAGTATGTATACCAAATGTTGATCTGTTGTGTCTGGATTAAATCTCCAGTGGTCTAAATGTGTCTCGTGGAAGTCAGACCCAGGAGCATTAGCGGTGGATGCATTCTCGCTACATTGGGGAAGTATAGTCTTTTATGTTTTCCCCATTTTTGCCTGATTAGACAATGTGTCACCAAAATAGAGCAAGTCTCCGCCGCAGGCGTTTGGTGGTTCCAAATTGGTATTGCTTCTCGGCCTTTTGGCTAAGATCAAGTGTAGTATCTGTTTTTATCAGTTAATATCTGATACGTCCCTTATCTAGGGACCATTACTACACAGCCATTGTTCCCATTGGTGCTCAGAATGATGATTCAGACATTCATGACAAATCCCAGGTGCAGTAATTGTTGGTACATCCAGTAACAGCAGAAGTCATCCATTACAAGACTGTATTAATTGTTAATCTGCAGGTTCTGATGGAATGTCGGATAGGACCACGGATGTCATAACTGCACCTTGGAGAAATAGCACTAAGAAACAATATATGTTTCATATAAGGAATGGGAAATCTTTTGTACACAGTCAGATATATTTTATCATACTGCAAACATATCGGATGTATTGGAGTTCCTGGTTATGTTGCACCTGAGTTATAGTACCATGAATGGAGCTTGGAGTGTTTTGTCCTCCATTTAGGACTGTTTCAGAATCAACAATTATCGGGTCTCATCTGTTAATATCCCGATTTATGAGGGGAATTTTAATAAAATCCTACCAAACCCAGATAAACAGAAATCAGGGATGTCGGTATAGTTCTCACATTGCTTCGGCAATGGACTCCAATTACGACACTGTCTTTTCAGAAGTTAATATTTAAAGTGGTTATGCTCATACCATTAATATCAGCACAATGAGTACAAACATTACAAATGTTGTGGTTAGATTGTATACAGTTGTCTGTAGATAAAATAACGTTTTATGTCAATGATCTAAGCAAGCCAAGAAAGGCTGGAACCAATGTAATCTTTAAGACATACTCTGTCAACTAAACATTGTGTGTGGTTAAGCATCTGAATGAATATATATTGAATTAAGAGTCTCCGAGATTGTGAGACACCAATGTTCATTACCCACAAGAAACATATAAAAGTGACAGTACAAACTATTTCTAGATGGATAAACAGGTTCTGGATTAACTGGAGTAGACACTGATGTGTTTAAATCTCACTCCAAAAGGGCGGTATCAATATCCGCGGCGAAAGTGCAGGACGTGCCGTTCGACCAAATTCTGG
The DNA here is from genome assembly GCA_963514005.1 of Raja brachyura. The sequence goes on from OY740796.1 coordinate 10,849,600, forward strand.
AGACCGCAGGATGGTCTAAAAAACAAACTTTCCTAGATTTATGATAAACCTGTTGTTACAGTGCCAGAGTTGCACATGCTGTGTTGTTTGCTTTGTTGCATAACATTTGTTGTTATTTTCCCTGGGATAGAGGGGTTATTACTTTTATTTTTATTATTATTATTGAAAAAGAAAAAATTAAAATATTTATTGCATAATTTCAAGCAATATATATTATTTACTCACTACTGGGTAAACTAAAGCAGTATGTCGTATGGAATGATCTACGGCATGAAAATCACAGAGCTTTAAAATCTTCACGTAGTCACTCACGTGACTCCGAAGTAAAATAGTAAGATTAACCGAGAACTTACCTGTTCGAAGTTTGATCTTTATTTTATGAAAAGTTATGATGAGGGATTACGTGCCCTCCGCTCCCAATCCTCATAATATAAATGATCATCTGGTAGTTCTAATCTTTGTGAGCCTTACTATCTTACTCCGGCTATTGGTTCTGTGTTTTTCACGCCGCTGCTTTGAAGTGTGCCGAACATGCGCCTGGCGGGGCTTCTTCACGTAATTCCTCATCGTAACTCCTCATAAAATAAAGATCAAACTTCAAATGGTAAGTTCTCGTTTAATCTTGCTATTAATTATTAATTAATTTGATTTTGCTAACCCAGAACTTGCCCTTTATACCTGGACCAGCTCTTTGAACACCTTCAAATTAGACCCACATCCCTGCTCTTTATGTCAGTACCCTTTAGAAAGTTAGGGTATGATGATGTTGCTACAAAGCTTTCTGATGTTGCTTTCGACTAGAGCTATTCTGATCATGTTTATGCTTCATTATGAAGGAATTATTTCATAACTGAACAATGTTAGATCTCCCACTATCCTCCTTTTGCTCCAAGGAGAGTAATCTTAGCTTCTCTAATAAGTAGGTTTCTCTACGCATGCTACGTCATGTCATTTTGCAGCCTGTCTGGGAGCTGGTACATGCAATGGCATAAAAGCTGACCATCAGTAAAATTATTTTTGCTTTATTTTCATTGTGGGTAGAATGGCTCCTTAATTATGTAGTTACTGTCAAATTATTTTTTTCAAAATGTCCTCTTGAAAATCTAAGCTCAGCCCTAAAGCAATGTGCTGATTATTCTTTATATCACAATAATCCTGTTTAGATTTAATTAACAAGTTAGAAGTGTGAGGTAGAACTTCACTATTGCTAAAGTTGTTTTCTAAAATAATGTATACCCTCGCATAATTATGGCAAATAATGTAATCCTAGATTTAGCAAATTTTGCACAAACCTTCTAAAAAATTGTTTTTAATTTTAATTAGAAATGCTCCATTCTACTTTTGTTATAGGTCCATCTGCTGAACAAACAATTGCTTGCCTGACCAGGGACAGTTATACAACACATACGTTTGTTCAGCAGTTGATGGGTGTATTATCCTTGTTGGAACGAACACCTTCACCAGAGCCAGTAGAGCTAGACTTCTATACAGAATTTGGAAAGAAAAATACAGGTAACATTGCCATCACATTTTGGCTTGTTTACTTTTCTCAATTTGAGGTTCTATAATAAAGTCAGAATTTCTGTGGCATGCCTAACTTGAAAATTACCGTCAGGCTTTTTTGGTTGTTCTCAGTGGTTCTCTATTTTATCTGGTTTTATTTCTAATGTCTTACTGCACTGCGTTTAGAAAGAAATATAAGTGGGCAGGCAAATGTTATTGCCAGAAGCATCAGTCAAGTGATGTCGCGCTCTTCTAGGTTTCCGATCATTACCAAAGTAATAGATTGTGTCAAGAATATCCAGTGTTTTTCAGTCTGCTAAATAGTGCCCATTGCCATGCATTTCAAATATACTGAGAAAAACTGATTTGGGTACATTGGATTTAATACCAAGTCCTGAAGATAACATATACAGTTCAATCCAGTGATGGTCTTAACCGGAAACATCGTCTGTCCATTCCTTCCAAATATGCTGTTTGACCTGCTGAGTTCCTCCGGCACTTTATTTTTGTTCAGCATCTCAGATTTCTTAGGTCCACATTGCAATTTGTTTGCTACTATTAATATCATTAAATTTGTAAAGCTCTTACTAAATAATTTTTAATTGATGGACTGATCAAATCTCCTAGGTGTATTGCATATGGAAAGGACACTTTATGTGGATGTTTCAGGTTAATTTGTCTTTTGTTGGCATTAGATATAATTTATTAGGGTTGGTTCTCCAAAGCTGCTCGTGAGCCAATAATGAATGCTTAACAAAGTCAATATTTTTCTCAGTGATGGGAGGGAAAAATCGTGTTATCTGATTCTTAGGGCATCACTAATAAGCAATTTGAATATGTTCTTTTATTCTGCACATTGTGCTTCAACATGCTGTACTTCAACCTTGGCGTACCTTTTATAAATCTTCTTTGTTAATGGCTACAGCAGCATTATTCATACTAAGTAAGTAAGTTTATTGGCCAAGTATTCACAAAGAAGGAATTTGCCTTGGTGCTCCGCCCACAAGTAACAACATGACATACAGTGATAGTTACGAATTACTCAGAAAACACTAAACATTAATAATAATAAAACATTAATGATAAAACACCATTGATCAAGCATGTGAACCAACAAAATACTAGATCAAAGGGAGGCTGCAGATTTTTGGCTGTTGAGTAGAGCAACTACTTGTGGATAAAAACTGTTTTTATGTCTGGCTGTGGCAGTTTTGACAGTCCGGAGTCGCCTTCCAGAGGGAAGTAATTCAAAGAGTTTGTGGCCAGGGTGAGAGAGGTTAGAGATGATCTTGCCTGCTCGCTTCCTGGCCCTTGCAGTGTACAGTTCATCAACGGAGGGAAGGTTGCAGCCAATAATCTTCTCAGCTGATCGGACGATTCATTGCAGCCTCCAGGTGTCATGCTTGGTGGCTGAGCCAAACCAGACCATGATGGAGAAGGTGAGAAGAGACTCTACGATGGCCGTGTAGAATTGGACCATCATTGCCTGTGGCAGATTGTGCTTCCTCAGCTGCCGCAGGAAGTACATCCTCTGTTGTGCCGTACTAGTCTCTTCCTATTCTGAAAATTTGCTGTAGCTAAGAATACAAAGGCAGATTACTGAAAAATTCCCCGTTGGATCATAAGATACTTAATTCTAGTATGTACTGCAAGGAGTCCACTTTTCAACAAAAAATAAAATACTAACTTGGAATTGAGGCCTACACTCAGATCAGGTGTGATCTGACTGAATAAATGCACAGCAGACTTGCATGGCTTTTTAAAATCATCTACTGCCTCTTAGTTTTCTATTTGCAAAACATAAATATCCCAAGGAATATTTTTTAACACAAATGTATGTGTGTGTGTGTGTTTATCTATCTGAACAGGTCAAATGGAAAATTATGAAATTGTTCACTCTAGTCGAGTGAAATTTATTTATCCCAGTGAAGAGGAGGTTGGTGATCTGACATTTATGATCGCAGAAAATGTTCAAGAACTGAATCTCCAGACATCCAACATCCTCTTGTATGTTTTGGCATTTCAAGTTCAGTCTCTGGAGAATTCTTTACACTCTTGCAAACCACCTTTGCAGCCCAAAACATTAATTTTGACAAGCTACAACATGCTTCTATTTGAAGAAGATTATGTCAGCTATCCGTTACCAGAATTTGCAAAAGAACCACCACAGAGAGACAAATACCAATTAACTGACACAAGGAGAATTCGTGATCTGGATCGAGTGCTCATGGGTTACCAGACCTATCCACAGGCCATCACATTTGTGTTTGATGATGTACAGAATCAGGATTTCATAGGTAATATGATGCTCGACCATTTTGAACATCCACTTAACGCCTCTTCTACAGATAGAAGAAATCACTGCGGCGCCAACAATGAAGTTCAGTGGTGCCTCTTTGTAGCCAGTCCTGAGAGTCGTGAAAGGCTGATTGCATTGCTCGCTCGACAGTGGGAGCTGCTTTGCAGTAGAGAACTACCAGTTGAGCTTACAGGCTAACGTTGTTGCCAAGCACGGCCTGCAAATTATAAAAGTTGTACTTATCATAAATGGTTATATGTACAGCACTCTTGGGGAACTTGTAAATACCATGGGAGTCAGACAAGTTGTTTCTTTGATGTCTAGGGCTTTTAAAAGTTTATTTTTTACATGAACACATACTTATACTGAAGCATCCTGCTATATTATGCAACGTAAACTGTACATAAAAGGTCATTATTGCATGTTACGCTTGTATGTTTTGAAATATCCAATATAATGTTTGTATCTAATGGACAGCTTTCTCTCGTATGCTGCTATAATTTGAAATAAAATTGTTGGTCTTAGATACTTTTTAAAAAAGAGGAAATTTACTGAAACTTACTGTTTTTTGGAATATTATTACAATATTTTCTCTCCTGTAATTCTGTTTAACTTCATCTGTCCACGCTGTACTCCATCTGAACTGATAAATTAAATCAAAGGCATTTGGGTTGCTTGTGTTGCCTGCAATGAACTGACAGTAGTGCTTCTGACATGTTGAAGGAGACTGCTGATTCCTCTGGCTGAAGTCATGGAACCTGCTTTGAACTTGACTTAATGTTTTAACAAACCAAAGCACTACTTTGGGTGTGAGTATCTTATTGAGGGCAGTGGGGGCTGCCATGTTTTGTCAATTTGAAGGATGCAACTGAGTGCACTGCAGCGGTGACTTGATTTATCAAGTTTTGGGTCATTTCTGGTAGTAATTCGCCACACAAAAGGCACTGGAACGTAGTTGGATGTCATCCTAAACAAACAGAATTATGCCTGAATCTTCTGTCATGTGGATTATTCCAAATAATTTTCCATCGCAATCAGCTCAGCAAGAATTTGCCTGACTCAGCTGGTTAGCTTACTTTCCAACAGAAGAATGTCTGCCTTTTGCTACATCAGGATGATAAACATCCCAATTTATTTAATGTTCTCACGAAATTCACTTCACTGTGTGGTTTAGCTGATGATTTCTTCCTTTACAATTTTAGGAACTTGAGTTATGCATTTTAAAATCTATCTTCCTGAGGTTGGTATAGCTGTATGCAAGCCATCCCCAGGTTACAAATGCCTGACATAGGAATATCTCTCTCTTTGTCTCTCTCATTCTATTATACCATTCAGTAAAACGCAAAGTATGCACATTATTTAGTGACCTTTATGTACTTTCCAACTTGCTGACAAAATCTAAATGTTGGGCGAGTCCAGAACCAGGGGACACAGTCTTAGAATAAAGGGGACGTCATTTAAGACTGAGGTGAGAAACTTTTTCACCCAGAGAGTTGTGAATTTATGGAATTCCCTGCCACAGAGGGCAGTGGAGGCCAAGTCACTGGATGGATTTAAGAGAGAGTTAGATAGTGCTCTAGGGGCTAGTGGAGTCAAGGGATATGGGGAGAAGGCAGGCACGGATTATTGATAGGGGACGATCAGCCATGATCACAATGAATGGCGGTGCTAGCTCGAATGGCCGCCTCCTGCACCTATTTTCTATGTAAATGTAGGCACCTGTAAAAATGGAACCTGCTTGTTTCCAGGGTTAGTCTGTAATCTTCATAATTATGTAAAAGCCCAAGGGCATTTGTAGAGGAACTCTGTTTCATTCTGTTCTATTCTCACATTTAATATTGTCTGAACTGATTTATAAAATATCCCACTTTCTATATACTGGACTATCTAAACGTACTGTAAAAGCTAAAAAAGAACAAAATTATGTCACTTCTGTGGAAATGGAGGCAATCAATATTTGCCAGCATAGCTGTTTTTCAAATATCAACTTTTGAGTCAACCACACTTTTGCCAGTTACTCATAAAGACCGAAGTCTTTATCTCTGAAGTTTAGTTTAGAAATACAGCACAGAAACAGGCCCTTAGGCTCACCGCGTCTGCACCGACCAGCTAGCCCCACACATTAACGCTACCTACACACACTAGGGACAATTTATCCTTATACCAAGCCAATTAATCTACACGTCTTTGGAGTGTGGGAGGAAACCGAAGATCTAGGAGAAAACCCAAGTGGACATGGGGAGAACGTACAAACTCCATACAGAGAACACCCATAGTCAGGATCGAACCCACGTCTCCGGTGCCACAAGCACTAAGGCAGCAACTCTACTGCTGCACCACCGTGCTGCCCCTGAAACTTTTGTACGAATTCTATTCCCTTCTTAAAACTAGAGGGTGTTGGTTTATTTAAGGGGTATGAGGGTTAGTCAGGATCTGCAGAAGAACATTTTTATGTAGAGGTTGGTTAGAATCTCTGGTCAGTGTGGACTTGATAGGCTGAAGGACCCGTTTCCATGCTGTATCTCTAAACTAAACAAATGTGCAATGCATGGCTTGAGTGGTGAGCAACTCATTCTCTAGCATTTAGGTAGCTATCAGAGCATTTGAATCACCAAGCTATTTGGCTACGGAGCAAGCGCGAGTAAATGCTGAAACCTGCTCGCCAGCACCTCCATTTTTGTTTCCCTTAACAACTCTAAAGGGGTTTCCCTTAACAACTCTAAAACACCATAAATCCCTTCATGTTCTGTCACAACTTCAGTCAAATAACTTTTCTCCATTCCTAACTCTGGTTCCTTGCTCTGTGGCTCAACATCTCACACCCACCCTTTAATTTGTTTAATCCCTATGCTCTGGCATTTTCTCCTTTAGTTCTGGTCTTTCACGCAAGACTCGCTGACTTTGGGGTCGTCCTTCCAATCTCATCATCATTGGATGCAGTTGGAATAGCTTGCCAACTACCCTTGGAACACTTAACTTATATGTTACTCTAAATACATGTTGGATTATAAAATAAAGATGAATAACTGATTATAATTTAGATCTTAAAAATTGTACTAAAAGTGAATATATGTTCTACTTTTGACTAACCTTGCATTCCTTTTTTAATTTATTATACAGACTAATCCGGACTTGCATGTGACTATTCTAGCACCTCAGATCTTTACTTTCCAACTCCCCTCACCTATTGTGTATATTGCAAGAAAAATGTCCATAAATTGTTCATTATCCACATACCTATTCCTTTATTTCCTTGTCCCATCCTATTCAACCTTCAAGGCCTTTAAACCTGCAAATATTGGGTGCAAATGTCACAAGGTGGAAAATACTTAAATAGTCAGCAAGTCATAGTCTTACAGATGGCACAACATGTCCCATCTACATTTGTCCCATCTGCCCGCATTTGGGCCTTATCCCTCTAAACCTGTCCTCTCCATGTACCTGTCTAAATGTTTGGTAAATGTTGCAATAGTGCCTACCTCAACTACCTCCTCTGCTTCCATACATCTACCATCTTTTGCATGAAAATTTTACCCCTCAGATTCCTATTCAATCTTTCCCCCCTCACCTTAAACCTGTTCTCTAGTACTCAATACCCCTACTATGGGCACGAGACCCTGCATCTACCCAATCTTTTCCTCTCATGATTTTATAAACCTCTATAAGATCACCCCTCATCCTCTGCACTCCAAGTAATAGAGTACCAGCCTGCTCAACCTCTCCCGACAGCTCAAGCCCTTGAGTTGTGGCAACATCCTTGTAAATCTCCTTTGCATCCTTTCCAGCTTAACATCTTTTCTATAAATTGACGTCCAAAACTGAACATAATGCTCTAAGTGCAGCCTCACCAATGTCTTATACAGCTGGAACATGACCTCCCAACTTCTGTACTCAATGCTTTGACAGATGAAGGCCAATGTGCCAAAATGCAGCACCTCACATTTCTCTATATTAAATTCCATCAACCATTCCTCAGCCCACCTGCCCAACCGATCAAGATCCTGCTGCCACTTGTGACAACCATCGTCACAATCTACAATATTACCCACTTTTGTTTCATGTGCAAACATGTACATGTCATTGGATTATGGATACACCCAGTAAATCAACCACTTCATTACCATGCATGTTGCTACAGATTGCTTGACCGAAAAGCATCCCCACCCATTCACTCTAGTTGGCTGTGTATTTTACATATTTACTTCTGACACGGATGACCTTTTCAAATGCAATTTCACAACCTTTGGCGATCGATGCCAAATTTATGGCTGCCTCTAGGTGTATTTAATTATTTAGTATGAATGAACTATTTATATATGCATAGTTATGCTGATATACAGTTAGTACAAGGCAAATGAAACAATTGTAAAGCTATATACACAATCCGATTTCTGATAAAGATTCTATTGATTCCTCTCATTTTTACTATCTAACGGCTTTCAGCAGTCTTTTTTGTTTCTTGATGCTGTTTAACCGAGTTGTGCTAGTGTTAAGGATCTCTTCCTGCCTTTTGATGTTTGATGACGTGAACTGTTGTGTAAAGTCACGCCTTTTATATCCTGGAATGCCAATCACTCCAGTTTCTGCATCCCAAACAAACCCAGTCACTCGGATCAGGTACTTGTAGCTGGTGTATGACCATCCTGGGCAATAAATGTCAGGCCTGTTAGTTCTTACTATTGTGTAGTTGCAGCCAACACGGACCCTTTCACATCCAATTGGCCAAGCCGAAGGCCTCATTGGTCTGTAAGAAACAATAGATCAAGTATATCAAAATATGATTTGCAAATAACACACTAGTCCTCATTTATTAATTCTGAATTAAATCCCACTTGACAAAAAATAAGGTCGTAAGTAATAGGAGTAGAATTAGGCCATTCGGCCCATCAAGTCTACTCCACCATTCAATCATGGCTGATCTATCTCCTGCCTTCTCCCCATAACGTCTGACACATTTAAAAATTAAGAAAGAGTGCCTTTTAAATGAAGATATGCAGAAATGTTTAAAAATATTCATTGTCTGCAGAAGGGTCCTGACCCGAAGTGCCATCTATCCATGTTTTTCTAGAGATGCTGCCTGACCTGTTGGATTACTCTAGCATTTTGTGTCTTTATTTGTAAACCAGCATCTGCAGTTCTCTGTTTAAACAAATTCATAATGTTGATTGAAGTATATATTTTAGTTTGGTATCTAGTAATATAATTTATTTGGCTGGAGTGGGGCAAAAAAAAGGGAATTAATTCTAAAACCTATACCACACCTTTCGTTTTGTAATGCAGATATTGTGTATGTTTCCTGTTGGCTCAATTAGTGGCAATAAAGTGTCAAATACCTCAAAATCTTTCCCTTCATCTTCTCTTTTGATTCATGCGCAATTAGTCAAAAGCCCATGACTTTCAAAAAGCTTTCTGGCATGAAATAGGAACATGAACTACACTAATGGAACCTGCTCTGTAATTCAATAAGATCCTGCAGTTCAAATCAAGATCTTATACTTAAGTATCTGTACCTTAATAATCCTCCAGTCTAGCAGATAAGAAATGGTTTAAAAATGGTTTAACTCGACTCCCCACGTTATCTCAGAGGTGACGCCATTACTCTGAAACCAGGATCCCTAGTATAGATCTCTCCCTTTCCCATCCCCCCCCCCCTTCCAATGAGATGGAAAGGTTCCATTTACTTGATCCTCCCAGTTACCTGGACTACACCTCCCACCCTGGCTCTTGCAAAAATGCCATCTCCTGCTATCAATCTCTCTCTCATCTGCTCCCAAGAGGAGGCTCTTGTAAACATGTGGTTTCTCCCCTGCTGTGAAAGATGGATCCCTCGCCCATGTCTTCCCTGTCCCACAGTTCTGTTTTTGCTCTTCTTCCCCCTCTGCAGACAGAGAAAGGATGGTTCCCCTATTTGTTAACTTTCGCCAACCTCCACATTCAACTCCTCATTCTCCTACATTTCTGCCACCTTCAACATGATCCCACAGCTGTCTATATAGACTACTCCCTCTGCAATTCCTTGGTTCACTCATCCCTTCCCACTCAAACCACCTCCTCCCCCAAGGTACTTTCTCCTTCATCTGCAGGAGAAGTTACACCTGTTCTTTACACCTCCCATGCATTCATTCAGGGACCCCAGCAGCTCTTCCAGGTGAGGCAGAAATTCATATGCAGCTCCTCTAACCCCATCTACTATATTTGGTGCTTGTGATGTGGCTTTCTTTACACTGGCAAGACTAAGCAACCGTTTTCACCAAACACGTGCTCAGTCCGCCTAGGCCTGCTAGATCTCCTGGTTGCTAACCATTTTAATAGCCCTTTCCATTCTGATCTTTCTATCCTGGGCTGCCTCCATTGCCAGAGTAAGGCCACATGTAAACTGGAGGAACAGCACCTAATATTCCGGCTTGGTTGGCGCTCAGCCCAATGATATGAATAATTAACTACAATTTTAAGTAGCAACCCAAATCATCACCCACCCCTTTCCCCCTCTCTGTTGCCTGTGGCCCACCTGAATGTGCACCCATTTCTCCCATTATCTCCCCCCCCCCCCCCCGTTCTTTCCCCTTGCACATATCTCTTTACATTCACATTCCTTATCCGACAGCCTATTGTTACCTTTTCATCCATGCCTTTTGTCCACCCATCTGCCAATGAAAGCCCCTGTCACCTGCATCCACCCATCACTTAAGATAGACACAAAATGCTGGAGTGATTCAGTGGGACAGGCAGCATCTCCGGATTGAAGGAATGGGTGACGTTTTGGGTTGAGACCCTTCTTCAGAGTCTGAAGAAGCTTCTGGAAATGGAGAACTAGATGTTGTGAATGAAGAGCTCCACAAAATTAGTATTGGTAAGTTATTTGTACTGGAGAAACTAATGGACTGAAAGGCAATGTTCCCTCGCGATCAGTAACAACACGATCTACAGCAGACAATTACAAATAAAACATTATAATTTAAACTGGTGAAGAATGAAATAAAATACCAGCAGAAAAGGAGGCTGCAGACTTTTGGCTGTTGGGTAGTGATACTGCTCGTGGGAAAAAAGCTGTTTTTATATCTGGCTGCGGTGGCTTTGACAGTCCGCAGTTGATATATAGACAAACAGGTTGTCACACAGGAACACATTTTGGAGGTAAGGAGTCTCACAGATGGGAAGGTAGCAAATGTAACTCCACTGAGGTGTCTTGACAGGTGGATGTGGAGAGGATGTTTTCCTTTGTGGAGAATCTGCAGTTGAAGGCTGCACTCTCTTGACAATTCCAAAGTTGCAGATTGCCTATTTAAGTCGATGAAGTAAAGTACTTTTGCTTAGAGGATCATGTGTCTTTGGGACTTTATTTCTCACTGATCACTTTGGTATTGTGATTTATTGAGTTTTCCTTCCTTCACACAGACCCCACTATCCCAACTCTCTCCATTTGTAGGAAGATTTGCAAAAGGTAATATTTGACCTTAGAAGAAATGTTGTTGCTTGGATTTTACATTTCAACACTACTTCAACCTGGTTAGCATTTAAAATGTTACTCACGTTTCACATTCTTGGAAGAGATCTTTGCCCAGTTGCAAGCAGCGGCAAATTTTACACCCCAGTGATGGTGGCTCGTGCCACTGATTCCCCACCAGATTTGGTGTACATTGCGCTGAAGAGAATTACAAATCCCAGATATTATAACTTTGTATTAACATGGAATCTTGCACTGGAAGAACAGAACATTGCACAACTACATTAAGGGTCATTACATTACGTCCCCTGCGTGCTCCAGAGAGTCACAAGCAGGATCTTGGGTCAGAAGCCCAGAGCTCCACTCTCACGCCGGCATGCTCTGCAGATCGGGAGATGAGATAAGGTGACCGGCGGGCGGGGTAAGGCCCGATCCTGGGGACGTGAAGAGGGGGATTGAGGGAGGAATGGGGGAGGTGAGGAGGGAGAGTGTAGGAATAGAGGGAGGAGTGGGGTGATTGGGAGTGAGGAATAGATGGACTGCCCGCGCCCCCGCACCTCAGTCCCTTCACCCCCTCTCAGCCCCCTCTCTCTCCCCTCCCATCTCTCACCCATCCTCCCTCTCCCTCGGTCTCTTGCCCTTCTGTCTCTGCCCCTTTCTTTCTCTCCCCCCCATTCTCTCTCTGCTCTCACTCACTCTCTACCTCCCCCTCTCTCTCCCTCTCACCACCCCTCTCTCTCTCTCTTCCCTCTCACCACCCCTCTCTCCCCCCCTCCCCTACCCCTCCCTAATTAATAATATTAATATAATATCAAGGGGGTAGTTAGTGTGTGTGACGCCGCATGCGCCCCCCCCCCCCCCCGCAAATGTGCGTTGGGGGAACAGACCCAATGGGTCTGCACTTTGTCTAGTATACTTTTAAAACTCTGTGTATGTCACATTCGATTTTCAGTTTAGATTTTTGGCCTTTGATTCCTTGGTCCGCCAAAACGACACGGAAAAACTCCAAGACTTTTTCCATTTCGCTAGCGATTTCACTTTTACATTCGCAAATCCACTCATTACATTTAGACAATTTTATGTACATATTTTAAAATAAAATCCTCGCTTCCCCCCCCCCCCCCCATCAATTTTTAAGATTTAACGTATCTTACCAACTGCGACGTCACAATGCACACATGCCAACCAATCCAGGCCCACCTGCCTCCAAGTACGCTCGCGCCACGGCTCCCGCTGCTGGACTCCAGCTCTCCCGCCCGCTCCAACCCCCCACCCCCCACATCACCTCTCTCCCCCCCCCCTTCACCCCCACTCGCTCTCTCCCCCCAGACAGAGCAGAACGCCGGCTGTTGCCAGAACCGCTACAATAGGCGCCGTAGAGCAGCAAAGGGCTTAAGAAGAATAGGTGCAGCAGTAGGCCATTTGGCCCTTCGAGCCATTCAAAGTGATCATGGTTGATCATCCACATTCAGTACCCCGTTCCTGCCTTCTCCCCATAAACCCCGACTCCGCTGTCTTTAAGAGCCCTATCTAATTCTCCCTTGAAAGTATCCAGGGTCCCTTCTTCAGTATGTTGGGAAGGGGGCGGCGGTGGAGAAGAAAGCTGGAAGAGAGGAGGGGCAGGACAAAGCCTGGCAGGTGATATGCCAACACGTGTGGGAGGGTCGTTTGTTACGCAGATTGGTTTATAAGATTTGACCAAAGCTGTTGCTGCTTCACAGCCCTGAACAAGGTGCTGTATCTGATACAAGGTAGACACAAAATGCTGGAGTAACTCAGCGGCATAATCAGCATCTCTGGAGAGAAGGAATGGGTGACGTTTTGGGTCAAGACCCTCTTCAGACTTCAGTCACCCATTTCTTCTCTCCAGACATGCTGCCTGTCCCGCTGAGTTACTCCAGCATTTTGTGTCTCCCTTCCATTTAAACCAGCATCTACAGTTCTTTCCTACACACGCTGTATCTGATATATCTATCTATATACTTTTAAAGCTTTGTGGGTGTATGTCATTTTGCCTTTGACTCGTTACTCCGCGAAAACCAGACGCAAAAACACCGAGATTTTTACCATTTCGCTAGAGATTTTACTTTTACATTTGCAAATCCACTCTTCATTAAATTTAGTCATTTTTCTGTACACATTTTGAATAAAATCCTTCACAAAACTTATTATTTTCTTTAAATCAGCAGCTGCGGACGTCACAATGCCCTTGTGCTCGCGGCATCGCCACCCGCTCTCCATTCAAGCAGACGCTGTCATCGCACTTGCAATCCCCCCCCCCCCCCCCACTCAGTCATTATTCCGCCTCCTGCTGGCCACCTTCTCATCGTGTTCCCCGCGCGACGATAACAGCTGCTACCGCACTCTTCCACAACCCCCCCCCCCGGGCCCGGCTCTGTCACGCTGGCGGAAGCCACAGATCGGCTGGTCCCCCCCGCTGCTTTTCGCAGTCCTCGCTGGCCCGCCCGCTCCACCCTCGGGTTTGGAGATAACGGCTGCGCTAAATGCCGGCTCCAAATACCCACAATTTGTAAAATAAAGTCTGCTCTGAGTATATGTTACCAGATGCAGTTTTCCTTTATGGAAATGTATATAACCCTGTGTGATACGGAGGTTAAGACAAATATTCTGCAAGCAGAATGTGCCTGGCAGAATTACAATTTTAAACATATATGGTTTATGCACAAATACAAAACAGTAAAGAAGTAACTCTCCTCCAAGGGAGGACAAGAATGTGGGGAAGGCTGGAAATGGAGAAAATGCTCCACACTTGACTTAGTCAAGGGTTCTAAGACCCATGTATGTCTTCCTGTAAGGCAGGCTCCGAAGGAGTTTCCATACACCGAGTATGGTGCCTATGAAAATGGGATTCTGATTCTCCAATACCTTGGTTAGGTCTGGATGAGGTCCCTAGAGCAAGATAAAATGCTCAAAACTCTAAACAATCAAGGGTTCTAAAGACCCATGAGATTCTAAGGCAGGCTCCGAGGAAGTTTCCATACACTGAGTATGGTGCCTATGAAGAATGAGAATGTCGTTCACCAGTGCCTTGCATAGGTCTGGATGAATTCTCCCTAGAGCAAGACTCGGGAGTACCAGGGCAGGATGAAACTGACCCTGAAGCTGGTGTCCCTACTTATGTGTATACACCAGAGCACAATAGAAATGCTCCGGGTGTTCCCGATGTAGCACCAACTTTTGCTATATCGGTATGGACTGGTGAGGCTATGGATGAACCTGGCGGCCAACATTATTTGGTTTCTCACCTACTCCAAGAAACTGTTATGACTGACACAGTAAAAAATATATAAAACACCTGTCTATTGTGCCTCGCTCAGGGTGCCACCAGTAACTCAGTAATTGGGCACCCATGAGTGCAATGATGCGAGGACAGGAAATGTGTTCCAGAATGTCCTCTAGCTGATATTCAGTTGGCATAATTGTATTTGGGGAAGACATACATGGGTCGATAATGTCCAATTCTTTTAAGACATGCTTGCATTACTCTGCAATGCATATTCAAACCCAATTGTATGATGCAAATTGCCATTTGGCTAACATTATACCCAAAAAATGCAGGATTATGTGGGCAAGCTATAACCAGATTTATGATTGATGAAAAACTGCAAAAACAATTAAGGATATTTTCCTTATAAAACTTCTCATCCCTGCTTTGAGAAAACAAACAGGTTGAATACGAACCCCTATATTAAGAGAAGGGATCTTCTGATTCATTTACAGAAGTACAGAAACGTCATTCCATCACACATGGAATTTCTGGGAAACAACCTCTGCTTGGTTGTAAGATTACAATGTTTTGTAATTCTGCATTAAACACGTTCGGCTTGGTGTTTGAATGTACCAGGAACTCGTCAGGTAGAATTAATATATCCCAGACACAAGTAGGGGGGTTGCAGAGTCATTCTGGGACTCACAAACTTAAATTTATAGTTCAGTATAGGCATTTAAAAAAGTACACTTCAACACTATAATGAAGTTGTTATCAAAAGGCTGCTATATGACTATTATTAGACCTAAAAAAGCTGCCTTATTATTCAGGTACTTCAATTAATTGGACGGGTCAGCTGAAGGAATTACCTAATGGGTTAAATTCAGCCCTCAGATTGCTCACACAATTATTGAAATCAGCACTGGTGTTAATGAGGGCTCAGAATCACATTGTAATGACTTATCTAGAGGATATGTTAATTGTAAATGGGAGACAGCTGAAGAACTGGGTTCAGCAACCATAAGCCTATTGAAAGGCTAAGGTTCTGTACATCCAAACAACATGTAAATTACAGGCATCCCAAACAATTGATTATTTGGGGTTTGTCTTTAATACAGTTGATATGTCAGTAACTTTACCAACAATTAAGGTTGGGGACATATTATGTTTACATATTATTAACATTATCCAAGAAGTAGCTACGGTTACTGGTAAAGTGATAGCAGCATTCCTGCTGTCGAATTGGGACCTCTGCATGATCAAACTCTGCAAAGACCAGAGTATAAGAGTAAAAAACATTATTGATTAGGTCCATGCAGTTACCAACTAAAAAGGTTGAGCTGATTTGCAATGATGGATTCTCAATGTTGCACAAGTTACTAGAAGTAAAAAAATGTGCTTGTTCAGCAGTCTTCAGTGTTATTACAGACTGTTGGGAGTGCTCTCGGATGGGGAGCCAAGGACAGCGACACCAGGTGTCGTGGTCAATGGACTGTCCAAGACGATTTAATTCTCCAAACACATGGTATGAATGATTTGGAGTAATTGGGGGCGTTTTTATGCATTGATAGCTGTTTGTTCTACAATAAAGAACTTACATGTTCAATTACGAGTAGACAATAGCACAACTGTGGGAGAAGACAATATTGTGGTAAGACAACAGATCACGAAAGTTCAATGACAATACAGAATGAATGTTAAAATTCAAAAAGTTCAAATAGATTGTCAGACAGTATGAGTACCAAATGTTGATCTGCTGTGTCTGGATTAAATCTCCAGTGGTCTAAATGTGTCTTGTGGGAGCCAGATCCAGGAGCATTAGCGGTGGATGCATTCTCGCTACATTGGGGAAGTATAGTCTTTTATGTTTTCACCATTTTTGCCTGATATGACAATGTGTCACCAAAATAGCGCAAGTCTCCGCCGCAGGTGTTTGGTGGTTCCAAATTGGTATTGCTTCTCGGCCTTTTGGCTAAGATCAAGGTAGTATCTATTCTTATCAGTTAAATATCTACTACGTCCCTTATCTAGGGACCATTACTACACAGCCATTGTTCCCTTTGGTGCTCAGAATGATGATTCATGATAAATCCCAGGTGCAGTAATTGTTGGTACAACCAGTAACAGCAGAAGTCATCCATTACATGACCGTATTAATTGTTAATCTGCAGGTTCTGATGGAATGTCGGATAGGACCATGGATATCATAACTGCAGCTTGCAGAGATAGCACTAAGAAACAATATATGTTTCATATAAGGAATGGGAAATCTTTTGTACACAGTCAGATATATTTTATCATACTGCAAACATATCGGATGTATTGGAGTTCCTTGCTATGTTGCACCCGAGTTATAGTACCATGAATGGAGCTCGGAGTGTTTTGTCCTCCTATTTAGGACAATTTCAGAACGACAATTTATCGGGTCTCATTCATTTATATCCCGATTTATGAGAGGAATTTTAATAAAATCCTACCAAACCCAGATATACAGAAATCTGGGATGTCAGTATAGTGCTCACATTGATTCGGCAATGGACTCCAATTACGCCACTGTCTTTTCAGAAGTTAATATTTAAAATGGTTATGCTCATGCCATTAATATCAGCACAATGAGTACAAACATTACAAATGTTGTGGTTAGATTGTATGAAGTTGTCTGTAGATAAAATAACGTGTTATGTCAATGATCTAAGCAAGCAAAGCAAGCCAAGAAAGGCTGGAACCAATGTAATTTTTAAGACATACTCTGTCAATTGAACGTTGTGTGTGGTTAAGCATCTGACTTAATATATATTGAATTAAGAGTCTCCGAGATTGTGAGACACCAATGTTCATTGCCCACAAGAAACATATAAAAAGTGACAGTACAAACTATTCTAGATGGATAAACAGGTTCTGGATTAATTGGAGTAGACACTGATGTGTTAAATCTCACTCCACAAGGGCGGTATCAATGTCCGCGGCGAAGGTGCAGGACGTGCCGCTCGACCAAATTCTGGAGATCGCAGGATGGTCTAAAGAAGAAACTTTCCTAGATTTATGATAAACCTGTTGTTACAGTGCCAGGGTTGCACATGGTGTGTTGGGTTCTGTTCAAAATTGTTTGCTCTGTTGCATATCATTTGTTATTATTTCCCCTGGGATAGAGGGGTTATTATTTTTCTTTTTATTATTATTATTAAAATATTTATTGCATAATTTCAAACAATATATATTTACTCACTACTGTGTAAACTGAAGCAGTGTGTCATATGGAATGATCTACGGCATGAAAATCACAGAGCTTTGAAATCTTCATGTAGTCACTCACGTGACTCTGAAGTAAAACAGTAAGATTAAACGAGAACTTACCTGTTCGAAGTTTGATCTTTATTTCATGAGGAGTTACGATGAGGGATTACTTGCCCTCCACTCCCGACCCTCATAATCTAAAAGATCATCTGGTAGTTCTAGTCTTGTGTGAGCCTTACTATCTTACTTCGGCTATTGGTTCTGTGTTTTTCATGCCACTGCTTTGAAATATGCCGAGCATGCGCCTGGCGGGGCTACTTCACGTAATCCCTCATCCAGGCACGTGCCGTCAGGGTAGGCAAGGTAGGCACTGCCTACCCTGACAAAAATTATGAAATGCCAATTATTTAATATAAATAGTAAAGGCATGGAAGAATTATGCCTGTCTAAGAGATCGATCTCTTAGGTAGGCATAATTCTCCGTGCCTTTCACCCGCAGCGCTTGTAACACGGGAAGCTCTGTGCAGCCCCCGTGCCGTCAGCGCTGCCTGAAGCCGTCAGTTTCAATGGAAGCTGAAGGCAGCAGAAATTCTGCCTTTGCTGTACTGCGCATGCGCATCATCATTCTGCGCATGCGCAGCGCGAGTTTCTTGGCGGGATTTTCAAATATGGATTGCCATTATTTTAATAGTATCTTAGCAAACAAAGAGTGAAGAATGGACTTAATGTACCAATAATGTGGTAAGTGCATTTCTTTGTGCTTTATGTTTTTAAATACTGTATTTCCCGGGGTGGGGGGAGAGCTCCGTTCACAGTGTTTGGGCAGTCCGGCGTTGTGAAGGAGGGGATTGGGGTCAGTAACCCACTTGCCACGCTCCGGTCTGAGTGCAGGTGAGATGGGACTAGGTGAGAGTAAGTGTTCGGCACGGACTAAAAGGGCCGAGATGGCCTGTTTCCGTGCTGTATTGACATATGGTTTTATTGTGGCCAGGGAGTGAATCAGCTTGGGTGGCTGCCGCAGCGCTCTGGGCAGGGACAGCAGAACTGGCCGCCACTTCCGAGGAAGGAAGCAGCTCGGGTGATTGCGAGTGGCCGCCGGGACCCTGCCACTTCAGCCCCTTCTGCTGGTCCCCACTCACCTCTGGCAGTGCTCTCCGTCTGAACATCTCTCACCTGCCGCTCGCCGGCCGGCTTCCCGCAAATCTTTAAATTCCAACAGCGCGTTCACGGGTCCAGTTTAAGTTACTTGGCTGTGGGAATTTAAGGATTTGCGGGACGCGGTTGACATGAGCGAAGCCGGCGAACGGCAGGTGAGAGATGTTCAGACGAAGAGCACTGCCAGAGGTGATCAGAAGGCGCTGAAGAACAGCCGGTTCTGGTGTTGGGTCCCGGCGGCCGCTCGCACCCGAGCTGCTTCTATCCCCGGAAGTGGCGGCCAGTTCTGCTGTCCGTGCCCAGAGTGCTGCGGCAGCGGTGAGTGAGTTTGATATGATCTCTGTCCCCCTCCTTCTCAAAACCTCTGCCTTCTCGCATATTTAGCCCCTGCCGCAGGCTCCCCACACGCTGTGAAAGGAACTCCCCCTCCAATTGGACCCTTGAATTAGTATTGTCATTCCATAAGATGACAACTAATTCAACATCCCTGTGTGGTCCCGTTTTTCCCACCATCTCTCCACCTGCCTTCATCCTCCGTCCCCCACCCATTCAGTAATTAAATAATGAAGGAGATTTAGAACCCTTGGGAAAATTGAATTATTACTTATTTTTTATTTTTTACGAAGAGAACAATCTGCGCATGCGCGGTTTTAAGATTTTTTTGAAAGCCGGCTGACTGCCTACCCTGAGTAATTACTCACGGCACGTGCCTGCCCTCATCGTAACTCCTCATAAAATAAAGATCAAACTTCGAACAGGTAAGTTCTCGTTTAATCTTACTATCATACATTTGTTTTTCTTTTACCTATTTTAGTTATTGTATCTAATAAAAAAGTACTTAAAAAATAAAAGCCTACAAAATTAATTGTATGGGTCTCAAGCTGAATGCATTATTGGTTTCAAATGTTCATGGTCATTTTTTGTTCTGTCTTGCATTCCTCAATGATAATATTTACTTTTCACTGCTTCTTTGTGTTTTGGAGCCTTTTTTCTCACATAAGGAATATCTTTGGAGAATTTGTTATCTTGAGGCCTAGGGACAAGCTAACTTTGAACGCGGTGGACGTGGGCATGAGAAATTAGGTATTTCATCATTTAGCACCACTGGTCTCTCATATTTAATTTATTTTTCTCGGCTCCTATACTTTTTGTGAGGAATGGTTTGGTGTTTATGCAACAGCATGTTCATGGATAGACAGTGTAGATTTCTGTGTTTTTCTCATTATGTGAACTCTTCTTTAATTATCTCTCTGTACCCACAGTCTCTCTGAATAAATGTCCTTTTTGGTCTCTGATTTGCCACCCTTCTTTTGTAACCTGTTGTATTTGCAGATTAAAAAATTGTTTTGGAATCTCATTAATGTTTATTGTCATTCTTTTCGTGTTCTTGCACATATCCATATTTTGTATTTTTCTCTGAATTGACCTTGGTTTTCCCTTTTGCTAATTTCCTGGCATCTCACTTCTATTCCTTTGTGATTTTACTCCATATCTTTTTGATCACCTGACTTTAATACCATCCTCCATTGTAAGTGTACCTTTATGATGTTATCCCTTCATACATCTTCAGCCTCTCCTCATTCTCATCCGCTAAACCCTCCTGCTCCCTCTTCTCCAGACTGTTACTTTTCCCTTCGACGGAGAGTGATATTCTTGCTTTTCAGATGATTGAGTGTTCAAATTGAAATTCCTTCCATGAACCCCGCTGCATTGCTTTCTCAAAGCCATCTCTGACTAAACGTTCCCCCCATCATTTCCACTTAATATATAGCATGGGAACAGGCCCTTCGGCCCACAACGTCTGTGCCAAACATGATGCCAAGATAAACCAACCTCATCTGCTCACTTGATCCATATCCTCCCCATTCCTTGCATATCGATGGGCCTATCTATATGCCTCTTAAATACCACTAGTATATCTTCCTCCACCACCACCCTTGGCAGTCTGTTCCTGTGTGAGAATATTGTACTGACATCTCCTTTAAACTTTGCCCCTCACACCTTAAAGCTGTGCCCTCTGACATTTTCATTCACGTGCAAGGGGTAAAGATAGAAAAAACGTTGAAGCATCTAAAAACATAAATTAATAACTCCAAAAATATGGATGGTGTAATACAGGCAAGATTACTAGTTTATATATCATACGCTGAAGAGAAATACACTTAAATAAGTTTAAAACATTTACTGTGATTTCTTACCCTTGTATGCTATGAGGGAAAACTTACAGGTAGCTGGGAGCTTGCTTGTGTTCCCTGTTCCACAGCCAGTTATTAAAGTCTAAATGTGTAGTTATTCACCTATGATCAAATTAATTATCATTGCAATTTTGGAACAGCAGCAATGAATTGTTCCTGCTAATAGCAGTGCATTACAGAAGCAACAATTGGAATAGAGGCCTCTCACAGTGAGCCAATCTCACCCTTTTACTTAGTCCGAAGTGGGATCTCAACCCAAAACGTTGCCTGTCCGGTCCGAAGAAGTCCTGACTAGACTAATGAGTACAACTGGATGCAACGGAATTCTCGAAGTTGTGGCGATGATACGGCATCCTTAATGCGAATACATCCTTGTGACGGTGGAGATTGTTGCTACTACTGCAGGCGATACTGCTTTTAATCAATCTCTGCTGCACAGGGGAGACTAACTTTGTTTTCTTATTGACGGAAAAAATGCTAAAACGTTACTACTTTGGGAATAGGCTTTTTGCAACAGCAACAAACCGTCAAAACGATCGGAACCTTTAACGATCGGAGTGCCAGAGATCAGAAAAATGGTTTCAGGTGCATTATCGCCGTTCTTGCTTCATTGGACTTAAAAACTGAGCCACCGCATTGAGCGATTACATCCACATTTGTTTGAACACGCCACGCTCGGAGTGTTAAATTGATGTTAAATTTCCCCAAACTTACTCAGATCTGCCCCCAGCAGCAGTCCTTGGGCACATACAGCATCATACAGCACATACAGCATCAGGTAGGCGACCATCCGGACACCGCTTATCGTGAGGATGAAGTCGACAACGTTTCTTTTCTTTCAGGGAGAAACGCGGGTGCGCGGAAGAAAAACCGAAGCTCCACAATCTACTGTGGAGAGAATGATTCTCCCTGCTTGATGCAAACAGCTTTTAAACACTTCCACCACACTTTCAGGTTGGGGCGGTTACATCATCGGAATGTGTGATAAACCAAAGCAGAATTGACATTCCCAAAGGACTGATTTTTTAATCTAAAGTATCAATTGCCATGACAGCTAAATTACTAAACCATGTATTTTGTTTGTTGTTTAAAGTTAAAATCCCCTGACTAGATTGTGGCCTTTATTCGCTGTTAGACGATCCACTTGTTTCTTCTTGGGTCTGTACCATTATCCAATCGAGGAATATGACCCCCTGCCACTAATTGTCTCAATATGCACAATAACCCGCAAGTTTGATATTTGCAACGAATAAATGGACTAGAAGATCCAGACTGGACCTTGCTAAGTAAGAAAGGTATTTTTAAAATGGAGGTATTTGTGAGTGGTGTTGATATTTTAGAGTTATTCTTGCACATTAGAACATAAGTGTGGAAGTGCCGTTCCTAGTTTGTAGCAGGTTGTCTCAAATTAAATATGTCCATGATAATATTACGAAACCTGCAAATTTAGCACCGGTTTTGCATTTGTTTCCGAGCAATAAAACATAATTGAGTGGCTAATACCAGAATAGAATTCACTAATGGTAAAGCCCCTGTCCCACTTATGTGTCCTTGGCACGCTAATTACGCGATCCCGTGGTCGCGTTGAGGCGCAAAGGTCGTGCGCGGCTTATATGCGCCCGCACAGCCGTCTGACGTCATTTGAAGATGGGCACAAAATGCTGGAGTAACTCAGCGGGAACAGCAGCATCTCTGGAGAGAAGGAATGGGTGATGTTTCGGGTCGAGACTCTTCTTCAGTCTGAAAGAAGGGTCTGGACCCGAAACATCACCCATTGCTTCTCTCCAGAGATGCTGCCGGTCCCGCTGAGTTACTCCAGCATTTTGTGTCTATCTTCAATTTTCTTGGCCCCGCTCTCGGAGTAGAAGTGGGTGCAGATCTGGACCGCAATGGCCGTGAGCCTCAGGCTGGGCTCGGCGATCGTTTGCCTGCTTCTGCTGCTGTTGGAGGCGAGACGTTGCATCGTGCCATGGTCTTGGGCCTGTCCCACTTTGGCTGTCAGTTACGTGACAGGCCAGTGGCATGCAAAGATTTTGTTCGCTATAAAATTTCGGAGCGCCGCGCGATATCGCGCACAACTCCATACCCCTCCGCGCTTCTCAGTGGGACCGGCCACCCGTTGACACTAGCCCTGTGTTATCCCTCTTTCACACCCACTCCGTACACACCAGGGGCAATTTACAGAGGCCGATTAACCTGCAAATCCACAAGTCTTTTGGGACATGGGAGTAAACCTGAGCAACTGAAGAAAACCCACACAGTCACAGGCAGAATGTGTAAACTTCACAGAGGCAGCACCAGAGGTCAGGATCGACCCTGGGTCTCTGGCACCGTGAGGCAGCAGCTCTACCAGCTGTGCCTACTGCCATCCAATGGTTGGTCTGGAGCATTGTCACGGATTCATGAAGCCTGGAAGATGCTGGAGTCAATGATAAAAGATGAAATAGTGGCACATTTGGTCCGAGTCAGCATGGATTTATGAAGGGGAAATCATGCTTGACTAATCCTCTGGAATTTTTTGAGGCTGTAACTAGGAAAATGGGCAAGGGAGAGCCAGTGGATGTAGCGTACCTGGACTTTCAGAAAGCATTTGATAATCTCCCCACACAGGAGATTAGTGGGCAAAATTAGGGCACATGGTATTGGAGTAGATTGCTGAAATGGATAGAAAATTGGTTGGCAGACAGGAAACAAAGTGTAGGGAATTAACGGGTCCCTTTCAGAATGGCAGGCAGTAACTACAGGGCTCTCGCTTAACTTTCTTTACCTGTTGCCAGCCGGGCAACCTTGACAGCTTTTTAGGTTGCCAAATGACAGTTTAGGTGGTCATCGAAGACGTTTTGCATGACGCGTGCGATAATATGCTCGGATGAAGTGCGTAGTTACCAGTCAAAATCATGCTCAATGAAGCATTCACATATTATGTTCAAGAAGGAACTGCAGATGCTGGAAAATCGAAGGTAGACAAAAGTGCTGGAGAAACTCAGCGGGTGCAGCAGCATCTATGGAGCGAAGGAAATGGGCAACGTTTCAGGCCGAAACCCATCGGTCTGAAGAAGTGTTTCGGCCCGAAACGTTGCCTATTTCCTTCGCTCCATAGATGCTGCCGCATCCGCTGAGTTTCTCCAGCACTTTTGTCTACATTCACATATTATTTCTGCTTCAAATAACTCACAAACTAAACATATTCACCAATCAAGACATGATATATACCACAATGACATGCAGCAAAATTATAATACAATATCTCAACTCTTTTTACATATTGCAATTAATGCAATTTCTATTAGTTCTTTCCACTTCCAAACAAAAATGTGGTTGGATTATTCAGCAAATGATCAACCTGTGTCAATAAATCCTGGACCATGCACACTACAGATTGATGCAAGTATGTTTTCTGTGAAGGACCGAAATTTACCATGACATGGCCATAGCATTGGTCGTTATTGCTATTGGCACAGAAACACTCTGGCTTCCCACATAATTTATCCATAACAAAATATACAGGTTGCAAGGAAATTTCTAAAGACATTTTATGATAATAGCTGTTGAAACCGACAGGTTAAACATTACACTAACTGACAAGAGAAGGCCAAAGGACATAACTGCAGTAAATGTTCTTTTGGTAATATGATTAAAGGTGTCAAAACAAATAATAACATTGGGAATTAAAACACATTTGATTGCATTCCGTTATGAAACATAGTCAATGTTCGCTCTGAAGACCATGAATCACAATAGGGTCAGGGGGCGTGTGAATCAGTGTGGGATGGATAGATGGCGGGGGGGTGGGGGGGTGTTGAGAAGGCAATCGGTGCAGAATGGATGAATTGTGGCAGGTGTTTAGTACGTGTTGGTTGGAGTATGTAAAATTGTGAGGGGAGAGCACGGGGGACGTCAGTGGTGCTGAATGGGAGGATCAGTATAGGACAAATGGCAGTAGACAAAAATGCTGGAGAAAATCAGCGGGTGAGGCAGCATCTATGGAGCTAAGGAAATAGGCAACGTTTCGGGTCGAGACCCTTCTCCAGACTGGATGAATGGGGGGGGGGGGGAATTAGCACAGGATGAATGGGGGTAGGTCAGGACAGTGTGGATCGGAGGGTCTGTGCAGGATGAACGGGGATCACTACAGGATGAATGAGGGGATCAGTATAGGATGAATGGATATCAGTACGGGATGAATGAGGGGATCAGTACAGGATGCATGAGGGGATCAGTACAGGATGAATGGGGGTTTAGTAAAAGATGAATGGGAAGATCACTACAGGATGGATGGGGGGTTTGGAGCAGGGTAAATGGAAGGTGGGTCAGTACGGGATGAATGGGAGGATCAGTGCAGTATGAGTGGGGGGGAGAAGTGCAGGATGGATGGGAAGGTGGGTCAATACAGGATGAATTGGGGGACCAGTGTAGGATGGATGGGAGGTGGCAGGAGAATCAATGCGAGGTGGGTAGGATGATGAATAGATTGGGGGGGGGGGGGGGGGTAGATGGGGAGGGGAGCAAAGGGGATGTCAGTGAGGACTGAATAGAGGAGGGAATGGGGGATCAGTGCGGGATGGAGAGGAGGGGTTCCAGGATAAGATGTGGGGGGGGGGGGGGGGGGAAGAGAGAGAGAGAGAGAGAGAGAGAGAGAGATTGCGATTGCCCTGTGCAACGCCAAAGTGCCGCGCCAAAGGTGGTGGTTTGGAACTCGTCGCCACCGCCTCCCCTCCTCCGCCAGCCGACAGGAAGGTGCGGGGCCGAACGGTGCAGCTCAAAGATCCTGTAGCTATAGGATCTTTGGTGCAGCTGCTTCAGTCGGCGCTAGGAGCCCTCCCCCCCCCCCCCTCCCTCCCCCCCCTCTCCCCCCCCTGTTTCCTGCCTCTAGTGTGTTTGGACACACTAGAGGCAGGAAACATGTTCCTGATGTTGGTGGAGTCGAGAGCCAGGGGCCACTGTTCAAGAATAAGGGATAAGCCATTTAGAACGGAGATGATGAAACACTTTTTCACACAGAGAGTTGTGAGTTTGTGGAATTCTCTGCCTCAGAGTGCTGTGGAGGCCGGTTCTCTGGATACTTTCAAGAGAGAGCTAGATAGGGCTCTTAAAGATAGCGGAGTCAGGGGATATGGGGAGAAGGCAGGAGCGGGGTACTGATTATGAATGATCAGCCATGATCACATTGAATGTTGGTGCTGGTTCGAAGGGCTGAATGACCTACTCTTGCCCCTATTGTCTATTGTCACTGGGATTGATGAAACCTGGAGCATTGTCACTGGGATTCTTCTCCGTTGGCACCAGGTGACGAGGTCAGAGGTTCGTGCTGGCCTTGAACTCCAAGGGGAGTGGAATATTTGTTTTTCTCTATCTGCCTTATGCTTGCTCTCAAGGGATAGTTGTTCTGGAGAATATTAAGTTCTGTGATGGGTTGGGTAAAATTGGACAGAAATCACAACACAAAACATGCTATTCTGCACAACTTGTTTCCTGCTACTTTATTTCATTGAAGATAGACACAAAATGCCGGTGTAACTTAGCGGAACAGGCAGCATCGCTGTCTAGAAGGAATGGGTGATGTTTCAGGTTGAGAACCGCTGAAAATCCAGCATTTTATGTCTGTCTTCAGTGTAAACCAGCATCTGCAGTTCCTTCCTATATATAATTTCATTGTTCAAATGGGAAAAAAAACTGTTTACATGCTGCTTTCGTTGTGGTGTTGTAGACTCCTGTGTCCTGTTTATTCGAGTTTCCAAAATACCCCAATGTTTTTTGTCCTTCCATACTTTCTTAACCGAGGCCATTTCTGTCGAAGACACTCAGTTTCGGTCTGCCTGTGCAATCCTTTTCTCACCTGACCCTGAAACTTGGTGCACTCCCAGTGTAAACCACGAGAAAGGTCATCAAGGAAGGATGACAATTAAAACTACTACAGTTGCTGGAATTCTGAAATACAAACAGAAAATGTTGGAAACATCCTGCAACTCGGGTAGCATTTGTGGAAAGTAAAACAGAGTTAAGGTTTCCAATCAAGGACTCTTCATAAGAGCTGAGAAAAAGTGAAAAAATGATAGAGTTAAGTTGCAGAGAGAGTGGGGAAGGGATGGATAGTCAAATGGAATATCTTGGTTCGGTTGTGGTATGCTGATGATCAAGCCATGTGGTTGACGGGTTAATGTGGGCTGTGAGAGATGGAGAGAAAATAAGCATGTAAACATGGGAAATACAGGCCAGTCCTGTTGGAAATGTTCATCAGATCAGGTGGCATTGCTGAAGAGAGATAACTGATAGAGAACATCTATTATATTACTGGTAGATAACATATAGACAAGTGATCCATTCTGATCAAACTGAGAAAATGAGTCGGTTTGAACTGTAAAAAACAAGATTGTTAGGTTGGCTCCAATGTACCCACGTGGAAGACAAGGTTCACTGTTCAAGCATGCATTGGACAGAGTTCGCTCTGTTTTGGAGCCACAGACAAATAGGTCAGAAAGGAGGTAGGATGGAGAATTATAAATGGCAGGTTAAATGGCTACCAGAAGCTCAGGATCATGCTTTAATTCTGAGAACAGTTGCTCTGAAAGGCAGTCATCCAATCTATGTTCATCTCTTCAGTGCAGAGGAGACCATATTGTAAACATTGTTTCCAAACCCTAGATTTAAAAACCATTTGGATCCCTGGATAGTAGAAAGGGACGAGGTTAAACCGCACTTTCCCTACGGTTGCGGTTTATGTGAAAGGGAGTGGTTGGTGGAGAACGAAGAGTGAGCCAAGGAATTGCGATGGGAATAGCCTCTTCAGGATGCTGAACATAGAGGTGATGGTCAGATGTATCTGGTGACAGAATCCACTGGTGTGGCCATGTGGCTGCTGGAGGCAGGGGGTGATTTTGGGAAGTTGTGGAGCCATGAATGTTGGGTTAATGGGAGATACCGCATGGAAACAGGCCTTCGGGCCACCGAGTCCTCACCCATTTGCACTTGTTGTATTTTATCCCACTTTCTCATCCACTCCCTGTACATTAGGGGCAATTTTTCCTTTTATAAAGCCAATTAACACAAACCCGCATGTCTTTGGGATGTAAGAGAAAACATTTTTGCTAGTATGGGATGGGAAGGGAGAGGCCAATAGACAGAGCTGCTTGAAACAAAGAATTGAGGATAAACAGAATCAGTGAGACAAGTACACAAAGACACTGTTGAGACTACAATTAAAAGTGCCATTGGAGACCAACTATATGTAGATAAAATAACATTGTAATTGCATTCAGGGAATTATTTGAATACTTTAAGCAAGTCTGTTTTTTTTTCCAAATAAAAAGAATTGAGGCTTCCAGTAAAACACAATAAACTTTAGAAAACTCATGCTGTGAAGTTCTAATACAAGCATTCAGCAGCTTATTTTGTTTCATGGGAAAGGGCACACCCATCGCAGAGGGCAAGCTAACAATGAATAAAATTTGTGTAGGAAGGAACTGCAGATGCTGGTGATAACTGAACATGGACACAAAAAGCTGGAGTAACTTAGCAGGTGAGACAGCATCTCTAGGGAAAAAGAATAGGTGACGTTTTGGGTCGAGACACTTCTTCAGACGAAATTTGCAGTTTGATAGAAAAATGCATCAAAATAAATATTGTAGACTCTACATTATTAACTGTCCTGTGCAACTAATTGATTGAATCGTAATTATAATTAATTACACTGAAAAATTAGATCATTAGTATAAAGCCAGCATTTGTATAAACATAGATGGTTATAAACATAGATGTTGACACCATTAATGGGGTTGCTGACAATTGATGCAATTTACTTGTTACTGATTCCAGATTCTTAAACTGGTGTTCATTTATTTTACAGCTCTGATAAATTCTATGTCAATGGATCTAATTTTTTTAAATGGTTACTATAGCTTGTTTGCAAAACTAGTGTTTGTGTGAATATAAAATGCACAAGTAAAGTTATCCACTTGGTTAACTTGTTTGTATTGATTAACATCCTACCTTGTGGCATGAATTCATGGATACCACATTCTGTCTGTTTTCTAGGATTACATAGAAAATCTTAAGGTGTTAATAGAAACACATCAAATTCTGTTTCAATTGAAATGTTACGCCAACTGACCTACTGTTGTCATTGGCTTTCTACATGATGTACTAAACATTCTTATGCAGAATGTATTCAAACAACAATTTTACAATCCTTTGAATAATGTGTCCTCCCTTTATTAATTTAAAACCATGATTGAAAACAGCTACTTTTATTTTTCTGTTTTTTCCTTAAATATGTGATTAGGAAGTCGGGTTCATAGACCACCATGTCACACTATAGTCTGGATGTAAAATTTGGATGCACTCTCGGATAGAAGTCCTGGTGCAACCAGACCATGTTGCACTTGGCTTGGGTCTGGATTGGCTGCATCAGGTTTGGTTTGGGCTGGGCTTTAATTTTGTAACAGAGCAGCCTAGTATGTTACAATATGGACAATGCAATTGGCATCCAAATGTGGTGTAGTTCTCATTTCTTAGAAATCAAACCATATCTTCAAACAGTTGTCATACTGTGGGTTTTAGGTTTCATTTCGAAAACCGTGACCTCCATGTTTAGGAACAGCTTCTTCCCAACAACCATCAGGCTATTGAACACTACAAACACCAACTAAACTTTGCACTATGATGGTCTTGGTTACACTATGGACTTTGGGCTTTTGTTTGGATTTACACTTTATTGGGTTTTATTATTTATTAAACTTTTTTTGTTCTTTGTTTATTGCGTTATCTATTGACTACAGTATATATAAACCCGTTGTGCTGCTCCAGTAAGAAATTACTTGTTCTGTTTTAACACGTATGAAAATTAAACAGTCTTAACTATTTTCCATTTTACAATTCACTTGTTTTGCTTTTTTCAAGAAAACTGAATTTTTAAGCAATAAACAACTACTGGTTTCTTTTATAGTTTCATAACAAATTTAAATATAGCGTTGGCAACAACATTAGCCTGGAAACTGAGCAAACAACATAATAAATCACACAACACCATTCTAACTTTACAGTATCTGACGTTTAAATCATTCATCACATTTAAAATGGAAGTTTACAGTTGCATATCTGATAGAAGTAACGGGGTTGTTAACATACGCACATGTTTTTAATTAAAAGAAAAAATGCAAAGCTGATTTTACTGCTTTCTCTGAACAACAGCAAGAGTTAGTAAAATTACTTTTGTTGTGATAATGAGTGAAGGTGCAACCTATCTATTGTAGGTCCTTTAATCGATTTGGTCCATCAACAAACATCTGAGGTAGAGTATGTGCATCTTTACTGTTACCCAGCTATGGTTGTTTTTCAAATGTCAAAAGTATCCAAAAGTACGTTGAAACTCTATAACTACTGGGTCAATTGAAAATTTCAAGACTTTCAAGAAGTAGAGTTGATTTACTGTTGAATGGTGAAGAAATGTATGGTGCTGTTCCTGTTACAATGTTCTTGTAATCCATTGGAACCTTTTTTAGTAGCAAAGGGCGGACAACTATCAATGTACCATAAATAAACATTCTAATTTTCAAAGATAGTCGTTCGTCTGCAACAGGGTAATGTTGGTAGACACTTGTAGTGTGAAAGGCTGTGACAATAGCAGTAGGCTAACGCACAAGGATGGTTTTGAGAGGTTCTGATTTTGAATCCAGCCATGGTAAATTGAGAATTTGACAATGTGTAAATGATCATAAAACATGCAAGGTTATCTCAGCCAAGGAGGGATTGCCATCTGACCCTGCAATATCCTACACTATATTCAGTTCCACACCATGCAGTTTTATTGCATGATCCTGGTGGAACTAGGGATGGGAAATGAATAGGATCTTGTGGTGCCTCCCTATTTCCATTGAAAAACCAAGCATATATTGTATACCAGCTCCGCATATAATATCTTAAAGGTAACCTCATACAACAGGTCGAGGGAAACATTTTTATCTAGACTGTAATTCTGGCAAATATAATACTGCTAACATTAGTTTGATATCCTTTAAGAACTGGACAGTAGAACATAATATGGATTACTCCTCAGGTTGGTCAGTGTTTCATAATGACTGTATTTCTCATTCCACTAAAGTGACTGTTCTGCTGAGTATTTACTGGGTTTTAAGATTTCCAGTATTGTTGCATTGTGCTTTTGGATTATAGATTCCTCACTTTGCCATGGATGCCAATGAACTTGCACTTTAAAAGTCAATAACCAAAGAGCTCTATATAATTTTAAATATGCAAATAATCAATTTGAAGCCAATTTTGAAGCAATTGGCTATTAATATTTTGAGTAACAACATGCCAATTTAAAGTAAAATGATACATAGAAACATGGAAAATAGGTGCAGGAGTAGGGCATTCGGCCCTTTGAGCCAGCACCGCCATTCAATATGATCATGGCTGATCAGTACCCTGTTCCTGCCTTTTCCCCACCTCCCTTGATTCCATTAGCCTAAGAGCTCTCTCTTGAAAACATCCAATGAATTGGCCTCCATTGCCTTATGGCAGAGAATTCCGCAGACTCACAACTCTCTGGGTGATTTTTTTTTCCCTCTTTTCAGTCTTTGGCTACATATTCCAAGTGACAACATATTAAAAACCTTAATCTGAAAAGCAATTAGAAAAATTAAAACATTTTATAGAGTAATTTTTATACTTAAACTTTGAAGATATAATATGGTACTGGTCTTAAGTTCAGACAAAGGGCTAAACAAATGTTTGTATTAAAACAATGCACAAAACCATATGAGGAGTCCATGGAGTATGTTTTGTCTTGTACCATGCTCTACTCCTGTCCAACCACCATTCCACAGCAATGCAACAGTATTCTCAAGGTTTCATGGAAGTAGTTGTATACCGCTCTGGTAAGACCACATCTGGCGTATTGTGTACAGTTTTGGTCTCCTAATTTGAGGAATGACATCCTTGTGATTGAGGCAGTGCAGCGTAGGTTCACGGGATTGATCCCTGGGATGGCGGGACTGTCATATGAGGAAAGATTGAAAAGACTATGCTTGTATTCATTGGAGTTTAGAAGGATAAGGGGGGGATCATATAGAAACATATAAAATTATAAAAGGACTGGACAAGCTAGATGCAGGAAAATTGTTCTCAATGTTGGGTGAGTCCAGAACCAGGGGGCACAGTCTCAGAATAAAGGGGAGGCCATTTAAGACTGAGGTGAGAAAAAACTTTTTCACCCAGAGAGTTGTGAATTTGTGGAATTCCCTGCCACAGAGGGCAGTGGAGGCCAAATCACTGGATGGTTTTAAGAGAGAGTTAGATAGAGCTCTATGGGCTAGTGGAATCAAGGGACATGGGGAGAAGGCAGGCATGGGTTATTGATTGGGGACGATCAGTCATGATCACAATGAATGGCGGTGCTGGCTCGAAGGGCCGAATGGCCTCCTCCTGCACCTATTTTCTATGTTTCTATGATTCCATGTAGACACTTCACAAAAGTCATGTGACATTTAGTTAATGGGCTGCTGAACTCATGGGTGTGACTAGCTTGGGTTGTGAAGTGGGAAAAACCTTAGAAACTACAATGGCTCATGAGAAGGAAGATTGGCATGAAGAATTACGGTAAACTTTATCCCTCATAGAGGAGCCATGCATTGAATTGGTTGTTGGTAGATCAGATCAACACAGATGTACTGCACAGAAAATGCATTGCAGAAAGAGGCCATTCAGCCCATTGAGCCTGTGCCAGCAATGTGTCAATCCCCATAGGGACCTATC
Organism: Raja brachyura; assembly: GCA_963514005.1. The sequence continues at coordinate 10,882,410 of OY740796.1, forward strand.
ATTCCCAAAATCTGTGGTATCATATTTTGAAACGAGAAAAGCAGCAAGATTATCCTGGGTTAGATTGAAGAAATCAAATTGCAACATTTAGAATTATTTTTTTTAATGTATTCGTTCAAAATATAAAAACCTTGCTGGCATAGCCTGTATTTGTTGCCTTTGAATTGATTGGTCTTCAGGGCCTTTCCTTGCCACACAAGAGATTAGTGTGCAAAATTATAGCACATGGTATTGGGGGTAGGGTATTGACACGGATAGAGAACTGGTTGGCAGACAGGAAGCAAAAAGTAGGAATTAACAGGTCCTTTTCAGAATGGCAGTGTAAAGAGCTCAGACTCACACAGGTTGAAACACAAGCATCTTTATTGTTCAGGTCATTAACTTCTAAGCAGGTCATCACACGTTCACACTGCTACTGGTACTGGTAGACAGTGGGTAGGATCTTACACTATGAATGCTATAATTAGGCGGGGTTATAATTACTAGGCATTCTAATTGGCCAAAATGCTATAGCCAATCTACGGGCGGGCGGTGACTAGTGGGGTGCCGCAAGGCTCTGTGCTGGGATCCCAGTTATTTACAATATATATTACCGATTTAGATGCGGGAATTAAATGTAACACCTCCAAGGTTGCAGATGACACAAAGCAGGGTGGCAGTGTGAGCTGCGAGGGGATGCTATGAGGCTGCATGGGGACTTGGATAGGTTGGGTGAGTGTGCAGATGCATGGCAGATGCGGTATAATGTGGATAAATGTGAGGTTATCCACTTTGGTGGCAAGAACAGTAAGGCAGATAATTATCTGAATGGTGTCAGATTAGGAAAAGGGGAGGTGCAACGAGACTTGGATGTGCTTGTACACCAGTCACTGAAAGTGAGCATGCAGGTACAACAGGCAGTGAAGAAAGCTAATGGCATGTTGGTCATTATTGTGTGCAATTTTGGTCTCCTAATTTGAGGAAGGACATTATTGGTAATGAGGGAGTGCAGCGTAGATTCACCAGGATGGTGGGACTGACATATGATGAAAGAATGGGTTGATGGGCTTGTATTCACTGGAATTTAGAAGGATGAGAGGGAAACCTACATAAGTATACTAGACCAAGTGGGACCTGTTCGGTCCCATGTTCACACCGAAGGGCTGGTCCCCCAACGCAATATTCCACCTCTCCACCAATATTCAAGTGCAGTTTCATACCACTTCAAGCAGGGTGCAAGGCCACCAAATTCAAGTGCAGTTCCATACCATTTCATGCAGGGTGCAAGGCCACCGCATTCAAATGCAGTTTCATACCATTTCATGCAGGGTGCAAGGCCACCGCATTCAAATGCAGTTTCATACCATTTCAAGCAAGGTGAAACCACCATAAAACCACACAAAACACTACACTGACAGTTCAGTAGACATTCAGTGTGTTCAGTTAATTCACAGCTCAGACAGAGTCGTGACCTCGCCCTCCCCCATCACGCAGAGACTGAGCCACACCCACACTTCTGGGTTTTATAATCCCTCCCCCCTCCAACGGGAAAGGTGTGCCCTTCATGGCGTGATTGGCGGGAGATAGATTCTCAATGTTTTTTTAAACACTAATAACACTTTTATTTTTCATTGATGGGAAGAATCTGCACCTGATGAGTGGAGTAAGATGGCCAAAAAACACAGCCGTAAGTGGTAAAGTTTTATCTAAAATCAATATAAAGTGCAAGCAGGAAGTTGTCAAGTTTAGATGCCCAACCATTTGCAGTGCTTTTACTTCAACCCAAAACCCCAACCAACCATTCGCAGTGCTTTTACTTTTTTTTTGTTAAGTTTTTTTATTAATTAGAAGCAATTACATAATTTTAAAAAAGATACGTGTTCATTGTTGACATAATAAAAATCATTTTGTTCTTTGTAGCTATACATAATCAGTATTATTTATGTTAATCCTTGCTTAATAATTATGCTTCTATATTATTTTTTTCCATTTTTTATAAAGGTAGAAAATAATGGAAAAAGATTAAACAAAAAAATATACATATATTTATATGTATATATATATATATATATATTAAAAATTTATATATATATAAAAAATTGGGAAAGAATGGAATATTCTACAGATTTTACATCATTGGAGATATATCCACGTTTTATGAAATGTACTACTTCATCTATTCTTCGATTCTAGTTTCAGTCGGGTTCTCGTGCCGAACCAGTTTGCCCCTTCAAATATTCAATAAATGGGGACCATATTTTTTTAAATAGTTCTTGTTTGTCCATTAAGACAAATCTTATTCTTTCCAAATATAGGGTCTCCAACATTTCTGTGGTCCACATTTTAATTGTGGGGGTTATAGAGCCTTTCCAAAATATTAATATTAATTTTTTCCCAATTATTAAACTATAATCAATAAAAATTCTTTGATTCAAAGTCATGAATTGATTTGGTTCCGTTATTCCTAATATTATTAATTTTGAGTCAGGAGCCAGTTTGGTATTGACGACTTCTGAGATTATCTTAAAAATAGTGCTTTTACTTCAACCCAAACCCCCAACTAACCATTTGCAGTGCTTTTACTGCAACCTAAACCCCCAACCAACCATTCACAGTGCTTTTACTTCAACCCAAAACCCCAACCAACCATTTGCAGTGCTTTTACTTCAAACCAAACCCCCACCAACCATTTGCAGTGCTTTTACTTCAAACCAACCACATTTTCATTTTCAAACCACATTAAGGGCACACAAGGTCAGTAAAACCACACTCACAGTTTAGTAGACATGTGTTTAGTGCTATTCACAGCTCAGACTGAAAGACGTGGCCCTCTCACTTCCCCATCTTGCAGAGAATGACTGAGGCACAACACTTCCAGGTTTTATAATCCCTCCCCCCTCCCACCAGCAGGGGCAGCAGAGAGAATGACAACATTTTTTAAACATTAATAACTCTTTTATGTTTCATCAATGTAAGAAATCCTCTTGTCCTGCGCAGCGGAGGGGGACTCTGAGTAAGCTGGCCAAAAATCACAGCCGTAAGTGGCAGCGTTTTTTCTAAAATCATGAAACAGAAAAACAGGAAGTGATCAAGATCTTACTTTCAGTAATATAGATAAAATTCTTAAAGAATTGGACAGGCTAGATGGAAGAAAAATTTTCTTGGGGGAGTCCAGAACCAGCGGTCACAGTTTAAGAATAAGGGGTAGGCCATTTAGGACTGAGATGAGGAAAAGCTTTTTCACTCAGAGAGTTGTGAATCTGTGGAATTCTCTGCCACAGAAGGCAGTGGGGGCCAATTCACTGGATGTTTTTAAGAGTTAGATTTAGCTCCAAGGGCTAAAGGAATTGAGGGATATGGGGGAAAAAGCAGGAAAGGAATTTTAGATGATCAGCCGTGATCATCTAATTTAATTTCATTGCCTGCAGTACACCATCTGCAGTTAAACAGGGAACTCCAGAATCTCTGGCTATGATATGGGCTGCTTCACAAGCAGGCCTGTGGCTCTCCTCTTTGGTAAATTCAGCATCAAAATCGGATATCTGTCAAGAAGTTCACTGTTTACACACCTTAAAATACATTAACAAAAATTACACTTGAATAGCTTTTGACTGCTTTATATTGAGTATCAAGTTATAATTTTGGATGAAAAACCTCTCTTGCTCTGAGAATCTTGTGTGTATGTGTGTGCAGGACAATTTCCTTGGAATAACTATTTCAAGATACGATGAAATATAAAATGTTAAAATAATATTTTTAAAGTTTACGATTTTACATCCTTCACCTCATTCTTGTCTCATTTCACAAACTCCATTGATTATCAGTAATTTAGAAAAAATCACTTTAAAAAGAGTGTCAGAATTGTTTAAGCTGTTTGGTTGCCCCTCCATGTTTCCTATGACTGCTTCTGGACATCAGAGGCCTCCTTCATAAAATCATGCTTTAACAAAAGGGGATGCTAACCACAGTTATTTTTGGGACAGGTTCCCTCATGATTGTGCTGCTTCTTCAGGATATATAGGGTTTAGAGAGGGATATGTGGGTAGGTGGGAGTTGCATAAATAAGGAATCTTGGTCAGCATGGGCAATTTGGGCCGAGGGGCTTGTTTCCCTGCTGAACCACTCTATGACTCTCTTAGCAACAAATGCTGACACTTCATCACTGATTGGCAAGACTATCAATGTTTTTCATTAGTTTAGTTTAGAGATGCAGCATGGAAACAGCACCTTCAGTCCACCGAGCCCATGTTGACCATCAATCATCTGTTCAAACTAGTTCTATGTTATCCCACTTTCTAATCCACTCCCCTACACACTAGGGTCAACTTTACAGAGGCTGATTACCCTACAAATCTGCACGTCTTCGGGATGTGGAAGGAAGCTGAAGCACCTGGAGGAAACTCATGCAGTCACAGGGAGAAGATGCAAACTTTGCACGGACAGCACCCGAGATCAAAATGGAACCTGGGTCCGTGGCGGTGTGAGGCATCAGCTCTGCCAGTCACTGTGCTGCCCTGAGTTCACCCTGAGACTGACAATAATTTCAGTTTGACATGAACATCCCAGATTAACTATCTGTGGTAAAGCATTCCTCTTTGCAGACTTATCCATAATCTACAAAGGAAAATCAATAACAATTTAAGGTGCTTACAACTTAGTTGCTGAGGAAATAACTTAAAAAATTAGAGTCAATTTTATGTTTAATTAACTAGCGTAGTTACTGCTTAACTAGCTCTCAAACCCTGAAAAATGATCAGTACCTACTCTATATGGTTTTCAACTTCCTCAATAAATATGCCAACATAAAATGGATTTAAGAATTCATTATTAATATTGAGTAATGATATTAGGTGGAAGCTAAAATAATGTTTTCATGTTCCAGTCTTTATGTTCTTTATCTTGTTGAAAATATTAGCTTTTAATTGTGCTGCTTCGAATTGTGCTGATTTGAGTGAGTGAATGAATAATGATAAATGAATGATGAATGAAAAAAAAGATCTTTATTGTCACATGTGACAAGTCACAATTATATTCTTTGTTTTGCATATCTAAGGTATGCAAAGAGTTGCCACATAAAGGGCGCTGACAGTTACAAAGTATCCCGTGCCAGGCCCTCCTTTCATCAATGTGATTAGCTGTTCAGCCAATCCGAAAACATCACTTTCCTTTAAACTAGTGCTTGGTGCCAACTGTTAGAGGGGGAAAAGAATGTTATGTCATTGTGATGGCTAGGTTTCAGAGAGAGTTATTCACAGCCAAGTATACAATGCAAAATATCTCCCAATGGCAAAATCCAACCTAATAACATCCATGTGATGCAGTGTGCAGAATGTCTGTTGCAGATGGAATGAGCAAGACCCTTGACAATTCAATGAATTTACTGAACTGACAATATGAGCAACTGCAAGATGTCAACTTCCCCCTATACACTGTCAACTCTCAGTGACTAGTGTGAGTGAAAGTCTCTTTCCTGTTACATTCGGAGAACTTGAGGTCACATAAACGTTTCCAAAGAGGAGGATTATGGCTTCAGTAACCAGAAGTAGGTTTTGTAACTAACTTTAACTGCTAATTGTTTCCAGCCGTGTGTCACATCTGGCGTTGAACATACTGAAATGTTTTTTCGGTGGGAATGAGTGACATGTTTTTTTCCCCTTCTGGTTTGTATGATCTTTCTCACAACATTAGATGGATATCGACTTCACACGCACATTTGCTAACATATACCCTAAGGTAAAAGAGTTCTGAAGTGGCACTGGCACAAATTGTTACATATGGCAAACAGTGATTTTTTTTTTGTTGGAAACATTTTGCATACTTGCCTGTAAAAGATCATCAGCCTTGTCATTAAGCTACATTTTCCAAATAATTACTGTTTATACGACCAGATAATGATGAGGTAATGTCCAGTTCCTCTTGCAATCTGATCTGAAAATGTCATAATTTAAGTCTGTCATTATACAAGACAGTTGCAAGGAAGGATGTTTTGAGTCCGTCTGCAACTTTATGCCAATAACTTTTGAAGTCTTGTTTATTGAATGTAGAATACCACTTGAGTGTGGAGCCATCGCTGTGTGATCTGGGATGAGTGGTTGTCCACGGATGCCTCATAGTTTTTGAGATGGTCAGGATGAGGCAAAAGTTAGCTGGGATAGACTGGGCAATGCTGCTTCTGGGATTGATGGTGAATCAGCAAAGGCAAACGTTCAAGCAGCACATGGACAAAACTGCAATAGTTGCTCCTTCCTTCCTGACTTAGAAATGAAACTAGAAAGATGGCTCGTCTTTGGCTAATGGGAAACATGCGTGGTGTTAGATCGCAGGAAGAGGCACATGAATAGGCCGAAGAAAACCGCAAACCTATGACTGGAAACAGTTTAGAATTCATTGATTGATTGAAAGATGCAGCATGGAAACAGGCCCTTCGGCCAACATTTGTCCGCGCCGACCTTTGATCACCATTCAGACTAGTTCTATGTTATCTCATTTTCTCATCCAACCCCTACACACTGGCAGCAATTTACAGGGACCTATTGACCTGCAAACTCACATGTCTTTGCAATGTGGAAGGAAACTGGAGCACCTGGAGGAAATCCATATGTTTTATAGAGAGAACGTGCAAACTCCACACAGACAGCAACTAATGTCAGGATTGAACCCGAATCTCTGGTGCTGTGAGGCAGCAGCTCTTCCAGCTGCACCACTGTTCCGCCCACAATTCAGCAGAGGAAGACTGCTGAAGCAAAGGAAAAATTGGAAACATGTGGGTAAACTTGCAGAGAAGGTAAAAAAGAACTGACTGTACTAATTTCTTTAAAATATGTAAAGAGAGAAATATAGAGTCATAGAAAATAGAAGCAGTCACAGGCCATTCATCTCCACTGCTGATCAACTGAGTTCAGTGGAGAGGCAGAGATGGGACGGAGAGATAGATCAGCCATGATTAAATGGTGGAGTAGACGATGGGCCGAATGGCCTAATTCTACTCCTATCACTTATGATTTTATGAGATTCAAGTCACTGCAAATGCTGGATTCTGGAGCGAAGAATAAAACCAAACTGCTGGAGGAACTCAGCAGGTCAGGCAGCATCTGAGGAGGCAAAGAGATTGTTACTATCTCACTTCCAGACCCTGCTTCAGGACTGGGTATTCAGTATCCTGATGCAGCTCTCTTCCTGTATCTCATGATCCCTCGTCCTAAGAACAATATCTAACCCCTTAAATATATTTATTGATTTAGATTCAACTGCACTTTGGAGTTGGAGATTTTCACAGCTTTTGCCACACTCTTGGGAATAATATTTCTCCTTGTCTCAGTCCTAAAATGTTCTCCTTCATGCTTATTCTGAACACAAATGTGAACCCTTTCCAATTAGCAACAGGGGAATTTATAATAGGAAATTAAAAAAATAGTAGTCCAATTGAACAAATGTGTTTGCTCTGACTTCTCAAAATTGGACACAAATGACCTCCCAGAAATATTAGTGAAAGCTAATGGGTGGCACATGGGCAGTGGTAGAGTTGCTACCTTACAGCGCCAGACACGTGTTCGATCCTCACTGAGGTTGCTGTCTGTACAGAATTTCCACATTTCCCTTGTGACTACATGTGTTTTCTCCAAGTGCTCTGCTTTCCTCCCACATTCCAAAGACGTACAGGTTCGTAGGTTAATCGGCTTCTGTAAATTGTAAATTATCCCTAGCGTGTAGGATAGTGCTAGTGTACGGGTGATCGCTGGTTGGCAGGGACTTGGTGGGCTGAAGGGCCTGGTTCCATGTTGTATCTCTAAAGTCTAACATCTAATGGGAGAGAGGAACTGGCGGAAATCAAAATCAGTGGGGTGATTGATGGGATCGAAGTTCCCCATCGCCCAATAGTTTGCATCTTACATCACCTTAAACCTAGAGATAGTAGCGAATTGGAAACCATTTTCAAATATTCTTTGGACTCTGGATCAGTTCCTACATATTGAAGAATAACCACTATTTAAATGTAGAAAACAGGGAATTAAAGACTGGTTGGTCGGACAGAAGCAGGGAAATTATTAGAGTCCATTATCAATGATGTAACACCAGAGCCATTCGGAAACCAATGACAATCAGTCTAAGGGCACAAAGTGCTGGAGTAACTCAGCAGGTCATACAGCATCTCTGGAGAACATGAATAGGTGATATTTTAAGTTAAGACCCTTCTTCAGACTGAAGACCAAGGTCCGAAATGTCACCTATCGATGTTTTCCAGAGATGCTGCTTGACTTGTTGAGTTACTCCAGCATTTGTGTCCTTTTGTGTATTGGTAGGCTAGAATTAATGAAATGGAAATCACACTTGATGAATCTACTGGAATTTTTTGAGGAGTATGTAGTCCTAGGGAATGAGGATGTGGATGTTGTGTATTTGAGGTTTAAGAACGGTTTCAACATAGCCCCACGTTAGAGATTAGTGTTCAAAATTACAGTACCTGGGATTACGAGTAATACAATAACAAAATTGCTTGGCCGACGGGAAGCAAAGGAGAGCAATAAACATCTCCTTTTCCATGTGAGACACAAAATGCTGGAGTAACTCAGCGAGAGCTGCAGCATCTCGAGTGAAGGGATGGGTGACGTTTCGGGTCGAGACCCTTCTTCAGACTGATCATTCTATGTGGCAGGCAATGACTAGTGAGGTACCATGGTATTCACGGCTTGGACTCTCACTATCTATCTATCCATATTACTAAAAATCTGAACTTGACCACTTCCTGTTGTTCTGTATGTTGATTTTAGAAAAAACATTGCCACTTACGGCTGTGATTTTTGGCCATCTTACTCAGAGTCCCCCTCTGCTGTGCAGGACAAGAGGATTTTTCCCATCGATGAAAAATAAAAGAGTTATTAGTGTTTAAAAAATGTTGAGATTCTCTCTCCTGAGGGACTATAAAACCCAGAAGTGTTGAGTGCCTCAGTCAGTCTCTGCAAGATGTGAGAGCGAGAGGTTCACGTCTCTCAGTCTCAGCTGTGAATAACACTGAATACATGTTTACTAAACTGTGAGTACGATTTTACTGACCTTGAGTGCCCTTAATATGGTTTGAAAATGAAAATGTGGTTGGTTTGAAGTGAAGCACAGCAAATGGCTCTTGGTGGTGGAAACTTGACAACTTCCTGTTTGCACTGTATATTGATTTTAGATAAAATGCTACCACTTACGGCTGTGATTTTTGCCATCTTACTCTGTCCCCCTCTGCTCATCAGGTGCAGAGGATTCTTCCCATCAATGAAAAATAAAAGTGTTATTAAGTGTTTAAAAAATGTTGAGAATCATGCCATGAAGGCCACGCCCCTTCCGTTGGGAAGGGGGAGGGATTATAAAACCCAGAAGTGTGGGTGTGGCTCAGTCTCTGCAAGATGGGGGAGGGAGAGATCGCGACTGTCTAAGCTGTGAATCAACTGAACACACTGAATATCTACTGAACTGTGAGTGTGGTGTTTATGTGGTATTTATGTGGTGTTTTGATGGAGAGTGGGGAGAGAGAGAGTGGGGAGAGAGAGAGTGGGGATAGAGAGAGTGGGGAGAGAGAGAGAGGGAGTGAGAGGGGGAGAGGAGGAGAGTGGGAGAGAGAGAGAGAGAGAGAGAGAGAGAGAGAGAAAGAAAGAAAATGGGGAGAGGTAGAGAAGGGAGAGAGGAGCGATGGCATGATATAACCCGCAGCCATCCCATTCTGACCGCCGCTGAACCCCCCACCGCGCCATTGAGCTGCCACCCCAAGAATCCATTTAGCCCACAATGTACGTACTAGCCCTCTGGAAACCAGTCCCTTCAGCCACAACACCCATACTAGCGCTCCAGAAAGCCCCTCCCCCACCATCACTGGCCACCAATATTGGAATTGGCGAAGTGGTCGAATATTGCATTGCGGGACCAGCCCTCCCGTGTGAACATGGGACTCGACGGGTCCCACGTAGTCTAGCTCATACTATATATTGATGATATAGATGAGGGAATTGAATGTAAAGGGGCTGTCTCACTGCGGCAACCTAATCTGCGAGTTTAGACGGGTTTTCCCTCGACTCAAACTCACAGCATGGTCGACACGTGGTCCTAGGAGGTCCTATGAGGTCACTGGAACTTTCCTTCATGCTCGAGGGAAGTTTCCGCATGCTCGCTGCCTCAGCTAGGTCGCGGAAAAGTTTTCAACATGCGTTGAAATGTGGAAATTCTGTACGGACAGCGATCAGGAGGTTACTAGATTACAATAAGAACCCGTTCGGTTCATTGAATGTGACAGGGAGGGTCACTAGCCCCCCATTAATGCTCAAGCCTTGACATCACCTCCACCACCGCTGAAAATGTATTGAGAAAGAAAGTCAAAAGCTGTGCAGCATGAGGCGACCCTCCTCGCAGTCAGTTGTGACTTAAGTTTTCATGGTCAGAAAAATACCACCCAAAGGTTAAGCGAATGGCAAACCTGCAGCTGACTGGTACTGTACATACTGGAGAAACCTCTTTAAAAAGCATTGTAGAGTGATTCTTCCTGCCTGCTAGCGCCATCGTTTGGTCGTGTTTAACACACGGCATGTCCATTGCAGAGCAAGAAAGAATGACTTGTTATTTCATGGGGGCTCTCACAGGCTTGAGCGCAAGAGTGTTTAAATGTCATGTGCACCTGGACGGTAGCAGTGCAACGTATACTAGGGCCAGTAGTCTCTAAGTGTTTACAGCTGCTGAATCACTTGATGAAGTGCACTTCAGTGGTGATCGGCAAACACAGGTGGCTGTTCGTGTTCAGCAAGCACCCAGAGAGCGTGACACTGGTCTGGCAATGCACTTATGTTCTGGGGTCAAATTATTCTTCATCCGCACTGCCATTTGCATTTGCTCTCACCCTCCCTCCCCCAAAAACAAACACTCACAGACTCCCCACTCTCCTCCCCCCTCTCCCTCTTCTCTCACCCCCTCCCCATCCAACCCGTTTTTTAAATGCCTGTTTTTCACCAGGAACATTTGAAATTGATTTAAGTAATTGAAATTGACTTCCATAATAATTTAAAGATTAAACAAAAAATGAACAAAAAAACTTGGCTTGGCTCTTCATGAAGAATGGTAAACACCACTGAATGGAAGGGCTATACTAGAAGTCACAGCAACAGCTGAAGTAAGCCTGGTGGATCTGATATGAAGTGTATCCAGTCCCTTGATGCAGCAGTTCACAGGGGTGAGTCCAAGGTTAGAATGAGATGTCAGATGCACTGATATTTGACCTCTAGTGAATGCTGTAACCCTGCACTGCCAGGAATAGTCAGGTGGTGGTGCTGCAGCAAGCCAGTGGGTTTATTATGGAATTAATGACCTGCCATTAGCTCAATCCAATAAGAAAATACAGATGCTGGTTTACAAAAAAAACGATATAAACTGCTTGAGTAACTCAGCAGATTAGGAGACAACTCTCGGCAACATGGATAGGGTCGGGACCTTCTTCAGACTTCACCCAACCCAATACATCACCTATCCATGTTGTCGAGAGTTGCCGCCTAGCCCACGGAGTTACTCCAGCACTTTGTATATGTTATCCTGTAAGTACAATCCAGATCTTATTGTAGTAAATGTCTAGAAATGCTGTGAGGCAATTACTGTTGTCGGAGCCATTTGTGTTTAACTAGCTACTGTTGGCTTATTTTGTCTAGATATATCTTGCAGTATTATTTTGGACACTTGGTGACGGTCATTAGATGCACAGAGTGGTGTATATATTTATATATGGGCATGGGGACTTGGGGGACAGGGAGTGGCAGTTTAGAGTTGCTGCACAGGAACGACCATATACAAGGCGGGGCATCTTGTCCGTGGATGACTCTATATACGACCCTTTAGGATTTCTAGCACCATTTACTCTTCCAGCCAAGCTGATTATGCAGGAGCTCTGTGAGGAAAGACTCGGATGGGATAAAAACATTCCCAAACCTTCACGCAGCGATGGACTGGATGGTTAGCAGATCTCAACAAGATGGCGGAATTTAAAGTGGACCGGTGCATGAAGCCCCCAAACTTTGGTCAAATCAGATATGCACAGCTGGACCACATTTCAGATACAAGCAAAGGTGGCTATGGTACTGTTTCATATCTAAGACTGGAAGATGACAACAAACAAGTACATGTTGCATTCATAACGGGAAAATCCAGAGTGGCACCATTAACACCCTAAATGATGATTCCCAGAATGGAGCTTACAGCTGCGAATCTTGCTGTCAGAGTTGACACAATGCTGTGAAAGGAATTAAAGCTTCAACTGGACAAATCCATCTTCTGGACCAATAGCACAACAGTGCTTAAGTACATCAACAACAAAACCAAATGCTTCCAAACATTTGTAGCAAACAGAATCTCTTTTGTAAGGGATGCTACTGATGTATCACAATGGAGATATGTTGGCACAAAGGAAAATCCTGCAGATCAAGCCTATAGAGGACTAGCAGCAGACCGCTTCTTAAGCTGTAAGAGATGGATCAGTGGACCAGAGTTCCTCTGTAAGCTAGACAGAGAATGGTCAAAGCTTAACTTGGAATCTGCAATCTCTGCTAATGATCCCGCAATCAAGCAAGATATCACAATGAACAACATTGTCAAGGACCCATTGAACCCCACAAACTCTCTGATCACCTATTTCTCATCATGGAGGAATCTTAAGACTGCTGGAGGTTGGCTTCTTAAAGTAAGGACAACGCTCTTGCAGTTGACTCGAAGGAGAAAGGAGATTCAGACTCCTGCGAGTAGCTTTGAAAAAGATCCTGGCAAGCTAAAGGAAAAGGTTGATAAGGAGATGCAAGTCCCTAAAGCAACACTCCACGGACAGTGTTTATGTCCTGAAGATCTTCTCCAAGCAGAAAGAGCAGTCATCCCTTTCAGTCAAAGACAAAGAATCACTACAGAAGATTAAATGGCAACACATAGTACATACCTTGTTTTTGATAATATGTCGTTTTTATAGCTCCTTTTAATGTTTATTGGTAATTGTTTAGTTATATACATGGAACAATTAGGGGCCGGTGTGTAGGGGCCATTTATGTTTAGGCTAGCTGCTGTTGACACATATTATTTTGTCTAGATATATCTTGCAGTATTATATTGGACACGTGGGGGCGGTCATTAGATGCACAGAGTGGCGTGTATATATGTGGGTATAGTGGACAGGGAGTGGCAGACCAGGCACAGGGAGGGACGACATACAATTCTCACCAGACCGTGGAGAACAGCTAGCTACAACTTGTATGTAGAATAAGGAAAACCTGGTATGTTCTTCTCTTTGTTTGTACAACAACTTCCATAAAGAACCAATTAAACTGGAAATAACAATTGGAAAATCTGTTCTATTTAGTCTGCGTAAGATCATTCCTACATACCTATGTAGTAATGGCAATGGGAAGTTGGACACAGGAAGAGTCGGACATTTGTCATTACATTTAAGTGCGAATTAGCTGTATGAGTGAAACTGGAGCTTCTGAATAATTCAAATGGAACAAAGAATTGTTTTATTTCATAAGCCTGACACCTGACAAGCCATTAATGATCAACTGGACAAAATCGCCCCCTGCGCTAATCTGGCTAACGGAGATTGGAAACTTCGAAAGCCAACGTGCAGGAAGAGTGAGTAAGTACAGCATTAAACTGTATTGGAGAAGCTACATATGATAAGCTGTACTGGTAAACGGCTACTAAAATGGAGAATTGAGAAGTGACTTTGAGAATCGGAGCGATATCAGGATAGTGAACAAGTATGTCTTTGGTCAAAGCTATAGCTCAGTCACGAGATGGCGATGTTGGACATAACTCTGAAAAGGAAAGAAGAGTTATTAAACACACTGACAAAGGCTGGGAAATGTTCATGGAAACGTGTCAGAAGACAAGAAACTCGATATGTAAACAAGCTAACAAGTTAATGGAAAAGCTGAAAGAGCTCATGAAATCAAAGGAAAATGAAAATGAAGTACAATCTAACCTGGTTTAATTAATCAAGCTCTGTGATGAAGTCCGTGAAAACCACAAGTCATCGGTGAAGGTACCACTGCCTGAAAAGGAGTTTGAAGCACAATCAGTGGTTTCAACAAAGAATGGAAACGTTTAATGGTTTTATGCAAGATGTAGAGGTGTGGTTATCTGATGTTGGACAGCAAACTACACACTCCATCGCTGAAAGTGCCATACCACAGGAATTGGATCAGATGACAATGTTCCAAATGTCTCAAAACTAAAATTCAGCCACAAATCTAGTTCTTCATCATGTGCATCGTCAACGGCCTCTGCTCATTATTAAAGCTCAGGCTGCCCTCTTGGAACGGCTTGCTGCCATGAGCAAAAAGCACGAGCTTGTGGCACAAGAAGAACAATTGGAAAGAAAGGAGGAACAATTGAAAAGAGAGAAAAAACAGCTGGAACTAGAGACTGAGCTGGCAGCAACAAATGCCAAGCATGAGCGCGAGGCACAAGATGAACAGCTGAAAAGAGAGAAGGCACAGCTGAAAAGAGAGAAAGAACAGCTGGAACTAGAGACTGAGCTGGCAGCAACCAATGCAAGAATCAATGTACTTGAGGCCAAAGGATCAAGAGACAGCTCTAGATTTTATCCGGGATGAGCTCTTAGATGAGAACAGGAACTGCTCAAAGGGAAACATCAGCTAAATTAAATCCACAGGCAGATTAATGTTTGTCTGATCATGTGCGACAAAGACAGAATGTGTTGATGGAAACTGAATTATCCTCCCATCAACATGTTGTTAGACCAAAACAAACAACTCGGAGACCATTTGTTAGAGCTCATGATAAGACCCATCTGACTCAATACTGTCTTCAGAAGCAAAATGTACAGACTCATATGAAAAATGGTGTGCAGGGGCATGTTCAGACTATCCTCCCTGTACTGAATGATGGAAACCAAGGCGATATCTGGAACCTGATGCAGAGGCAAAATGACATCACTGCCCCACTGGCACAACAATATCTCTCTTCTATACCACCAAGAGACATTCCTGGTTATGATGGTGATCCCTTGCAGTATGAAGATTTCATCATGGCATTTGAGAGAGGAGTGGAAAGAAAAACTAATGTTAAGGGTGATTGCTTGCTTAGTCCGCAGTTGTCGACATTTGCCTCCAAACCAGGACTATCAAAGAGCAAAAGATCTGCTTAAAGAACATTTTGGTAATGAACATAAGATTGCCACTGCATACATGGTCAAGGCATTTGCCTGGTCAGTGATCAGACCAGAGGATGCGAAGGCATTGGAAGCGTTCTCGCAGTTCCTTAGAGGTTGTTGCAATGCAATAGAACATCTCACCTATATGGAGGAATTGATTGTTGCTTCCAATATGAAGACTATCCTTCTAAAACTGCCTTGCAAGCTTAGAGACAAGTGGAGGGATGGGGCATGTCAGCTACAGGAAAAGCATGGACATCGAGCTAGATTTTCTGACCTGGTGGAATTCATGGACAGACGAGTGAAGATGCTGCCAGATCCACTTTTTGGAAACACCCAGGATGCTAGGCCAATCGCAGCTGTCAAAAGCTCTACTTTTGCTAAAGCAAGAGAAAGGTCGGGACCAAGAGGAAACAGTTTTGCAACAACTGCAATACCTGTAGAAACAGCAGTGCAAGAAAATGTGACAACAAGGGGAATGAGAAGAAATGTATCTACTACCAATACTCAAGGTTCTTGTTTGCTCTGTAATAAATGTGGTCACACTTTGGGGCAGTGTCCACAAATCAAGAAGAAGGGGCACAGAGAAAGGATAAACTTCTTAAAGGAGAAGGGAGTCTGCTTTGGATATTTGAATATAAGACACATGAAAAAGACTGCAAGAGTCGTTTGACTTGTGATGTGTGCAACCAAAATCATCCTGAAATACTTCACATTGAACAAAAGAAGAAAAAGAAGCCGGAGCATACAGAAAAGAATGAGAAGCCAATTGTGAGTAATTTTCTTCCCTCACCTCGTGTGTGGGCACATTGGGGTTGGTGAAGAAACCTGCATCTTCTCCATTGTACCAGTACAGGTACATAGCCACAAGGGGGACACAGTGTTGCAAACATACGCATTTTTGGATCATGGAAGTTCTACTAGCTCTTGCACAGAAAGCTTGCTGAGAAGGCTGAACATTACAGGCCAATAGACCAACATTCTCTTGCATACCACGAACCAAGTGAAGCCTGTGATCAGTCATCATATCTCAGGTTTGGAAATATCTAGTCTGGACAAAGATGATTTTATCCAACGATCTGATGTGTTCACACATAAGACCATGCCGGTTTCTCAGCTATACATTCCTAGACGGGAAGACCTGAAACAATGGCTTTACTTGAAGGATATCAAGATTCCTGAAATAGACTCTGGCATCGACCTACTCATTGGGACAAATTCTTCAAAAGGTATTGGAACCTTGGGAGCTGGTCAACAGCCAAAGGGTTGGACCATACTGCGGTGGGTCATCTATGGTCCCATGAGAAGAGACAATGACAGCAGGGATGTAAATGGCTGCCCTGCTGCTGCTGTCAATTGAATATCCATTGTAAACCTAGAGGAGCTATTGGTCAAACAATACAATCACGACTTCAATGAAAGAACCAGCACAGAACCAGAGGGAATGTCCAGAGAGGAGGTAAAGTTCTTGGATATTATGAATCGCTCAGCAAAGATGATAGATGGACACTATTGTCTAGACTTACCTTTCAAACAGGAAAGCGTCAGCATGCCAAATAACCGTTGCATTGCAGAGCATCTTATCCAGAGCCCGAATTGCAAGAATAAGAAATTTCATGATGAATATACATCTTTCCTCACAGAAATGATTGACAATGGTTAAGCTGAAATGGTACCAGTGGACCAGCTGAATCGAAGTGATGTAGAGCTCTGGTACGTCCCATACCATGGGGTGCATCATTCAAGGAAAGGAACCAACGGTGGTCTTTGACTGTGGTGCAGTCTTCAAAGGAACATTACTTAACTGCCAACTGCTGCAGGGTCCAGACCTTACCAACTCACTCATTGGAGTTCTCATCACATTCGGACAAGAACCGGTTGCTTTGATGGCTGATATCAAAGCAATGTTTCATCAGGCCAAGGTATCAGAAAAGCATATTGACTATCTGCGATTCCTGTGGTGGCCCCAGGGTGATGTGCAGAAAGATTGTGTTGAATGCCCCGGATGAAGATACATCTTTTTGGAGCCATGTCGTCACTAAGTTGTGCAAATTTACATTGAGGAAGACTGCTGAAGACAACAAAGCTCACTTTCCAGCAGAGGTGACAAACACAGTAAAGAACAACTTGTATGTAGACGATTGTTTAAAATCCATGCCTTCCGAACAGGAAGCAATTCAAATGGCAAGAGACCTGACCTCCCTCTGCCAAATGGGAGGATTCATGCTGTGAAAGTGGATCAGCAACAGCTGTGCTGTATTGGCATCCATTCCACAAGAAAGCGGAACCAAGGAGACCAGTGAGTTGGACTTGGACAAGGACAATCTGCCAATGAAAAGAGCCACTGGTGTGTTGAAACAGATGTGCTCAAGTTCAGAATTGCTGCACAGGAACGACCGTACACAAGGCGGGGCATCTTGTCCATGGCTGGCACTGTACTGTATACGACCCTTTAGGATTTCTAGCACCATTTACTCTGCCAGCCAAGCTGATTATGCAGGAACTCTGTAAGGAAAGACTCGGATGGGATAACAACATACCCCAAACCTTCTCTCAGCGATGGACAGGATGGTTAGCAGATCTCAACAAGATGGCGGAATTTAAAGTGGTTGCTGATTTGATCCATGTCTGGTTTTGCTGCTGATGACCCGATTCATAATCCATGTCAGGTTTTCCACGCCACCACCTGGTGTCACGCGGGCAGCCATGTTAGTTAGTTCAACTTACGACTCGGAGCATAGTATTCTTTTCAATGGTCTCTGTATGTATTCTATTTAAAGTACTTGTTATGATATATAATGGCTCGGTATCAATAGTACTTTGCACAGACTGGTGCATGAAGCCCACAAACTTTGGTCAAATCTGATATGCACAGCTGCACCACTTTTCAGATGCAGGCGAAGGTGGCTACAGTAATGTCTCATATCTAAGACTGGAAGATGATAATAAACAAGTACATGTTGCATTCATAACGGGAAAATCCACAGCGGTACCATTAACACCCTAAATGACGATTCCCAGAATGGAACTTACAGCTGCGAATCTTGCTGTCAGAGTTGACACTCTGAGAGTTTATTGTCATGAGTCCCTGATAGGCCAATAAAATTCTTGCTTTGCTTCAGCACAACAGAACATAGTGGGCATGACTACAGAACAGATCAGTGTGTCCATATACCATTATATAAATATATACACACATGAATAAATAAACTGATAAAGTGCAAATAAAGAGATAATGGGCTATTAATGTTCAGAGTTTTGGTCGAGCTAAGTTGAATAGCCTGATGGCTGTGGGGAAGTAGCTATTTCTGAACCTGGTCATTGCAGCCTTCAGGCTCCTGAAGGTAGCGGGGAGATGAGTGTGTGGCCAGGATGGTGTGGGTCTTTGATGATACTGCCAGCCTTTTTGAGGCAGCGACTGCGATAGATCCCCTCGATGGAAGGGAGGTCAGAGCCGATGATGGTCTGGGCAGTGTTTATTACTTTTTGTAGTCTTTTCCTCTCCAGGGCGCTCAAGTTGCCGAACCAAGCCACGATGCAACCGGTCAGCATGCTCCCTACTGTGCACCGGTAGAAGTTAGAGAGAGTCCTTCTTGACAAACCGACTCTCCGTAATCTTCTCAGGAAGTAGAGGCGCTGATGTGCTTTCTTAATAATTGCATCAGTGTTCTCGGACCAGGAAAGATCTTCAGCGATGTGCACGCCCAGGAATTTGAAGCTCTTGACCCTTTCAACCATCAACCCGTTGATATAAACGGGACTGTGGGTCCCCCCCTACTCCTTCCAAAGTCCACAATCAGTTCCTTGGTTTTGCTGATGTTGAAGGCCAGGTTATTGTGCTGGCACCATATGGATAGTTGCTCGATCTCTCTTCTATAATCTGACACATCCCCATTAGTGATACGTCCCACAACAGTGGTGTCGTCAGCGAACTTGATGATGGACTTCGCACTATGACTGGCTACGTAGTCATGAGTATAGAGTGAGTATAGCAGGGGGCTGAGCACGCAGCCTTGAGGTGCTCCCATGCTGATTATTATCGAGGCTGACACATTTCCACCAATACGAACAGACTGTGGTCTGTGGATGAGGATCCAATTGCAGAGGGATGCACAGAGACCCAGTTCTGCGAGTTTGGTAACCAGCTTGGAGGGGATTATTGTATTAAATGCCGAGCTGTAATCAATGAATAACAGCCTGACATATGAGTTTTTGTTGTCCAAGTGGTCCAGAGCGGAGTAGAGGGCCAATGAGATCGCGTCCACCGTTGATCTGTTGTGGTGGTAAGCGAACTGCAGTGGGTCCAGGTGTTTGTTGAGGTAGGAGTTGATATGCGCCATGATCAACCTCTCAAAGTACTTCATCACCTCAGGCGTTAGTGCCACTGGTCGATAGTCATTGAGGCACATCACCTTGCTCTTCTTGGGCATCGGTATTATTGATGCCCTTTTGAAGCAGGTGGGAACCTCAGACCTCAGAAGTGAGAGGTTGAAAATGTCCGTTAAAAACTCCAGCCAGTTGGTCCACACAGATCTTTGGAACACGACCAGGTATACCATCAGGTCCAGGCACTTTTCGAGGGTTCACCTCACTGAAGGATTTCCTGACGTCGGCCTCTGTGACTGAGACTGAAATACCATCACAGCGAATGGGGACTCGGGAAGGCACATCAGTATTCTCCCTATCAAAGCGTGCGTAAAACGCATTGAGCTCGTCAGGGAATGATGTTTTGCCAACATTCGAGCTGCCTCCTGATTTCGCCTTGTAGTAGGTGATTGCATTCAAGCCCCGCCACAGCTGCTGAACATCTGTCTCATCCTCCAGTTTGGAGAAGAAGTCCCTTTTGGCCAATCAGTGGACTGCTGTAGATTGGCTTCTTAAAGATAGGACAACACTCTTGCAGTTGACTCAAAGGAGAAAGGAGATCCAGACTGCTGCGAGTAGCTTTGAAAAAGATCCTGGCAAGCTAAAGGAAAAGGTTGATAAGGAGATGCAAGTCTTTAAAGCAACACTCCACGGACAGTGTTTATGTCCTGAAGATCTTCTCCAAGCAGAAAGAGCAGTCATCTCTTTCAGTCAAAGACAAAGAATCACTAAAGAAGATTAAATGGCAACACATAGTACATACCTTGTTTTTGATAATATGTCAAGTTTTTATAGCTCCTTTTAATGTTTATTGGTAATTGTTTAGTTATATACGTGGAACAATTAGGGGCCGGTGTGTAGGGGCCATTTATGTTTAGGCTAGCTACTGTTGGCAAATTATATTATTTTGTCTAGATATATCTTGCAGTATTATTTTGGACACTTGGGGGCGGTCATTAGATGCAGAGTGGCGTGTGTATATATGGGCATAGGGGACAGGGAGTGGCAGACCAGGCACAGGGAGGGAGAGCATACAGTCCTCACCAGACCGTTGCGAACAGCTAGCTACAACTTGTACGATGAGGGATTACGTGAAGAGCCCATCAGCCCGCATGCACGTCAACCTTCAAAGCAGCGGTGTGAAGTCACAGACAGCAACAATTGACCTGAGAATAGTAAGATTCGAGAAACTAGAACTACCAGCTGACTTTTATGAGGAGGGGTTGGGAGCGAAAGGCACGTAATCCCTCATTGTAACTCCTCATAAAATAAAGGTCAAACTTCAAACTGGTAAGTTCTCATTTAACTATTTTACTTCGGAGTCACATGAGTGACTACGTGAAGATTTTAAAGCTCTGTGACCTCATGCCATGGAACAGGTCCATGCGTCACACACTGCATAGTTGACCAAGGAAGAGTGGACAAAAAGAGTGTTCAATCATGATATAAATGAAACATGTTGACAATTTAATGTACAAAAGAAAACAATAATAGTCACCTCTCTACCCGAGAGGGACTATAAACCCGAATTTTAAAACTGAGTTCGCAAACACGCTCGGTCTGGCTAAGGGTTTGTTATAGAACGTCTCAAATGTGCATGCTGAGGACCATCCTACGGCCGATAGGATCTGGTCTAGCGGGACGTCCATGACCCTCTCTGCAGATGTAGCTG
Source organism: Raja brachyura (assembly GCA_963514005.1). Next base: position 10,903,595 of record OY740796.1, read on the forward strand.
CAGCCCTGGTGGAATGAGATTTAAACATTTCAGTATCAACCCCAGCATCTGCCAGAACCTGTTTCAGCCACCTGGAAATGGTCTGAGCTGACACCCTCTTATGTGGTTTCTTGAGGCTAATAAATAATGCTAACTCAGACCCCCTAAGCCCCTTGGTGATCTTGATGTATTTCTGGAGGTGAGTGGCAATACATAATTTGGGATCCAAGGGGTATGCCATAGAAACATAGAAAATAGGTGCAGGAGTAGGCCATTCGGCCCTTCGAGCCTGCACCGCCATTCAATGTGATCATGGCTGATCATCCAACTCAGTATCCCGTACCTGCCTTCTCTCCATACCCCCTGATCCCTTTAGCCACAAGTGCCACATCTAACGCCCTCTTAAATATAGCCAATGAACTGGCCTCAACTACCTTCTGTGGCAGAGAATTCCAGAGACTCACCACTCTCTGTGTAAAGAATGTTTTCCTCATTTCGGTCCTAAAGGAATTCCCCCTTATCCTTAGACTGTGACCCCTTGTTCTGGACTCCCCCAACATCGGGAACAATCTTCCAGCATCTAGCTTGTCCAACCCCTTAAGAATTTTGTAGGTTTCTATAAGATCCCCCCTCAATCTTCTAAATTCCATCGAGTACAAACCGAGTCTATCCAATCTTTCCTCATATGAAAGTCCTGACATCCCAGGAACTGTAACTTAAGACCCGAAGTACCTGATCTACTCTGTTTAATAGGGCCATACACAAAAAAGGTGATACCACTGGCAGAAGTGAGCATCCTATCCAGACGTAGCTTCTGCAACGACTGGACCCGTTGAGCTGACACTAGAGCCATGAGCATGGCCACCTTGTATGTGAGCCGAATTAGAGACAGGGATGCTGCTGGAGACCACAAGCGAAGCAGAGTTAGGATCACCCCTTCATCCCAAATTTCGGTGTATCTGGGCCTAGGAGGGTTTGAATTGAAGACTCCCCTCATGAACCTCGATACTAAAGGATGAGACCCCACAGGCTGGTGTCCTGAACCCAGCAGCAAGTATGACGATAGCGGACTTCTGGCACAATTCAGGGCACTGTAGCTTAATTTCTCATCAAAATGCAGTTTTGAGAGGAACTCCAAAACATCAGTAATGTGCGCTGCGTCATATGAGATATCGGCCCGTGCACAGAACGCTTCCCATTTCCTTATGTAGGAGGCGTATTGTTTTTGGGTACTGCTTCTCCAGGCCACAGTTAGCACATCCACCGTACGATCAGCTAGTCCCAATCCGAGGAAAGGTCTTCTTAAAACCTGCAAACCAATAAGTTCAGCCGATCATGCAGAGGATGTACTTCCCCAGAAATGGGATGAGTTAACATAGACCTGTTTTTGGGAACCCTCTTGAAGGATTCTACAACCATGCCCAGGATGAGAGGATACCATGGCTGAGTGGGCCAGTCACGGACTACCAGAATGCCTGAGGCAGAGTCCTGCTGAATATTTTGCAGACATCACTGACAAGGCAGAATGGGGGAATGCATAGAAAAACATTCCTCCCCAATGTAGCAAGAAGGCATCTACCGCTACTGCCCCTGGGTCTGGTTCCCATGCAACATACTTCGGTAACATATTATTTAATTTCGATGCAAACAAATCCATATCCGGTGTTCCATACCTAGAGACAATATCCTTAAACACTCAACATCCATTCTGTGTTGTCATTGAATTTACGTGACCTGGTGTCTGCCACTGTGTTGAACCTACCTGGAAGGTAGGTAGCTGAAACCCAAATATTCCTAATGATGCACCAGTGCCAAATGAGGTTAGCCAATTTATCACAGGATATTGACTTGATTCCACCCATGTGATTTATGTATGCCGCCGCTGTGGTGTTATCTATCTGTAATTGAACATGCAGATGGTGCATATGCCCACAATAAGCCTTCAGCCGTAGAGGGCTGTGAGCAACACCAAATAGTTAATAACATGCACCTGCAGAAAAGATAGCTCATGCATATCCCATCTGCCACCGCAGCTAGAAACGGTGTCAGTGGCGCCCCATCCCAGAGCACTGGCATCAGTCTGTAAAAGAACAGAAGGACTTTTGATTGAAATATTGCCAGAACAATGCAAAATATTGGCCTTCCACCACTGCAGCTCGGCAATAGCTTCAGCCGGTAATTGCATAGCACTGTCAAAGTGGCCCAAATTGTGTTTAAGTGCCTGCAGCTTTGCTCTTTGTAATTGCTGATAGTGCAAAGGTCCATATTTAGCAGCTGGAAAGGTAGCCACCAATATCCCAATTAAGCTGGCCACTTGCCGAATTCAAGGCAGCTGCTGCGTAATAAGATGATTGCAGGCTTAGAAACATAGAAACATAGAAAATAGGTGCAGGAGTAGGCCATTCGGCCCTTCGAGCCTGCACCGCCATTCAATGTGATCATGGCTGATCATCCAACTCAGTATCCCGTACCTGCCTTCTCTCCATACCCCCTGATCCCTTTAGCCACAAGTGCCACATCTAACGCCCTCTTAAATATAGCCAATGAACTGGCCTCAACTACCTTCTGTGGCAGAGAATTCCAGAGACTCACCACTCTCTGTGTAAAGAATGTTTTCCTCATTTCGGTCCTAAAGGAATTCCCCCTTATCCTTAGACTGTGATCCCTTGTTCTGGACTCCCCCAACATCGGGAACAATCTTCCAGCATATAGCTTGTCCAACCCCTTAAGAATTTTGTAGGTTTCTATAAGATCCCCCCTCAATCTTCTAAATTCCATCGAGTACAAACCGAGTCTATCCAATCTTTCCTCATATGAAAGTCCTGACATCCCAGGAATCAGTCTGGTGAATCTTCTCTGTACCCCCTCTATGGCAAGGATGTCTTTCCTCAGATTTGGAGACCAAAACTGTACGCAGTACTCCAGGTGTGGCCTCACCAAAACCCTGTACAACTGCAGTAGAACCTCCCTGCTCCTATACTCAAATCCTTTCGCTATGAATGCTAACATACCATTTGCTTTCTTCACTGCCTGCTGCACCTGCATGCCTACTTTCAATGACTGGTGTACCATGACACCCAGGTCTCGTTGCATCTCCCCCTTACCTAATCTGCCACCATTCAGATAATAGTCTACCCTCATGTTTTTGCCACCAAAGTGGATAACCTCACATTTATCCACATTGTACTGCATCTGCCATGCATCTGCCCATTCACTCAGCCTATCCAAATCACCCTGCAGCCTCCAAGCATCCTCCTCACACCTAACTATACCCCCCAGCTTGGTATCATCTGCAAATTTGGAGATGTTGCATTGAATTCCCTCGTCCAAATCATTAATATATATTGTAAATAGCTGGGGTCCCAGCACTGAGCCTTGCGGCACCCCGCTTCTATTAACTTCAATCTCTTGCCCTTAGGCAGAGTCACAGACATGTGATTGGAGTTAATAGTAAATGCCAAATAATCCATAACTCTGGATGGTGTCGACCTGAATTTAACTGGGTGAATTAGGAACCCCAACTGCTTAAACACGAGCTTGGTGGCTGAGACCGTCGAAATAGTCAACTCCAGAGTTTTGCCTACGATAAGGATATCATCCAAATAAGCCATTACTATGTGTTTTTGAGCTTGTAATAGAGCAAGAACAGGTTTCAATATTTTAGTGAACAATCTGGGAGCTGAGGTCAACCCATTAGGCAACGCTTTAAACTGCCGTAGCTTCCCCATCCAGTTAAGTTTCAGGTATTTCCTGGAATCCTGGAACAGGCACTGAATAGTAAGCATCTTTGAGAGCATCCTTTGGAAATCAATTCTTTGGCAGTAACAAAGGTTTCCATTTTGAAATGTTTGTACGCACAAAGGTGTTAAGTTGGGTCAAGTCGAAAATGATGCGGCACCCCCATCCTTCTTTTGCCTGGTAAATATGTTGGATACAAATTGGTGAGGTTCATGATTCGTTTTTTTCAATGACCCTTTTTGCATATAATGCCTGAATTTCAGCCTGAACCTCCAAACCATCCTGTTGTGAACGAACAAAGGTACGGTTTGGAGCATGCTGCGTGGGTGGCAGTGAGCCAGAAAACTCAATTTCGAACCCATCTATACTGCACAGTATGAACAATTCAGAAGTTATCCACGTTATCATGCAAACAGAAACGTAACCTCCCACCAACATGCAATTGACCCACACCCGTATGTTCCATGGCGAACCAGACCCACCTACCTCCGTAGTTATTGGTGGATTTTTGATGTTTATTTCCACCCCTGATGTTTGGGGGATTGAGGTGCTGGAGTGCGCCAGTTGCGCATCTTCGATGTCGGCCGGCTTGGACCATGTCCTAAAAAGGACTTCCGGCTGGTTCTTTCGGTCCTCGAGCTGGAGGTGGTTTCCGCAGACCGTTTGGTGTTGGTAGAGGCATAGGGGTGTTGCCGTCGAAACGACACGGGTCTGTTCACTGGTGGAGCCTGAAGTAGCCCCACAGCCTTCGGCTCGTCGTCCAGTTCCTTTACTTGCTTGGATATATAAATAGTTGGGAGGCTGCACATTACTAGACCTGCACAACCCCACAAACTTGGAGTTGAGGACAGGACGAGTGGCATTCTTCCAAAAGCAATTTATTTCAAAGTGTGCATTGCACAACAATGCCATTGCGTCCCATTGCTCCTCAGACAGGGAGTCTACAGACCTCGTGAATGCTCATCCCCGATGCCAGCAGCTTCAAGATCCTCTGCAATTTGACCTCTTGCGTCTTACTGCCCCCACTAATGTAGCTCCAAATGGAACTATTCACAGCCGGTACCTTAAGGGAGGCGCAGTTGCTGGGCATGTGGAACTTCATGGCTGTCTCCATCATTACCTGCTCTTGAAGCTGGTGAGAAGCGAGGTAATTTATACTGGCTGCTAGCTCTTCGTCCAGCGGCTCCCCGACCAGCGACTGCATCGCGAACTTAGAGAACGGCATCGCGAAGTTGGTACCTCTGCTTCTCGCAGGTCCCATGTCACGGGAAGTTCCACCGGCATCTCACTCAAATGCGAGTCTGCCCAGGACTGATGCCTACGCTCCCATCCTGGATAGGGAGATATCATGCAGCCCTGCACCAGGCGCTGCTGCGGGCCCCTGAGACCCGCTCTGGTATGACTCCCGACCGTGGAGTATATCATGTTGGAGCACCTTCTCCATAAGATGCTCCACCCAGGAAAGGCGTTCGAAGACGCTCCCCGCTGCAGGAGGCGAACCCTCCCGGCTGGACTCATCTGAGTCAACCGGCCTGTTGGATTTGTACTTGGCCTTCCCGACCCGTGGGATAGCCACAGTGCTTTCTATGGCCACCGAGTCCGAGGTCGCTGGCTGCGTTGTCAGCGACCGCGATGGTGAAATGGACGGCCGCCCGCTGACCGCACTCCCACGGTCTTCCGAAGCGGGTCTCCTCGCGGCCCATCGGGGCTTCACCCTTGCCTTATCCATAGCTCATCTGTTCTTGAAGCTGCAACAAGAACGGAAGAAAAACGACCCCAGACTAAATTCAAAAACGCACCTGGAGGTCTTTTAAACTTAGCGCTGGTGGATGCTTAGCGCATGCGCGTAATGACGGGCTCTTCATGTAGTCACTCACGTGCCTCCGAAGTAAGATTCCAATGTTGATGAGAACTGCTACCTTCTGAAGGTTCTAGAGGGAAGCAGGTCTGGTCCACTGCTCAAACTAGAATTATTCAGGAGGTCTAGAATGGCAAGTTGTCTTACGAAGATAGGTTGGATAGACTAAGCTTGTATCTGCTGGAGTTCAGAAAAGTGAGTGATTTAAATTTCTCAGGGGATTTTAACAATATAAATGTACAGAAGAATAGACAAGCATGTGGTGTTGAGGTTACATTCAGACAAGCCATGATCTTAATTAATGGCATAGTACCAACGAGAGGTCGAAGAGTCAATTTCTGCACTTAATGCTATGTTGTGTGGAGGAATGCAGGTCAAGGAGTAACAATTGCAAGGGAAGCTGCTAAGATCAAGAGAGGGATAGATTTAAGGAGGGTCCAGGATTTGGTTAGTAGCTGCGGGTCACAGTTTCCCATGAATGTACCCAGATGTATCAAATATCAATTAAACAGACTGTCATTTTGGGCATTGAATGGAATTATATTACAATATAGTTTAGTTTAGAGATTTTTAATTTAGAGATTTTTAGAGATACAGCACAGAAACAGGCCCTTCAGCCCACCGAATCCACGCCGGCCAGCGATCCTTGCACCTTAACACTATCCTACGCACACACTATGGACAATTGACATTTATTACCAGACCAATTAACCTACATACCTGTAAGTCTTTGCAGTGTGGGAGTAAACCGAAACTCTCGGAGAAAACCTATGTAGGTAACGGGGAGAATGTACAAACTCCGTACAGACAGCACCCGTAGTCGGGATCGAATCTGGGACTCCGGCGCCGCAACTGCTGTAAGGCAGCAACTCTACCGCTGCGCCACCGTGCCGCAGAAATGCAGTGTGGAAACAGGCCATTCCATACAGAGTCCATGCCGACTAGCGATCTCCGCACACTCGACACACACTGGCGACTTGGGACAATTTACAATTGTACCTAACCAATTAGCCTGCAAACCTGTACGTCTTTGGAGTGTGAGAGTAAACTGGAGCACCCGGAGAAAACCCACACGGTCACAGGGAAAAAGTTCAAACTCCATACAGACAGCATTCGTAGTCAGGATTGAACCCTGGTCTCTGGCGCTGCAAGGCAGCAACTCTACCGTGCCACCCGTGAAATAGTTCACACCTAAGGTCATGTAAAATCACAATCAAGTTCCTGTTAGGCTGGTGATAAATTAAATTCTGTTGATAAGGATGATGTTATGTTTACTGCAATTGTTTTATTGAAAATTAGGTTGAGATTGACACTGTGTAGATTTTAGGTTGTAAAATAAATTGGGCAGGATTATTCTGGGGGCTTGCTATGGATTCCGGGCCATGGCCTGAATCCACCCATAGTGCTCACCTGCCTGTGCGAACTTGCTTTGAATGCGGAGGGAAGGCAGAGACTCTGCACTTGAAAGGCATTCCCCAAGTTGGAGTGAACTCTATACTTTGTCCAAGGCCTGGATGCCAGATGCTGAAACTTTACCACCAGGCCACACTGATGGCCTCTTAAAGCTGACTGAACTGCACTTTAAACATTTCATTAATAAAAGACATCTAACTAGTTATTACTTGGAGTAAACAAACATCTGGCCCCTCTCTATACCTCTGCGCTCCCTCGCTGGGTTCAGTGGTAGACCAGGGGTGGAGCAGGACCGTGGATGTCCTTCGACTTACCCACGACTTGCACGTCCGACTGAACATGCAGAGGTGCAAGATGAGGGCAGCACTGTGGCACAGCGAAAGAATTCTTACAGTGCCAGAGACCCGGATTCGATCCTGGCTACGGGTGCTGTCTGTACGGAGTTTGTACGTTCCACCCGCAACCTGCGTGGGTTTTCTCCGAGAACCTCGGTTTCCTCCCACACTCCAAAGACGTACAGGTTTGAGGGTTAATTGGCTTGATATCAATGTAAAAATTGTGCCTAGTGTAAGATAGTGTAAAGGGCCTGTCCCACTTAGGTGACTTTTTAGGCGACCGCAGGAGACTATGCAGTCGCCACATGTTCGCGGGTGGTTGCCGGGGAATCGCCTTCATGGTTGTGAGGAGTTCCTGCATTCTGGGAACTAGTCGCGGCCTCATTGTGGTCGCGGCAAAATTTTCAACGTTGAAAAATTAGCAGCGACTAGAATGAAGCCGCCATGTAGAGTAGTGAGAATTCTCGTGCTGCAGGTGGGACCCCAGGAGGTCCTAGTGAGTTGCCAGGAGGTTGAAAATTCTCAAAGGTTCGCGTAGGTTGTAGCCAGTGCTGACCGGTGAATTTCATTGCCTCATTGGGAAAAAAAACGTAAGCAGTTGTTTTCAGAACCAAGGATACCGACCGGTAATGTCAATGTCCGCCGAGCTTCACAGCCGTGTATCTCTGGCTTCTTAAAAGTTGGCTCCACTCCTTCTCCCGACTCTTCCCCCCCCCCCCCCCCCCCCTTAAGGACTTATCTTACACTGTGCTAGCCGTCTTAATTACAGCGCCAACCTTCGTGGTGTGTGTATGCTTCACCTTGGCTTGCACCCTGTGAATTTTTTAGACAGCGCTCCCCCCCCCCCCACCTCCCAGCTTCCCCTGTCCCTTGCCTGCATAACGGGCTGGTGAAGGAAGCGATGTGTTTGTCTTTGTGTTTGTGTGTTCCACTTTGACAGTCGCCGTTCCAGTTGCCGGTTTTTCAGGCGACTGCCGCCAACTGTCGCCGGCAGTCTGCTGAAAATTTGCCTAAGTGAGACGGGCCCATAAGTGGGCATAAATCATTGGTCGTTGCAGACCTGATGTGCTGAAGGGGCTATATCTCTAAACTAAACCTCAAAATGAGCTGAATTATAGGGTCTAGATTTCTGTCTGGTCTTTTCTAGGCCGCTGTTGGTTATTCTCCTGTGTGGCCAATGTATGTCTCTCACTGCCTCTAAGACATTTTTTCCATCACTTAAATTAAACTGGACTCCCCTCAGCATCAGATTGCATCTCAAACCGTTTCCTGCAATCGTCTGACAACAATTGGCATCTGTGGGCAAAAGAACAAATTGTTGGAAGAACTCAGTGGGTCAAGCATCATCTTTGGAAGCAAAGAGGTTGTTGATATTTTGGTCAAGACCCTGCATCAGGTCGTGATGAGTATTTCCACTGCCACAATGGTTGCTGCTTGGGCCTGCTGAGTTTTTGATAGCTGTTTGTTTGTTGGTCCAGATTCCAGCATCTGCAGTCTCTCTGATGTCTCCATGGACACCCACCAGCTGGAGTGTGCAGCGACCTTATGTTTGCCGATCCAGCCCACACCATGTCAACAATACTCCAGCAGGAATTTCAGGAAAATCAAAGGATATTGAACCTGCAAAATAACCAATTATACAAAACGTAAATCTGTACTAAAAGAAGTGTGGAACTAACTGTCTGGAAGTACTTCTGTTAGTTTGTGCATTTTGTTCTCAGCAAGCTCAAAGTGTTCTGGACAGGGAATCACCTATTTCTCAATTCAGTGTCAACACTCGCAGTTGTCCTTGGGGTCTTCAACAATTGGAAGTAAAGAGCCTGTCCCACTTTGCCGTCATTTACGTGACAGGACGATAGCGACTGTCGCGCGCATCATCATGCGTCTGCACAGCCGTCTGGAGTGTGTGACATCATTTGAATACTCAGTTTATGATATTTATCCAGTTTATGATATTTATGGTGATTTTCTAAAATTTTTCAGTTTCTTGAGTGGTGCTAGCAATTGGAAAAACTGCAGATGTTCAAAAAAAGAGGTGAATGAAAAGTAGCAAGCTGCAGGCTAAATTAATCTGTGGGAATGAACTGCAGATTCTGGTTTAAACTGCAGATGCTGGTTTAAATTGAAGATAGACACAAAATGCAGGAGTAACTCAGTGGGACCGGCAGCATCTCTGGAGAGAAGGAATGGATGATGTTTCAGTCTGAAGAAGGGTCTCAACCCGAAATGTCACCCATTCGCCCCGAAACGTCACCCTGTCCCACTTGGTCGTCATTTACGCGACAGGTCGGTGGCGCGCAAAGATTTTGTGCAGCACGAAATCCTGGCTCGCTGCACAATACTGCTCGCAACTCCACACTCCTCCACGCCACTCCATGCCTCACGCTACCCACACGCTACCAGGTGGCATAAATGGCGTGCAAATGATGGCCAAGTGGGACAGGCCCTTATGTCTAAAGGATGCTGTTGTATAAAATCCTTGAACATAAGTTTTGTTGATGAGGTTTAAAATTTGGACTAAGAGTGGCGGTGACAAGTCAGTTCTGGCTGAATCATGAATCACCCATTGGGTAATGATTCTTCTGGCTTTGCATTTACGGTAATAAACCTTCTACCAGCGAGAAAGATATGTTGTGCAACTGTTGGTGAGTACATGTGGGTGGAGTTGCAGACCTGGAAACTTTGAGTAATACATTTCACACAGCATCAACATTGATTTCTTTGTAATTAATTTTGGCATCGTTGACTGCTGAATAAATGTATTCTCTTCACAAGAACAAGCATATCACATCATTGTGGTTTTCCACAATGGCCTTCTTTGTGGGCTTTCATGCAATAAATATAGACAAACAAGACCAAGCTTGCATCCAAACTCATCCAACATACGTTGTTTCTCTCCAATGTTGATGGAAATATATTGCTTTGCACTGTTATATGGCTTTGTGTTAGTTGGATGTGTCAGTCATACGGCATGGAAACAGGCCTATCAGCACAAATTGCCCACACTGACCAACATGTCCCATCTACACTAGTCCCACCTGCCTGTGTTTGGCCCATATCCCTCTAAAGCTGTCCTATCCATGTACCTGTTTAAATGTTTCTTAAAGGTTCTGATAGTACCTGCCTCAACTACCTCCGCCGGCAGCTCATTCCATATACCCACCACCCCGTGTGTAAAAAGGTTACCCCTTGGGTTCCTATTACATCTTTCCCTATGGTTCTTGATTCTCCTACTCTGCGCAAAAGACTCTGTGCATTTACCTGATCTATTCCTCTCACAATTTTGTACACCTTTATAAGATCATCCCTCATCCTCCTGCACTCCAAGGAATCCTGTTAACTGCTCCCTATAGCACATACTGGATATGAGCAACATGCTGGATATGTGTTTGGATCCTGTTCCACACATAAGGATGCCATCACAGGCGATTACAGAATCTCACCGCTTCTCAACAATCTCACCAACTAAAAATGTTAGTGACAGTATATTGATTGAATTCTTGCGGTAAAATATTTGGACTCTCTTTATAAAAATTAAATTCTTCCAGTAAAATATTAATTGGACCCTTGTGGTAAAATAGGATTGAATATTTTGCAATAAAGTATGACTGAACTTGGTTAAACTTGGTTGAATTATAAGACAATCAATAATAGAGACAGAAACCTGAAATTAAGATGCTTTCTGATATTTGAAGGACTTATGGTTTCTTTTGTAAGTGACACATTCTTTTAAAAATGCATATATGCAAAACTTGCAGGATTTCATAAACTTAAATACCTGTGGAACAGCATCACAGGCTGAGAATGCAAAACTTGTTCAGGTGATTATGTTCCTTGCATTGTGGGAACAAAGAACTGCAGATGCTGGTTTACACAAAATGACACAGAGTGCTGGAGTAACCTAGCAGGTCAGGCAGCATCTCTGGGGAACATGGATAGGTGACGTTTCATGTCAAGACCCTTCTTCGGACTACGTTGTCGAGTCCTTTCTTTGCTGATTGCTGGGATTTTAATTTTCCTGTTTAATCTTGAAGGGAACCAGAGCTGAGTTAGGAGATGAGCTGGCAATCGAATCACTTCAGAGTTATGCAGCCAGACAAGTCCATGGTCGTGCAAGAGATTGTCTATCATGTTCTGTTGCTGAGGAAGAATTAGGGTTTGCAGGCTGGTTCAAGAACCTGATGGTTGGGGGAATGTAGCTGTTTGAGAACCTGGTGGCGTGTAGCTTCAGACTTTCTGTCCGATGGTAGCAGCGAGAAGAAGGCATGGCTCGGATTGAATTGAATTGAATTGAATTGAATTCCTTTATTGTCATTCAGACCTTTCGGTCTGAACGAAATTACGTTCCTGCAGTCATACATATATAAAAATAACAATACCGTACAATAAACACAAAATTAACATCCACCACAGTGAGTTCACCAAACCTCCTCACTGTGGTGGAAGGCAAAAGTCTTAGGGTCACTGTCTTTCTCCCCTCCTTATTCTCCCTCTGCGCTGAGGAGATCCAGGCCTCCGCCACCGCTGACGCCGGAACACCGCCACAGGCCCGCCGCTGGAACACCGCCCCAGGGCCCGCCGCTGGAACACCGCCCCAGGGCCCGCCGCTGGAACACCGCCACAGGGCCCGCCGCTGGAACGTCGCTGGAGCACCGCAGCTCCCGAGACCCAGGTCGCCGCTGGAGCACCGCAGCTCCCGAGACCCAGGTCGCCGCTGGAGCACCGCAGCTCCCGAGACCCAGGCCGCCGCTGGAGCACCGCAGCTCCCGAGACCCAAGCCGCCGCTGGAGCACCGCAGCTCAGAGGGAACCAGGCCGCCGCTGGAGCACCGCAGCTCTCGAATCCCAGGCCGCCGCTGGAGCACCGCAGCTCCCGAATCCCAGGCCGCCGCTGGAGCACCGCAGCTCAGAGGGAACCAGGCCGCCGCTGGAGCACCGCAGCTCCCGAATCCCAGGCCGCCGCTGGAGCACCGCAGCTCAGAGGGACCCAGGCCGCCGCTGGAGCACCGCAGCTCCAGAAGCCCAGGTCGCCGCCGGAAGCAGGTCGCCGCTGAAGCTCTGAAGGCCGCGCCGCCGCCGCTGGAAGCTGGAAGGCCGTCACCAGGGCCTCAGCACAGACGGAGACGGTGTCGGGGGACACGACAGGTAAAGTCGCATCCCCCCGAAGGGAGAGACTAAAACCCCGTTTCTCCCACCCTCCCCCCCCCACACACATACACAGCCCAACAAACCAAAAATAAACACCAAAAACAGGGACGAGGACAAAAATAAAATAAAAGACAGACGGACTGCAGGCGAGCCGCAGCTGACAAGCAGCGCCGCCACTTCGTGGGGCGATAGTGGGGATCCTTGACGATAGACACTGTCTTTGTAAGGTAGCCCAAATGTAGAGGCTGTTGATGGTGAGGCCACTGTGTCCATGATAGACAAGGGCTGAGTCCACCACTTTTTGCAGCCTCTTGCATTCCTGTGCTCAAAGGAAGACATTCAAGAGGTGGTGATGCCATTCACCTGCTGCCCAAGTCATTCATGAGGGTAGAGGTTACAGGTGTGGAAGGTGCTCCCGGAATATCCTGGGCAAGTGACTACACTGCATTTTGTAGATCATGCACACTGCATCTCTAGGAGAAATGAACACTTAGGGTGAACACATAAAAATGAACACTTAGGATGGGGCATCAATCAAACAAGCTACATATCCTACTGTTAAATTTTGTGGGTGCCGTTAAATCTTCACTTATCCACACCGTCCTGACTTTGAAATATATTGCTGTTTCTTCATCCTCACTGGGTCTAAATCATGGAGCTGTCCACACAAAATCACTGTGGGATTACCATCACCTGAAGGACCATAGTGATTCAAGAAGTCGACTCACCATCAACTCCTGAAGGACAATTAGAAATGGACAATTAAACCATTCTAGCCAATGATTTGCAGAACTTCAAAAACAAATATTAAAAAAAACAATCATTTTTTGGCACAAAGCATTTTGTGATGAATCATCTGCTTTTGGGCCTTTGTGAAATCCTATGCTTCAGTTGCCTTCTGCCCACCTGGAAGGGAACTCAGTACTTACAGATCCTCTCTGTATGCTGTCCTTTAATCTTCACAGTTTGGCTACAAATGTGAACCCGACATCATTTCAACAGCAACCTTCTAAGTGGGACCCAAGTTATCTGTGTTAGTGTGGGAAGAAACTGCAGATGCTGGTTTACTGAAGAAGGGTCTCGACTCGAAACGTCACCCACTCCTTCTCTCTAGAGATGCTGCCTGTCGTACTTACTATGCTAAGTTACGCCAGCATTTTGTATCTGTGTTAGAGTTTTGTGGATGGGCTTCATATCATGCTAGTCATTGGCCACCAGGTCTTCTGGCTGGTCAGACACATTCTGATTGGTCTTATCTTAAATTGAATTTGCATCCTATATATGCTGTGGTATTATTAATTTCCTCTAAAAAAGAGGCCCACACCTTCAAATGGGCTGGCTTTTTCAACGCCTGGTGGTAGATTCCAAGAAAAGCAGAAGTAGGCTGATCATCAACACTCTCAACTCTGTGTTAAGATTGATTTTGGCCGGTTACACTTCATTTGCTCTCCCAGCCCCACCTGTTGTCTTGCCTGGCCTCGTTGGAGTTCCTTTATCATTGACTATCCTTTTCCACAGCATTTCCTGTTCACCTGAACTCTTGTAAATGCCTCATTTAGAGACTGAAGTCTTGTGAATGTTTCAATAAGAGAAAAATATTCAGGTCAGTAAATAACTTAATTGCAGAAAACCCGGGTAAAAAAGCAATACTATACTAAATACTAAAATACTATAGCAATACTAAAAAAATTGAAATAACAGCATGAAATGACTGTAAATCTGGATGAAATGGAAGATAAAATGTCCTTGGGCTCTTTTAGGATTTTGCTGGTGTCAGTGGTCTCTTCAAAGATGGATGAAGGGACATCTTTTTCCATTCATTCCAAACGGCTGGAAAGCCACATGTGCTTTGTTTCACTACATTGTTACATTATGACTGAGGAATTGGCCTGGGTTCAGCCAGATCACTGTAAGTCAGTCAAAAAATGTCCTGTTGAAAAGTTGCACTGTTGTGAAGTGACACGGATCTAGCGAAAAGGATCCAAGCCCGGATGCCTGTGCTCTCAGGAGGCTGTGCTGCATCTACACCACCAGGCTTGGGAACAAGAATGTTTACCCATAATATGACTTTAAAATGGGAGGCATGTTGGAACCCGGTAAGGATCACAGCTGTGGTTTAAGCAACAATGTCGCAAGTTTTAAACGTGGCCCGACTTTGCAGTAAAAGAAATGTCAAAAATATAAATAAATGTCTTTTGGTTTGTTATTGCAGAAAAACATCTGATCTTCCCTCCCAGCTAAAAAATTCCTTTTGCAACAGAAAAACAGGAAGAGCGTTTCCTCCCCCTTCCCCCGCTTCGCCTTTAAGGACAATCTTACTGTTCATTTTCTTTGGCTCCCACCGCACATCCTGTCAAGCAGTGCAGTCTACAATCTGACATGTGCTTGCGTTGCTCTGTGGGCTCTGCATGTATTAACCCTATCAGTTGTGCTTAGTCAGGGTCCCCACTGAGAATCCACAATCCAACTGGCCGTACTCCCGTTGTTTCCCAGCTCCGGTGACATGGAAGTTTAATCGGATTCTTCAAAAAGCTGCACCACAAATGATGGAAACCATTTGGTTTAATGTCAATGAGTGAACGTCCAAACAGATACTTGCCTTTGGCCATCTGCTTTATTGAGGCAGCCTGTGTAATACCAATTTCCACTTTCAATTTATACTTTGTACTGTTTCAGGAACTATCCCCCCCCCCCCCCCACCCCGCATGGAAACTCATGTTAGGTCTACAGGGGTGGGGGTATCTTGGACTCTGCCCTCTCACCAGACTGATGAGATAAAGCAGAGGCAAGTCAACATGGTTGTGCTGTTGGGGCTAAGAGTGGATATTCAATGAAAGCCCTGATAGTAAAAAATTTACATTATGCGGCAGAAGTAATTGAAAAAAAAATCAATTGTCATCTCAACATAAAACATTTTTATCGTGGATAACTTTTCAAAATTTCTGAATACCACTATCATAATTATAGACATAAATTCTGATAAAATCTGACCAAAATACATAAAATATTGAATGTTTTTTGCTTGCGATCTTCTCTTGAAGATGACTCGTACTAGGTAGTTTCAGGATTTTTTTTTTTTACGAGAATTTATTTTGCTCATGATTTTCCACCATTTATGTTCAGGGGCTGGGCTGTAATTTTTGTAAGATGATGGAATTTATACAGAATTTAAATGTATTTTGTATCCAATTGTTGTTGAGCTTTATTCAGTGCTGTTTCATCGACCAGGAAAAGATACGGCCCATTCTGTCATTGCTCTTTCCACAGTGCACCTTTAATACAGTATAAGACTGTTTCCATCAGCAAGCTTCCACAAGCAGTAATGAGAAGATGACTAGATAACCATTGTTAATAATGTATACTGGTGAATAAAGGTTAGGAAGTACTTGCCTGCTGTCCTGTGAATAGAGCTGTGGAATATTTTACAATTACATAGGGCAGAGGGCCTTGGTTTAACATTTCACCTTAAAGATATCTCGATTAACTCATGTCTTTCAGATTCCTACTTGCTGAGTTGCTAAAAACCATTGCACATGACAATACTTGCATGCTATTATCCCCCACTGAGAACAGTTCTTACTTCCTCGGCCACAAGGCTGCCCTGCACTCTGGTTCCATTGCATCCTACATTCGGTGGTTCAAATCTTGAAGCTGTCACTGCTGAAAATGATTATTGAGATTGAGCACAGACTGGGGAAAAAAAAATCTTCCTGGCTCGTGTTAATCAAAGCAATCTTCAAATGAGTAACAGCAGGGTGGCCTCAGTTTGTGTTGTATAACCATGTCATTAAGTTGGGGGTTGTGTTTGGAATCAAACATTTATTGTTAATTAGAGTTACATGCACCCTAATTAGGTAAAACATAAAACATAGAACAGTAGAGTACCAGGCCCTTCGGCCCACAATGTGTGTGTTAAACCCGATGCCAAGCTCAAATAATCTCTGCCTGACATGATCCATATCCCTCCGTTCCTTGCATATCCATGTGCCAATCTAAAAGCCTCTTACACACCACTAGTATATCTGCATTCACCACCACCACAGGCAGCTTGTCCAGGTACACACTACTCTCTGCATTTTAAGAAAAGACTTGCTCCACACATTTTTAAAAAAACATTATCCCTCTCATTTTAAAGCTCTGCCCATTTAGTCTTTGACATTTCCACCCTGAGGAAAAGGTTCAGACTATCTACCTTATTCATGCCCCTCATAATTGTATACACTTCTATTGGGTCTCTCCTCAACCTCCGTTGCTCCAGAGGAAACAATCCAAGTTTGTCCAAACTCTCCTTACCTTCCCATCCAGGCAGCATCTTGGTTAAACCCCATCTGCACCGTCTCCAAAGCCTCCACATCATATCTATATTGGGACGATCAGAACTGAACACAATATTTAAAATGGGGCCTAACCCAAAGTTTTATAAAGCTGCAACATGACTTCCCATCTCGTACACTCCATGCCCCGACCAATGAAGCCATAGGTCTTCTTTACTGCTCTATCCAGTTATTTTGCCACTTTCAGGGAGCTATAGACTCGTGTCCCAAGATCCCTCTGTACTTCAATGTTGTTACAGTTTTGCCATTAACTGTAAACCTAGGCATGGTGGTGCAGTGATAGAGTTGCTGCCTTACAGTGCCAGAGACCCGCGTTCCATCCTGACTACGGGTGCTGTCTGTCTGTACGTTCTCCTCGTGACCATGTGGGTTTTCTCCAGGTGATCCGGTTTTCTCCCACACTCCAAAAACGTACAGGTTTGTAGGTTAATTGGCTTTGGTAAATTTGTAAATTGTCCCTAGTGTGTTGGATAGTCTTGATGTACGGTGATTGCTGGTCGGCGGGGAGTCGGTTGGTTGAAGGACCTGTTTCCGAATTGTATCTCTAAACTACACTAAACAAGATAATTCATTTTCACTTTTTATGGATGTCACCAGTCGCATGATTGGATTTCCACTACAACTCAGTGAGTTTCATGATGAACATATTCTGGTCAAGCTCACCATTTCAACGTTAGGTCTGTCATGGGGCTTGGACTAAAAGTGTACTGAATCAATGTCTCATAACTCGCGTATAGCCTGCTTCAGATGAATAAAACCATTCTGCACCAACCTTCAGCCATAAACAGTTAGACGTGAAACTTGATGCAACTGCATGTTCACTAAATCCTCTTGGAAGGAAGTTTGAATACAATAGCCAAAGAAACTTCAACTCACAGTGAAAAACAAACTGCTGGGAGAACTCAGTTTATCAGTCTGAAGAAGGATTCCGACCCAAAACATTGTCTGTCCATTTCCCTTCACAGATATTTCCTGACCCATTAGGTTCCTCCAGCAGTTTGTTTTTCCTGCTCAAGATTCCAGCTTCTACAGTCTCTCGATTATGGTTGTTCCAACAATGTCTCAAAAGTCGTACCACATGATGTGCACATTTCTCAAAGGTTTCACTCACATTCATTTATACCAGAGCCTCACAAATCTCAAGTTCATAACCTCATCTGATCCCCATGTACCAACGTGCTGTAGTTCTCCCATCCACCGACCTGACCTCCAAATTAGTGATCTGGCAACCTGGTCTCCATATTCTCTATGTTTAAGAAGGAACTGCAGATGCTGGAAAATCGAAGGTAGACAAAAATGCTGGAGAAACTCAGCGGGTGAGGCAGCATCTATGGGAGCTCCATAGTACCCCAGCCACTAATCTGCCTATTGCATGATTCAACTATTGATCTGCTGGCCCTCCCCACAACTACCCACCCATCACCAGTCTGACCCACCATCCACACCCCTCTTTACCAGTCACATTTCATTCCCCATCCATCAGGTTTCTTGACGAATTTTAAACCTTGGTTTGTAGATCTCTTAACAAGCCCCTAATGTGGATCAATTTCATGTTTTTTTTTGTCTTTTCAGCTGACCCCATGAATTTCTGTAAAATCAAATGAAGAACCACCTGATAACCCATGGTAGATAAAAATGCTGGAGAAACTCAGCGGGTGAGGCAGCATCTATGGAACGAAGGAATAGGCGACGTTTCGGGTCGAGACCCTTCTTCAGACTCATTTTTTTCCAGCATCTGCAGTTCTTTCTTAAACATTTTTCCAGCATCTGCAGTTCTTTCTTAAACACTTGATATCTCATGGTTCTTCATTACAATGATAAAAACACTTAAAACGTTCCTCATTGAGTAGTGGGGTCTCAGGAACACTGAAAATATGAAAGGCGCTAACTAAATGCAAAACCTTCCTTTAATTTCAACCCTATGTCACATTGAAACACTGCTTTATAGTTGCAAATTCTACTTTACCATTTGTAAATATTTATCATTATGGATGAGCAGAGTCATTTCCAATTACTCACAACTATTTTCTTAAAAGAAAATTTAATTTAGTTTCGAGATACAACATGGAAACAGGCCCTTCTGCCCACCGAGTCTGCACTGATGATTCCCGCATGTTAACACTACCCTACACAACAGGGACAATTTTCCAATTGTACCAAGCTAATTAACCTACAGACCTGTACATCTTTGGAGTGTAGGAGTAAACCGAAGATCTCGGAGACAACCCACGCAGGTCACGGGGAGAAAGTACAAACTCTGTATGGACAGCGCCTGTACTTGGGATCTAAACCAGATCTCTGGTGCTACGGCACTGTGCCGCCCTTAAATGTTAGTTTCTCAACAATGATGTAAAGATCAGTTAATTTCTTGAGGATTTTGAAGTGCTTTATAGCAGAAAGTCGAGCTTTTATTGACAGAGATAATTGCATTTCCTCTCTGCCTGGTACACCAAACAGAACCTTGCTCTCTAAAGACTTTCTGTGATTTGATTTTAACAAAGCATTTTTCTGCAATGTCAAAGTTCATTCTTCAATATTTGCTTCCTGGTTACAAAATATTCCAGCTGTGGGGAAGAGTAAAACGAATGCACATTTATCTAAGTGCACCAATCCTCTGTAACCGATCTACGTTCGTTCCTTGAATAACTGCTGGTGAATTATTTTAGCTGGTGCAACAGCTCCACCTGCTGTAGACCCTCAACCATGTCCATTGTGAACTTCAGTTTTTCATTTCATCCATGTACTTCAGGATGGTTGTGGAAGGTTTACAGTGGAGAGGTAAACAAACCTTAGTGGGCAGATAAGTAGCTGAAAGCAGATGGTGGTGTCAAGCAATTTTGTGTAGAAAGGAACTGTGGATGCTGGTTTACACCGAAGATAGACACAAAATGCTGGAGTAACTCAGCGGGTCAGGCAGCATCTCTGGAGGAAAGGATTAGGTGAGGTTTCGGGTGGAGACCCTTCTTAGGACTGCAAGTCAGGGGAGAGGGAAACTAAAGGTTTAAAAAGGTATAGAACAGATCAGAGCTGGCACCAATGACTAAAGCCTTCTTAGTTCCATAGCTCTAGTTTCCCTCTACCGTGACTCACAGTCTGAAGAAGGGTCTCGACCCAAAATGTCCCCTGTTCCCTTTCTCCAAAGATGCTGCCTGACCCGCTGAGTTACCCCAGCATTTTATGTCAGGCAATTTTGTGATGCCGTTTACAGTGACGCAGAGCGCGTGAATTATGTCTTTCCATCTACTTTAATTTTGGAAGGAGATTGTTGCTGAATAAAGCCCAGGGAATGCGTAGTTCTTGAGAACCTCCAAGGGCCTTGTTAATGTAACTGAGCAAAATGGCAGCACCAGTGTGTCACTGTGCACATGGTTCGGTGAAAGTGGACTGGTTGTGGATCGATCATGAGGATTGGGGGCTTTAAGGGTCATTTGAAATAGGCCGAGGGTGATTGGTTGGGGTGTTGCGTACCGTGCTGTGGCCTCAGGGATTTAAGTCATGGATGCGATTCGATCGAGGGCCAGCATTTTATGTTGGATGTGGAGGGGGGATACTGGGAAAGTGGCTGGCTAGAGGTGGAGGGTTCATATTGATGGAGGTTTGGAGAAATAATTGGGCAGGTTGTTGGGGATCTGGGTTAGTGGACTTGGAAGCATGTACAGAGGTCCCAATCAACCTCAGCAGTGAAGGTGGGGCGGGGGCGGGAGACATAGTAAGTTGGCTGGAAGTTAACAGTAGGAACAATTCTTACAACTCAGGAAACTTATCTATAAAGTAAAGGCTTTAGATTTTGGAGATACAGCATGGAAAATGGCCCTTCAGCCCGCTGAGTCTGCGCCAACCTGCGATCGCCCCGTACACTAGTCCTATCCTACACACTGGGGACAATTTACAATTTTTTATCGAAGCCAATTAACCTACACGCCTGTACGTCTTTGGAGCGTGGGAGGAAACTGGAGCACCCGGAGAAAACCTACGGAGTCACAGGGGAAAGTACGAACTTCATATAGACAACACCCGTAGCCAGGATCGAACCAGGGTCTCTGGCACTGTATGGCAGCAACTCTCCTGCTGCACCACTATGCTGCCCCTTGAGATCCACGAGAAAACAGCAAATTGGATCCAAACTTGGCTCAGTGAGAGGAGATAAAAAATAATGGATGGCTGGGGTTCTTGTGTCTGAAAGACTATTCCCAGTTGGCCACAGGCTCAGTACTTCGCTACATTTTATAATAGACATTATACTAAGATTTAAATGTACCGGGCTGGTACATTGTAAGGTTTGTAGTTGAAATTAAAATCCGCCATTGAGTTAAAAGCAAGGATCAAAACTTGAGACTAAAGGAAAATGTAGATGATTTGGGCACTTGGGCAAAAAAGAGGCAAATGGCATTTAATGAAGGGAAATATGTGGCAACACATTTGGGAGATGGATCAAGGCAAAGTAACAGTCAGGAAATAGGAGTTGTGGAGTAACAGAGGGACCTCTGTGCGGAGTCTGTATCCACACACGAGATACAGATACACTTAGTTGGCACGGTGAAATCACCATACAGCCAGACAATAAAATAAAGAACACAACACACGATAGAGTTCAACATAAAACATCCCCACACAGCAGAATCAAAGTTTCCCACTGAGAGGGAAGGCGCCCAAGTCAGTCTCTTCCTCGATGTTCACCCGTGGTCGGGGCCTCCGGAGCCCTCTGCAGTCGCCGCTACGGTCAGCCCCGCCACTCAGGCCCACTCACCGGGATGTTGGAACTCCGACATGGGAACGGGAGGCCAACCTCGGCGGCTTGCACCTCCAAAACGGCCGTCGCTCCCCACCGGATTCCACAGCTCCCGACGTCCCCAGGCTGCACCGAGCGGAGATTCACGCTGGCGGCCCTCGTCAAAGGGCCCCAGGGACTCCGCGATGTCGGTCAGCGCCGCCCGCGCTAGGAGCTCCGCGAACCACAGTCCCGCGATGTTGGAGCAGCAGGCCCAACGCTCCGGAGCTTCAAACGGCAATCCAAGTAGGTATCGCCCGCTCCACGGTGAATCCAGCGCCGCGCTGCCGAGGGTCTGCTCCGGTCCCCGGTAGGAAAGGCCGCTCCGATCCAGTGGTAGGCCGCGAGGAGGTGGCGCGAGGACGCGACTCGGAGAAATAGTCGCATCCTCGCCAGGACGCGACTGGGAATCGGTTTCCCCCCTTACCCCTCCCCCCTCCCCCCCACATAGAAAAACGAAAGAATCCCCAAAACAAACAGTTTAGACAAAATAAAATTTAAAAAAGATAGAAAAAAACGGACAGGCTGTAGGCAGAGGTGCTTTCAAAGCTGCACCCCCTAGTGAATGCAGCGCCCCTAGTGCTACCTGCAGGGACGTTCTAGTGGATGTCCCTGTGGGTAGCAGGATGGGTAACCATGGTGGTAAAAAGACATAAATTATGCTTTCCTACATTAGTTTAGGTGTAGGTGATGAAGGATGGAGATGGTATACCGCACTAGTTAGGCTGCAGCTAGAGTGCTGGATGGCACAGTGGCACAACTGGTGGAGATGCTGCCTCACAGAGTCAGAAACCCGGGTTTGATCCTGACTATCGGTGCTGTCTGTGTGGAGTTTGCACATTCTCCCCATGACCAGGTGGGTTTCCTCCGGGAGCTCCAGTTTCCTCCCACATCCCAAAGACCTGCGGGTTTGTAGGGTTAATTGGCTGCTATAAATTATCCCTAATGCCTAAGGAGTGGCAGAGAAAGTGGGATAAAATGGAACTGGTATGACTGGATAATCGATGGTCAGTGTGAACTTGGTGGGCCGAAGGGCCTGTTTCCATTGCTGTTTCTCTAAAACTAAAACTGCTGCAAACAGCTCTTGTCACCGCATTACAAGAAAGGTGTTATTACACAGGAGAGGCGATAGAGGATCGGATGTTGCCAGGACCGGCAGATTTCAGCTGTGAAGAATGTTTGCATCGACGGGGGTTGTTTTTGAGAATAGGAGTAATCGAGTGAGACTCCACTGAAATTGCGCAGAGCCGTGAATGAAGTGTTTTAACCTGTTTCTCTTCGCAGATGAGAAAAGTCAAGGCCCATTAACTATTTGGCATGATGATAGGAGGGATGAGTCAGAGGGTGGTAGGAGTCTGGAACTCACTGCGGGAAAGGGTGACAGAAGCAGCAATGATATTTCCAAATTCCTAAAATGGGTGGATGGCACTTAAAAAGCTGTGAACTTCGAGCTTGAAGGTGCAAAGAGACAGTTGTTATTTTTGTCATTGGCACAAGCATGATGGGCTGAGTGGCCACCGTCTACATTGCAAATCTCCTCTGATCCTATGAATTGTAAAGGATTTTGCAAACCGCGTGGCCCACATGCAAAGGGCCCGATCCCCACCAGTATTTAGGATTTAGATTAAATTCCTTTACACAGCAGATTACAAGATTCAGCAAAGCAAAAGAATTTCTACACAATGGTAATTTTTGCAGTTAAGTCATGGCGATTTCAATAATCATCATATTAAATGTGCATGTGAAAGTGAAAAATAAGAAGAGACAGTCCACAATAAAATCTTTCATGGTCCGTGACTAATTAATGTCTGGTACTCAGCAAAAATGCTTCATCCTATCTCTGAAAATTAAACTTGACCATATTTCGTAATAACGTCCTGTCATTATACAAATCTGTTTGGAATGAACAATAACATTGGAATTTTTGCCACAAACCAGATTACTTTTTCCTTTTCATTTTCTCTCCCTCCCCCATTCCAAGCAGAAATGATTTTCCAAAATAGCCGTATGATTTAGTGCAAATGTAAACTCTCGAGGTATTTGCATGTCATTCCCTCAATCCTATCCTACTCCGCCACCCATCCCCTAGCCTCCTCCACCCCAACCCTAGCCCCTTCAACCATCACCAACCTTAATGACAAGTGCGGCTCCCCTAAGAATAATTTGACCGATCTTGATCCTTTGACAAGGTTTTAACTGTGATTTCAGTTGTGAGTTTAATGCCTAATGTGAATAATAATTACCTGCTGCTTCTGATATAAAAAGGATCTATTTTGGCCAGGATTATGAGGTTATCATGATCACAGCTCGTTATCATAACACCCTGAAAATGGCAGAACCCTCTGGATTATAAGTGTGCAGTAAATAACAATAAAACACTCTTGACTCTTGAAACACAGAAACTTGGAAGTCGCTGTGAGGATTCTCTGCTGATCCATCGAGCACACCATGTGATTAGTGAACTTTGGGCATTACAAACTGTTCTTGCTGCAAATAAACACTCTGAATGTTAAGCGGAGGTGTGAGTGACCATCTGGTGTCATGTCGAGTCATAACTGTTGTCCTGCACACTCTTTGACTCTCAAAATTACTTTTGAGGCCTTCATGTTTTTTCCTTTGGCATATGGTGTTATCAAGCTCTCGGCTGGTGGCTCAGCTGGATTGGACAGTGTGGAATGGTGGCTACGATGCCCGCATTAAGAACTCTGTCTTCATCGTGGAGTTCTTCAAAGTTCTTCTTCAACTGAGTGCTGACTGCCTTTGCTATCTTGATAAACTCTCCACCTCATGACACTCAGCTTGTTGGGCCCCGGAGTCAAGGGATATGGGGAAAAGGCAGGAACAGGGTACCGAGTGGATGACCAGCCATGATCACATTGAATGGCGGTGCTGGCTCGAGGGGCCGAATGGTCTACCCCTGCACCTATTGTCTATTGGGTGTATAGGCTTTGGATGATAAACTCATTTTCCAGGAGGAGTGAGCTTTGCTTCTTTCTTACTTGTCCAGAGGCTTATGTCCCTTCTGAACAGTACATGGAGGTCACCCATAAGGATCAGTTTATTTGTACCAGAAAGTTTTCTCCAAACTCAGGAGTGGAAATTCATGTTCATAAATCATAGTAGCAGAACTAGGCCATTCGTCCCATTGAGCCTACCCCGACATTCAATCATGGTTGATCTATCTTTCCTGAGTCTTACCTGGAAAATCCAATGTTGGAGCACGTATGCTAATGATTACAGTGTGCATTGTGTTGTTGATAGGCACTTGCCAGACTTTGTCCTGCCACCATCTCTCTTCCAGCTTTCTCCCCCCCAATCAGTGTGAAGTACGGTCTCGACCCGAAACATCATCCATTCCTTTTCTCCAGAGATGCTGCCTGTCCCGCTGCGTTACTCCAGCATTTTGTGTCTATCTCTAGAGATGCTGCCTGACCTGCTGAGTAATAAGAGATATTCAGCTCTTAGGGGGACTCTGAGTTTCCCAGTTGTCCATCAGGTAAATTCTTCCTAGGCCCTCTCTGACTATCTCTGGCTTCTGGACAATTCTAACGAGACCCAACGTAAGCCTGAGAACCAGGGGTGGAAGATTGCAACCCTGTTTCGACGAATGCAATCAACCCAGCGTGCACAATCAAATAAGATCAAATAGAACAAGTTGTCCTACAACTTTAGGCTGTGCACGCCATACACAAGAAGAAGAAGTCCGAGAAACATGCCTTATCTGGGTACATTGCAGCCTTCAGGACTTATTGTCAAATTTAACAATATCGACACTTTTCTCCAGCTGAAACTCACCAAGGCATTTGTAATATTACTCTCTCCACAGACACGGTCTGGTCCAACTTCTCCTTTTGGTTTCAGTTCTCTGCAACAACTCTGACCTGCATTTCACAATCTCTGTGTTTGTTATCACCCTCTCACCTCATAAACCATACATCAACCCTGGCCACATGCCACCAGTGACATTTGTTTTGTTTTATCCATCCTCTCTATTACATCCCAATAACTGTTCTCACTTTTCAGTTTTGAGGAAGAGTCTTTAACCTGAAACATTAATTCTGCTTCTCTTTCCACAGATGCTGAGAGATTCCAGCAAACAACGGCACTGGCGGAACTCAGCATTTGTGAAGGGAAATGGGGCGTAAGATGTTTTGGGTCAGGACTTTTCTTTAGACGGATGAGGTGGAGGGGAGGAAGAGGTGAGAGAAAGGGATGGGTTAGGAAAAGGCAAGTGAGAGGTGGATTCAAATGAGGCAGGGTGATTTGGCGGATGGGTGGAATAGTAATCATGGCTGCAGGTGAAGTGGAGACAAAGGGTGCAAGTGTGGAGAATATGATAAGATGGAAGATGGGGAGCGAAATGTAAAACCAGAGGGAGGGGTAGTGGGTGGAAGGGAGAGGAGAGGTAGTATAGGCAAATGGAAATGGAGTCGGGAGGCATGGGAGGTGTATGGATAAAGGAGGGGATTGGAATGGGCCGATGTGGGGACGGGGAGTGGAGAAAAGGATTTTCCCACAGTGGTATTGGGGGGGGGGGGGGGGACCTGGGTAGGTGAGGGATTGATGGGGGTGGGGGGGGGAGGGGGGGATGGTGGTGGGTCTGGGGATGAGGGATGGTTGGGGGTGGGTCTGGGGGGGACAGGTGAATGGGGGTGTGGGTAGGGGGTGAGGGATGGATGGTGGTGGGTCTGGGGGTGAGGAATGGATGGGGTGGGGGGAGGGGGGTTGTTTGGTGGTAGGGCTGGAGAGAGGGAGAGTCTACCTGATATTGCAGAATGTAATGTTCACACTGGTGGGTTGCTGGAATGGCTGAAGTCCATTCTTTCAGTTTGCATGTGGCCTCCCTGTGGTGATGGAAGGGGAAGAGGACAGACAGTTTGGTATGGGAAGTGGAAGAATGAATAAAGACTTTATTATCATATGTGACAAGTCACAGTGAAATTCTTTGCTTGCATACCCAAGGTGTGCAAATACTCTCCACATAAGGGCACTGACAATGTTGTAAAGTATACACAGTATCTGCACCAGGTCCCGCTTTCTTCTCCCCCTCCCACCCCCTCATGGTGGTCCCCCCCACGGCGGGTCCTCCATTGTTCCTTCCCTCGGCAGCGGCGTCCACGCTCCACGTGGTCCGTCCTCATCCACCGGTCCATCGGTCGGCGCCATCACCGACCGCCGCACTGTACTCTCCACTATCACTGCCGGTTCCTTTCCAGATGCCTCTGTGGCGCCGACCCAGGCTCCGTCAGCCACGTGCTCCGACAGCCGCTGGTTCTGACCTCGGCTGTGGGCTCAGACCCGCCTGGGCTACCCTGTGGCCCACCGGGAGTGAAAGAGGAGATGAAATGGCTAACATTCTGGCGCTCCAACAGGCCACGGTGGACATGTGGAGGAGGCCGCATCGAGATTACCGAATGCAATAGGCAAGGTTGGAAGAGATGCACGTAAATCACTGTCTCACCTGGAAGGGTTATCGGGGTCCCTGAATGGAGGTGGGGGGGAGGGGGGGGGAGGTATTGGAAGTGGTGTTGCACCTCCAGTGGTTGCTGTGGAAGCACCTGGTGAGGGTGAAGGGTGAAGATCTCCAGCATCTGTAGTTTGACTTGCAAGAGATTTATCCTAGCTCTGTAATCAGACCTTTACCCTCAATGAAAATTAGATGATATTGCCATTTGCAAAGTAGAAAAAACTCTGTCTAAAATGTTCACTTCTTCCGTTGAAACTGTGTGAGTTCTTTATTTTATATGAAAGAATTTCCTTATTTAAGAGCTTGGTCGTTAATACCCTTGTATTTGATTCGAAGGAACCACAATTGTTTATCGTTACCGACATTCTTTCACTTATCTGCGGGTAATGATCTTCAGCAAAAAATTCAAAGCTCTGTTTCAAACCAATTAATTGGACAGTGGATATGGACATCAAGTTAAGTGGAACCAAATGGCAATTATTTATTTGATCGTCTACAAACAGATAGATGCATGCTGTGTTGCGAAGGAGTTAAAGTAATATATAGGAATGGAGTATGTTCCTAACGATGCTGTAATCTCATGCCATAATGGTTTAGAAGTCATCTCTGTGGCAATTATTGAATCTGTCCCTTCTAAAACCATCTGTCCCACTTACGTGTCCTTGGCACGCTAATTACAAGACCTCGTGGTCGCGTTGAGCCGCGACGGTCCCGCGAAGGTCGCTCACGACTTCATGCGCCCGCACAACCGTCTGGAACGCGTGACGTAATTTGAAGATGGACACAAAATGCAGGAGTAACTCAGCGGAACCGTAGAGAAGGAATGGATGATGTTTCGAGTCGAGATTCTTCAGTCTGAAAGAAGGGTCTTGATTCGAAACGTCACCCATTGCTTCTCTCCAGAGATGCTGCCGGTCCCGCTGAGTTACTCCAGCATTTTGTGTCCATCTTCAATTTTCTTGGCCCCGCTCGGGGAGTAGAAGTGGGGGCGGATCCGGACCGCAATGGCCGTGAGCCCCAGGCCGAGCTCGGCGATAGTTTGCCTGCTTCTGCTGCTGTTGGAGGTGAGACGTTGCATCGCGCCAGGGTCTTGGGCCTGTCCCACTTTGGCCGTCAGTTACGCGACAGGCCGTTGGCGCGCAAAGATTTTGTTCGGTACAATATTTCAGACAACTACACACGCCTCCACGCTTCTCAGTATATAGTTAATGATGAGATCTTAACATCATTGATGTACAGAGGAATCTTGGGGTCCGTAACTCCCTGAAAGTAGCAACATAGGCAGAAAGAATGGTAAAGAAGGCTTATGGTATGCTCGTCTTCATCAGTCAGGGCATTGAAGACCAGAGTTAAGTCATGTTGCAGCTTTATAAAACTTTAATTATACTGCATTTGGAGTATTATGTACAATATTGGTTGCCCCATGGATGTATAGGCTTTGGTTGTTTACCAAGATGCTGCCTGGATTAGAGAAAATTAACTATAGGAGAGGTTGGACACACTTGGATTGTTTTCTATGGGGCATCAGAGGCTGAGGGGAGACCTGATAGAAGATTATAAAATTATGAGAGGCATATGAAAAGTCTTGACAGTCAGAATCCTTTTTTTCCCAGGGTGTAAATGTCATTTTCTGGATGCGACAGCTTTAAGAAGATGGTGGGAGGGGGTTTGTGAGGGTGGAAATGTTTAAAGGTAAAGTGTGGGCAGGTTTTTTTTTTGCATAGTGGTGGGAGCCCAGATACGATAGTGGTGTTTAGAAAGCTTAAAGATAGACGCATGAA
Source organism: Raja brachyura (assembly GCA_963514005.1). The sequence goes on from OY740796.1 coordinate 10,932,415, forward strand.
AATACTGGGAATGGAGAAATAAAAATCAAGTTCAGACAGAAGGAGTTAATTTAATTTGGCATAATGTTCGGCACAAACATCGAGGGATGAAAGACTTGGTTCGATGCTGTAGTGTTCTTTTTTTATGGTCTGAATTTTGAATTTTTCCCCCTTTAAGACACATTTTAAGAAGTGGTTTACAACCATACTTTGGTCATCTGAGCTAAACTTTCTTCAGCGGTGCCTTGTTGACATTTACAATGCAGCTGGATGAAATTCAGAACAATGTCGTCAGATTGCCCTCCATAAACAGCCAGATGGCTCGGAACAAAATGCCTGCAGTGATCTGGGCTTCAGCTCTGGTGGTGGATTGCTAAAGCAGAAATCATTTCGGAATTCCAAGCAAATGAAGAGGAAACCGAGCTTTTGGTCCTTTTACAGTAATGTTAAAGAGTGATATCAATCAAGCCAACATATATTATTATGTGAATTCATCCACATGTTGTGTCCAAAAGTATGGTATATTTCTTCCTGAAGATAGACACAAAATGCCGGACTAACTCAGCGGGACAGGCAGTATCTCTGGAGAGAAGGAATGGGTGACGTTTCGGGTCGAGACCCTTCTTAGAAGTGTGGGTACATTTCTTCCTGAAGATAGACACAGAATTCTGCAGTAACTCAGATGGGACAAGCAGCATCTCTGGAGAAAAGGAATGTGTGACGTTTCAGGTCGAGATCCTTTTGAAGGGTGTCGACCCAAAACGTCACTCATTCCGTCTCTCCAGAGATGCTGCCTGTCCCGCTGAGTTACTCCAACATTTTGTGGCTATCTTTGGTTTAAACCAGCATCTGCAGTTCCTTCCTGTACATTTCGGCCTGGTTTTCTTTTCCTCCAGGCAGATCTGCTGACAAACTATGTTCTTACTCAGCTCTCTGTAGCCACATCCAGCGAATATGCTCACCGCACAAGGCCAACATCTTGGGTCTAAAGAGCTGAGTCGGGTCACAAGATTTCATGTGAATCCTTCACCTCTCAAATGGCCAATGTAGTTACAGAACATTAACTATAACTTTACACTGAGTTGTCTGGGCTAGATAATGATGCCAGGAGTGGCATTGGTTTAGCTGCGATATACCCTTCATGTTTATGGACAGTTGCACATTTGTCCATCAGGTCCTTTGAGGACTAGAGGGACATAGGTTTAAGGTGAAGGGGAAAAGATTCACTAGGAATCTGAGGGGTAACTTTCTCACACAAAGGGTGGTGGGTGTATGGAACGAGCTGCTAGAGGAAGTAGTTGGGCCAGGGACTATCCCAACATTTAAGAAACAGTCAGACAGCTACATGGATAGGACATGGTTGGAGGGATGTGGACAAAATGTGGACAGGTGGGACTAGTGTAACTGGGACATGCTGGCCGGTGTGGGCATGGTGGACTGAAGGGCCCGTTTCCACACTGTATCGCTCTATGACTCTAGGTGTCTACATCTCCCATGGTCTGTGCAGATTTGAACTAAATTTCCGTATTAGATCTGGTGCAATGTGTTTGTATTGTATTCTGATAAACTCACCAGGTCTTCCAAGCTTCATCCAACTGAAGATAAAGTATTTGCCTCCAGAAGGGTTGCCATGACATGATAAGGAGGGATCGCAGACATTCTCATGGATAGGAAGACGTGTCTTTCATTGTAAAAACATGGAAGAAAAATCTTGTATTCATTTATACAAGAAACAACTGAGAGAAATGTTGGGAAGCTGAAACAGAGAAGCTAAGTTTAATATGTTAAGGCAGCTGGAACGCAGACTGAGTGGCTGCTGCTTAATAACCACTGGATGTGGAGGAGAGGTGTGGAAAATTGTTATTACGTCATACAGCACGGAAACAGGCCCTTCGACCCAACTTGCCCACGCCAACCAAGATGCCTCATTTGCGTTGGTCCCATCTGACCGCATTTGGCCCATATGCCTCGAAGTCTTTCCTATCCATGTACATGTCCAAATGTCTTTTCAATATAGTCGTAGTACCTGCCTCAACTACCCCCTCCGCATATACACCGCCTTCAGTGTGAAAAAGTTGCCCATCAAGTTCCTAAGAAAACCTTCCCCTCCCACAAAGGGATGATGTACAAAGTTGTGGTGGGTCTTTCTGATCAATCTGAAGCGGGGGGGGGGGGGGGGGAGCACACCTTATTTCTGTGTATTTTTTTATTATTGAAGAATTCTTTCTTTAGTGAATATGGCTTCCCCCTTGCTGTCATAGATGGATCCCTCACCCGTCCCCTCCATGTCCCATTGTTCAGATCTCGTTCCCACTGCCACCAGATGCAACATGAATATGGTTTCCCAGGTCTTCACCTTCCACTGCACCAATCTCCTCATCCAACACATAATCTTCCAACATTTCCATCACCTCCAACGTGATCCCTCCACCTGTCATATATTCCCATCTCCACCTTTCCACCTACTGCAGAAACTGCTCCCTCAACAACGTCTTGGTTCACTCATCCCTTCCCACCAAATCACCCCCTCCCCAGGTACTTTCCCCTGCAGCCTCAGGAGATGCAACAACACCTGTCCCTATATCTCCTCCCTCACCTCCATCCATGGACACCAGCAGCACTTCCAGGTGAGACACAGGTTCACGTGCACCACCACTAACCTCATCCGGTCTTCCTGCCGTGGCCTCCTGTACATCGACGAGACTTAACGTGGACTCGGAGACCGCTTCATGAACACTTGCGCTCAGTCCGCCAAGGCTTATTGGATCTCTCATTTGCTAACCATTTTAACTCCTCTTCCCATTTCCATACTGAACTTTCTGTCGTGGACCTCCTCCTTTGCCAGAGTGAGGCCAGACACACCGGGTGGAGTAGCTTACAACCCAGTGGTATGAACATTGCATTCTCCAATTTTAGGTAACCTCTAAGAAATCCCCACCCCTTCTCTCCCCCTTATCCTCCATACCTGCCTTTTTTTAATCTCTGGTCTTTGTCCAACCAACTACCTATCTTCCCCCCTCCCCTCACCCACCTATCTCTGTTCACCTACTGCCTGCCATGTTCTGTCCTGCCCCTCCTTTCTCCCAACTTTCTTCCGCCCCCTTACAATCAGTCTGAAGAAGGGTTCTGACCAAAATGTCACCTTTTCATGCTCTCCAGAGATGCTGTCTGACCCACTGAGTTACTCCAGCATTTCATGTATTTTTCGTTGTCAACCAGCATCTGCAGTTCCTTGTTTCTATACAATACTCAAGTGCAGTCTCACCAAAGCTCAGCAGAATTATAATCAGACTTCCTTAATTCTCAAATTAAACCCTCTTGTTATGAAGAGCAACATGTCAATTGTGCTTCTAATTGTCTGGTGCACCTGCTTGATGGGCTTCAAGGACTTGTGTACAAGGATACCCGGGTTGAATATCCATACAGCCAACCTCTTACCATTTACAAATACATTGCTTTCTTGTTCACCAAAGTGGATGACCACACATTGCCTGCATTATATTCCATCTGCTATGTCTCCACACACTTACTCAGTTTATCTATATGACATTTGCTCCCTTCAGCCTAATTGGTGATGTAGATTGTGAATAGGCAGAGCCTAAGCCCTGTTCTGTGCAGTACCTCGAGAATCCCTGGCTGACAGCCTGAGAAGGATCTGTTGTTCCCATTCTAGGTTTCTTTCCGATCACCAATTCTCAATGCATGTTAGTATTGTGCCCTCAATGGCTATTTTCTAACCTTGTTTACATACCACCGCGGCATGAGTTTATCAAATCCCTTCAGAAAATCCAAACACACCACATCCTGCTTATCCATTCTTCCTGTCACATCCTTGAGGAACTCTAGACCTTGCTGCACTGCCTGGTTTCTGCTCACCATTGGCAATTGAGTAAAATATCATCTATTTTTGTGTTAAGAACCATCACCTTATAACTTGTGTGGTAACTTTGGATAAATAAAGGTCTTAACTACATTGCATTGGGTAGAATCACTACACCTGTCTATTTCAAGAAGAAATAGGGTCTGATGAAAGGTCTCGACCTGAAACGTTACCCATTCCTCTCTATAGATGCTGCCCGGCCCATTGAGCTACTCCAGCATTTTGTGTCTATCTTTGGTGTAAATCAGCATCTGCAATTCCTTCCTACGTATGTCAAGACCAAGTTGACCCTTGTCCTACTGTAGCATCTGACTCCTTCAGGTTGTCACAGAATGTAAAATTTGAGGTCCACCTTCATTCCACAATAGGTCGGAGGGGCATTGTGTTTAACAGCTATAATCTCCTTTCTAAGAAATAATTATTTGGTAGAGTAGAAATGTGACAGACAGTCATTCTACTAGATTCAGCGACGGTAGGATTGCCACGTAAGAAAAGTGTTTATGTCTCACAGCAGAGGTTGTAATATCGGAAAGGGATTAGTGTTAGCATCATTTATTGGTTTCATTCTGTGTGGGGAAATGTGTTTAGTTTAGTTTTGAGATACAGTGGCCCTTCAGCCCACCGAGTCTGTGGCGACCAGCGATCCTCGCACAACACACACTAGGGACAATGTACAATTTTGCCAAAGCCAAAGCCAATCAACCTACAAACCCGTACGTCTCTGGAATGTGGGAGGAAACTGGAGCTCCCGGAGAAAACCCAGGGAGAACGTACAAACTCCGTACAGACAGCACCCGTGGCCAGGATCAAACCTGTGTCTCCGGCGTTGTAAGGCAACAACTCTAGCCCTGCGGCACAGTGCTGCCCCACTTTTTATTGTTGTAAAAACAAAAGTTTTTAAAAAGTCTTCGATTGAATGATTGTTAGAAATAAAGCGTGCAGTATAACATTAATTGGCTCGTTAGTTCCACTGAAAATGATTATTTGGGAATACTCAGAACTTTATCTAGAAACTTAGAAAATAGGTGCAGGAGGAGGCCATTCGAGCCAGCACCGCCATTCATTGTGATCATGGCTGATCGTCCCCAATCAATAACCTGTGCCTGCCTTCTCCCCATATCCCTTGATTCCACCAGCCCCTAGAGCTACATACAACATCGTTTTACTCATTTATGGTATAAGTTGATTGAGTAATTATTGAACACTCTCAGAGTGCACTATTATATAGAAAGTCAATGATAATTTGATAGATGAAAATTAACCACTAATTAATCAATGCTCGTTATAAACCATTACAAACAAGATAACAATCACTTAAAGTTTAACATTCTCTTCTTAAGGTGATTAAAGTGAGACCTGATATGTTCAGACAAATGAACCAAACAGTATGCCCCTGGATGTTTGCTCCCACCTTTAAATATACCAAGGATGTTGTCTGAATTAGTTGTGCTGTATGCCAGTTTTCAGAAATCAATGTTTGTTATATCCACAACAGCATAGAAGAACAAATATTTAAAGTGTAATATTTAATTTTAATATCCCATGGAAAGAAAGAAATGTTGCAAATGTAGTTTGTTTCTAATAATTACGTACACAAGGGCTGGGCATTAAATGTGGACCAGGCCAATGACGCCCACATATATTGTGAATAAATGATTAATAAACAAAACCACCACAGCCACTTCAAAAGATTGATGGTTTGTACAGAGATTAGAGCATTTAATTATTTAAAGTTAAATGCATTTGTCTGTTGACGTAAATTGCTGCCCCAATTACTTGTACATTAAACGAAGTAATGACAGGTGGTGCTTGTTAAGCCAGAGATGAATGAAAGTGTCGACCCATGTGCATTGTGTGGACTGATCGGGAGTTCATTCTGCTGTGTGAGAGACTGGTTTCTCTTGGTAAGTACACTTTGTAGTTTTGTTCAGAGGTACAACATGGAAATAGGCCCTTTGGCCCACTGAGTGCATGACCAGCCTGCCCATCGATCCCCTATACACACGAGTTCAATGTTATCCCACTTTCTTGTCCACTCCCTCCACATCAGTAGCAACTTACAGAAGTCAATTAACCTGCAAACGTGCATGCTTTTGTGACATGAAGGGAAACCAGAGCACCTGGAGGACACCCACAAGATCACAGGGAGAATTATAGTTTAGTTTAATTTAGAGATACAGAGTGGAAACAGGCCCTTCGGCCCACCGAGTCTGTACCGGCCAGTGAACCCCGCACAATAACACTACCCTACACATACTGGGACAATTTTACATTTACACCAAGTCAATTAACCTGCAAACCTGTGCGTCTTTGGAGTGCGGGAGGAAACCGAAGATCTCTGAAAAAAAACCTCACGCAGGTCCCGGGGAGAACATACAAATGACGTACAGCCAGCCCCTGTAGTCAGGATCGAGCCCGGATCTCTGGCGTTCTACGGCAATAGCTCTACGGCTGCGCCACCACGCTGCCCTATGTGGAAACTCAACATGGATAACACCCAAGATCAGGATTAAACCTGGGTCTCTGGTGCCGTGAAGCAGCAGCTCTGACAGTTGTGCTGCCTTTTACCAAGTTTAGATTTTTTTCCAATTTGGACTACGCAGTTGCAGCGTGGGACCCATACACTAATAAAAACATTTCGTCCATCGAACGTGTCCAAAGACAGGCCGCTCGATTTGTTACTAACACCTATGAGAGAGAAGCGAGTGTTACCAAACTTCTGAATTCTCTGGGGAGGAACCCTCTCCAAGACAGACGTGAAGCTCACCGTTTGGCCTGTTTTTACAAAATGTTAAATGGTCAGCTCGACATAGATTACAAAACCTACATCAAACCCAAACCAATTAGGGGCAGACGAGGGCATTCGATCCAATTTGAGATACCAGCTACCAAGACAGATGTGTACAGCAATTCGTTCTTCCCCCGCACAATTAAAGCATGGAATAATCTTCACCCTACCATTGTTACCCAACCAGATTCAACTAAATTTAAGGCAGCTCTTTCTTCCCACAAAACCCTTTCCGGCTTAAGTCCTCCCTCCACCACCTCCGGTTTCAATTCCATTTGGAATATTTTGGAGGACCAAGAAACCAAGAAGAAGAAGAAACCAAACACTGCAGGGTTTCATTCACGCAGTGGGTTCAGGTGTCCAAAGAAGTTAGCAGTGAAGCTTTTTCTTAGTCATCTCTCACCACAATGAGGGTACAACACGGGCCTTATACTCACCAATCCCCAAGGTTCATTTTCACAAAAGTACAAAGTTTTGTCATTTCTAAAATAAAGTTTGTGTAAACCTTTCACAAAATGTAGCTTTGGCTCTTAAAGATCTTAGAATAACGCAAAGTACTTCTCGGATGATCTTTTCTAATGTTATATGCACTTTTACGTTGCTCTTTTATAAAACATAGCTTTAGTGACCACATAGAAATGATGAGAATGTAATAGATCTTAGTAATGAGACAAATTGAAATATGAAACTACGGTAGTAAATTACTATAATGTACAATTTGGATAATCATGAGAATCTGAAATAATTCCCAAAGAATACAACAAATCCAAGTGATATAACTCTTTTAACGAGCAAACAAACTTATTTCAGAAACGTTGTTAAGATGCGAATAGATATTTGATCATTCTCCCTTCATGCACTTAAACATTTACTATCAGAACCGCTCTCATAGGCCTTTCAGGTCTGCATGTTCCCTGTTCCTGGATCATTGTGTCTTGCACTAAGTCACTCCTTCTGTGGGATTTTACGAGAAGTAGAGAAGACATTGCAACATTGCTAATGTGTTGCCTGTGATCTTTAAAACATTTGCATTGTGCTGCTTTACATGCTCCATCTGTAGCACAGAACCCAGATAAGTTGTCTGTCTGGAACAGAAAACAAAAGACGTCACAGGCAGGCTCATTGTTATTTGTTTTCTTCTTGTGATCACCGTGTCATTTCTGCCTCACTACTTTCCTTGATTCCAAATCGCCTAATCTACCACCACAAAATCATGAGAGGATTAGATTGAGTAGATGCACAGAGTCTCTTGCTCAGAGTAGGGGAATCGAGAACCAAAGGACATAGGTGAGGGGGGAAAGATTTAATAGGAATCTGAGGGGTAACATTCACGTAAAGGGTGGTAAGTGGATGGAACGAGCTGCTGGAGGAGGTAACTTCATATGCAACTTGAAACTGCCAAAAACATCAATTGAGATGTATACTATGGCAGTATCCTTGCATTAATAATCCAAATTGAATTGCAGATAGGCCAAAAATAACTTTAGGTCCTGATGTGAAACTGCAGGTCCTGATGTGTTCACCTATCCATTCCCTTCCAGGTGCTGCCTGATCCATTGAGTTGGAGTAACAAGATTCCAGCATCCTTAGTTCCTTGTTTCACATCTTTCTCTTGATGGTGTTTCTATTTATTTTTATTCAGGATCTGTGCATTCTCCTGTATCTTCCTCGCTGTGTACCGGAGTCACTTTCATGCCACAGCTCCAAACATGCAACACACTGGATCAGAGGTTTGAAAGTGGCTCTGGTGGACAGTGCTGTCATCTTATTCCCTGATGGCTTTCCAATGTCAGTGGGTTCTCTGTAAAGGGAACAACAGCTATGATTCCTTGTCCAACAAGGCAGATTAGTGGGGGTACAGGTTTTATTCTATCAATTCCAACAAATAATTCAGCTGCGTCTCAACAAAGATGCTGACTGTTTTTTTTCCCTGTGTTGTCAGACTTTTGGACGGTCTTCCATAACCAAGGGGAGGCACGGGGGCGTAGTGGTAGAGCTACTGCCTTACAGCGCCAGGGATCCGGGTTCGATGCTGACAACGGGTACTTGTCTGTACGGAATTTGTACGTTCTCCCCGTGACCTGCGTGGGTTTTCTCCGAGATCTTTGTTTTCCTCCCACACTCCAAAGATGTACAGGTTTGTAGGTTAATTGGCTTGGTATAAATGTAAATTGTCCCTAGTGTGTTTAGGATGGTGTTCGTGTGCGTGTATCGCTAGTCGGTGTGGACTCGGTGGGCCAAAGGCCTGTTTCCGTGCTATATCTCTAAACTAAGCTAAACCTAGGGGACAGTCCTGATTTTCCAACATTGGGGAAATTGGATTTGTTCTCTGGAACCATGACACCACAATGCTGAAAAACTATATTCTGCACTCGAGTATTTTTCTCTTTCTTGTGCCTATTGCTCTTGTACATGGGCTTGATAGTATTCGTATCTAGTATTATCTGATTTAATTGGATAGCAAGCAAACAAAAGCTTTTCACAGTGACAATAATAAACCAAATTTAAACATAGGATGTGGTCTCCATTGCTCACCTGTCATGATATCTGCTCACCTGCATTTATAATGTTTGCAATTTCCACCTGTATAGTTTAGCAGCAAGGAGAGAACAGAGTGAATCTTTGCCTCCATGTCGGTGACACTGTAAGTGTGCTGGGATGATTCCCTACTTTTGATTTCTAATTCAAAGCAAAGGGCTGGATCGGTCAGACCAGCTTGTTTGAAGCAAGACATTGGGCTCCCTCGGCGCACAAAGGAATGGTCTCACTCCTCAGTCTTCTAGAAGGGGGTTTGAGCAGCCACCAAAAGCAGCTACAAATTGATTCAAATAAATGACTGACATGTAGTACACTGCATGGTGCCATCTTTTGCTTCCACTTGTCAATGCTCTAGTAAGTTTACAAATGTATAAGACTGACAAAAAGTCAAATACTACGTATCCAGTCCAACCTGCCCAGTTGTGTTGACACTGGACCTGCAGTATGAGACTTGAGTTAACAGCTGCAAGAGAACAGCTTTGCTTTATGGGTGTGGTGTAGAATGCCAATCACGTTTTGCTTGCTTGTTGAACTCCCAAGGATGGCAACAAGAAAGCAAGTGAAGCGTGCAGGGTCAATGGTCCATTTGACCATTGAGGAGACCGGGGACTCAACAGTGTGGATTGGATCAGCTGCTGGAAAATGAGGATCATGGGTAAATAACAGTCTAGTCAGCTGCTGGGAGATGGGGTTTTAGCGTGGAGATGATTCTGAGATTGGGTGGAAGGGATCAGCCAGGAGCGAATCTGGATCACTAGGACAGTGGGAGATGGGGGTGGGGGGGGGGGGGGGGGGGGGGGGTGGAAGTTGACTGTCTGTTCGGACATTGGAAGAAAGGATCCTCGGGTGTGGGGTGAAATCAACCCATCAGAGGGTCAGGGGCACCCGAAGACCAGTCAAATGTTCATGTCCATTCGGCCCATCAAGTCTACTCCGCCATTCAATTATGGCTGCTCTATCTCTCCCTCTCAACCCCATTCTCCTGCCTTCTCCCCATAACCCCAGACACCCGTAATAATCAAGAATCTATCCATCTCTGCCTTAAAAATATCCATTGACTTGGCCTCCACAGCCTTTTGTGGCAAATAATTCTACAGATTTGCCACCACCTGACTAAAGAAATTCCTCCTCAGCTCCTTCCTGAAGGAACATCCTTTTATTCCGAGGCTCCAATCTCTGGTCCTGGTCTCTCCCACTAGTGGAAAGTAAGTAAGTAAGTTTATTGGCCAAGTATTCACATACAAGGAATTTGCCTTGGTGCTCCGCCCACAAGTAACAACATGACAAACAGTGACAGTCAGGAATGACTCAAACCACGAAACATTAATAATAATAAGACATTAATGATAAAATATAATTGATCAAGCATGTGAACCAACAAAATACCAGATCAAAGGGAGGCTACAGATTTTTGGCTGTTGCGTAGAGCAACTACTCGTAGATAAAACTGTTTTTATGTCTGGCTGTGGCAGCATTGACAGTCCGGAGTCGCCTTCCAGAAGGAAGTGATTCAAAGAGTTTGTGGCCAGGGTGAGATGGGTCAGAGATGATCTTACCCGCTCGCTTCCTGGCCCTTGCAGTGTACAGTTCATCAATGGAGGGAAGGTTGCAGCCAATAACTTTCTCAGCTGATCGGACAATTCACTGCAGCCTCCAGGTGTCGTGCTTGGTGGCTGAGCCAAACCAGACCATGATGGAGAAGGTGAGAACAGACTCTACAATGGCCATGAAGAATAGGACCATCATTGCCTGTGGCAGATAGCGCTTCCTAGGCTGCCGTAGGAAGTACATCTTCTGTTGTGCCTTTTTGACTGTGGAGTCGATGGTCGCCCCCAACTTAACGTCCTTGGAGATGATGGTTCCCAGGAACTTAAAAGGCTCCACAGATGTGACTGTGGTGTTGTTGATGGTGAGTGGGGTGAGGGGAGGGGGAGCTCTCCTAAAGTCTACAATCAATTCCACTGTCTTTACAGCATTGAACTCCAGGTTGTTGCAATGGCACCAGGATGCCAGCTGTGACACTTCCTGTCTGCAGGCAGATTCCTCCCCATCCTGGATCAGTCCAATCAGGGTTGTGTCGTCCGCAAACTTGAGAAGCTTGACAGAGGTGTCTGTGGAGGTGCAGTCATTGGTGTAGAGAGAGTAGAGGAGAGGAGAGAGTTTGCAGCTTTGCGATGCTCCTATGCTGAGCGTTTGTGGGTCCGAGATGTGCTTTCCCAGCCTCACATGCTGCTATCTGTCTGTCAGGAAGCTGGTGACCCACCGACAGAGGGGTTCAGGCACAGTCAACTTGGAAAGTTTGGAGTATAGTAGCTTTGGCATAATGGTGTTGAATGCAGAGCTAAAATCAACAAACAGGATCCTCGCATAGGTCCCCTGGCGGTCTAGGTGCTGTAGGATGAAGTGCAGGACCAGGTTGACTGCGTCATCCACAGATCTATTGGCCCGATATGCAAACTGCATAGGGTCCAGCAGGGGGATCGTGATATTTTTCAGCTTGGACAGCACAAGCCTTTCAAGTGTCTTCATGACTACAGAGGTCAGTGTGACAGGCCTGTAGTCATTAAGACAAGTAATCCTTGCCTTTTTGGGTACAGGGGCAATAGTGGAGACTTTGAAGCAGGTAGGGACAGTACATGTTTGCAGGGACTGGTTAAAATGCCTGTATAGACCGGTGCCAGTTGTTTGGCACAGAGCTTGAGAGTAGAGGGGGAGATATTGTACAGTCCTGGAGATTTCCGGCTTTTCTGTCTTCTAAAAAGCCTCTCCACTTCCACTATTTTTATTGTTGATGAAGTGATGTTGTTCAGTAAGGAAGGTGTGGGTAATTGGGTGTGAAGTGGTGATGGAGGGGGGGTGGGTGTGTGGCGGGGTGGGGGAATGGTGTAGAAGAGCCCAGTCTTTGTAGATTGAGGTCAGGCTGTGAGTGGGTGTGAAGTGTTGGTTGGGGTGGGAAATGGTCCAGTCTTTTCATACTGGAGTCTTGACTTAAGTAGGTTGAAGTGGTAAATGGGAAGGAGAGGGTGCAGTGTCCATTCTTTGCAGACTGGGGTTTGGCTGTATTGTTGGGGAGGTGGGGGGAGGGTGTACGAGGGTTACGTTTCTGATTTTCAAACCTGCAGTAAAACTCATTCAGGTCGTTGGTCAGCTGACAATTGTCCAAAGAGTGGGGGCTTTCCTCTTGTAGCTGGTAATTTCTTGCAAGCCCTTCCAAACTGAAGAAGAGTCACCAGCTGAGAACTTGCACCTCAACTTCTCAGAGTACCTTCCCTTGGCAGCTCTGATTCCTCTTCTCAGCTTGTACTTGACCTGCCTGTAGAGGTCTGCATCCCCGCTCCTGTAGGCCTCCTCTTAAGACCGTTGGAGCGGTCTGAGTTCTGCAGTGAACCAGGGCTTGTTGTTGTTGAACCATGTCCGGGTCTTAGCTGGAATGCAACTGTCCTCGCAAAAGCTGACATATGATGATACCGTTTTCATATGATGTCCGTTTTCTCATCGAGGCTTGTGGTTGCTTCCCTGAACACATTCCAATCCGTGCAGTCAAAGCAGGATTGTAGGTTCTCTCCACACTCACTTTATCCAAGCCGGGATGACTGAATGCTCAGGGTGCTGGAATTGGTGTGTGGGATCCTTGGGGATTGAGAGTGGGAAGGCTGATGCCTCAGTCAAATAATTGTCAGCCAAATCATCTTTCACTAAATGTTATGCCCTTTATCCTGTATCCAAACACTGTGGACGGCTTGATTGTAATCATGTATAATCTTTTCACTGACGAGATAGCAAGCAACAAAAAGCTTTTCACTGTACCCTGTACCCTGTACATGTGACACCAATACAATGAGTTTAGTCAGGGTGCATGGGAATGATAGTGCCTGCAACAAGGTTGGGGACATGCCATCTGTGGTGGGTCACATGGATGGCCAGAGATTGTCTGAAAGGATGGAAGATAAATATGTGATTTACCTTATTGAAGATTCCATCCTGATATAGGTAGTTTTATTTCTTGGGATTTTGGTGTCCTTGGCAAGACCAGTACTTGCCCATTCCTCCTAACTCATGAAAGTAGTGGTTTACTGCCTTCTTGAACAGATGTCTCCTTGCTGGAGAAGATGCTTCCACAATGCTGTTGGCTAAGGATGTCCAGGATCTAGATCCAGTGTTAATGAAACAACAATACCTTTCCAAGTCAGGACTGTTTGCCGCTTGGAGAGGAACATACAGATTTTCATTGGTGTGAATCACTTATGTTAAGGGCCGGTCCCACCAGCATCCGACTCCATGCGGTGAGCGAGACCAAACTGGAAGCGGGGGTCGCGCGGCGGTCGAGTGATCCCCATACAGGGCCTGTCCCACCAGTATGCGCCTGCATGCAGCGAGCGCGACCAAACCGGCAGCGGGGGCCGCGCGGAGGTCGGGTGAGTGGCGCAAAGTTGGAGCGAAGTCCGCGGTAAGTTCGCAAGTCAGAGAGGGACACACAGAGAGGGACACGGAGACACGGAGGCACAGAGAGAGAGGGCCTCGGAGGCACACACAGAGAGGGTCACAGAGGCACATATAGAGAGGGTCACGGAGGCACGACGTCGAGGCGGTTATAATGCGTCGCGGCGGCTGCCGGCCGACAGGCTGTTCCCGCGCGGAATTTTTGTACACGGTCAGTTTTTCGGAGCCCCGCGTGACGTCGGGACCAGCTCCGCACAACTCCATACGGCTCCGGCGATCCAAGTGGGGCCGTCCCCGCAAGGCCGGACGGCTCAAGTGACCACGTTAGGTCACGCTCACCGCATGGAGTCGCATGCTGGTTGGACAGGCCCTTTAGGCCTTGGTGAGAACATTTGTGGCTTTAGAAGATGCTTTTGGAGCAGCCTGGCTGAGTAATGGCTTTGCATGTGTAGATGTGTACACTGCAATGATAGGGGAATGGATGTTTATGGTGCTGGATGGGGTGTGAATTAAGTCGGCCGCTTTTCCATAATGATATCACATTTCATTTTGGGGAGAAATACATTTTCAATCAGGTAGTGCCAAATAAACCAGCATCGTGTGGATAAGTTTGTATACCGGAATGTTCTTGCATGCTGCAAACCAAACTGCCAATTTTTCACCGAGGGTGTTAGTTCCTTCTCAATAACAGTTTGAGCACAAACCTCTACAGCTGAGAATTGTTTTGTGCCAAATTTTAATTATAGATGTTAGGAGAATAGGTTTAACTCAGCAGTGCACAGCTGTATGTTAGCCGAGAGTAAAGTTATGGTCGACCTGGGGAAAGACGATCAGTTTTGTTTTAGTCAAATATTTGTGTCTTCCCTGCTATCGTAAGGGAACGTTGCTGCTCTCTGGTGGGTTTGATGTTGTGACAACTTTTTGTTCCCTTGGAGGTGCCATGGAAATGCTACCAGTGGTATGAGCAATCAAACGTTGGTGAATCCTGTTGGCTGTCAGTCTCGGGATACACGATATCAGCTGGCGGAGCTGCTGACTACAGTTCTGCAGAGACCTTTAGAGTTTCGAGGTACAGCGGAATATAGGCCTTTCGGCCCACTAAGTCTGTGCCGACCAGCGATCTCCCCGCACACTAATACTATCCTACACACCAGGAAACAGAAACACCCGGAGAAGACCCACGCAGGTCACAGGGAGAACGTACAAAGTCCGCGCAAGCAGCATCCGTGCTCAGGATCCAACTCTGGCCTCTGTAACTGATGCACCACTGTACTGGCCAAAACCGTGTCCCACAGACGGGCAGGTTGGCAGATTAATAGGACTCCGTGAATTTCTCCTAGTGTGTAGTGAGTGATAGAGGAATGGGCTTAATGGAGGATTAATGTAATGCGTGAGGACTCCGAGGGCCAGGGATCTTGTTTCCCTGCTGTATCTTTCTGTGAGCTTACAAGTTGTTACTGAACAGGATAGCTGAACAATTATCGGATAGTTCCATTGTGATGTAAATAAATGTTACCTGGTCTTGAAAATAAAGCAATTCAAAGTTATTTTCAAGATGCATTTGTGGCGTAAATAAGTATAAATTTACCTGCAACAAAAATAGTTGCTTAAGTTAATGCTCACATATATAGCAATTGGGTAGTCACCAGGTCAAACTTTGTGACCCCTTTGCTTTATTGATGACTAGACTAAGTGGGACCCGTTGGATCCCAGGTTCACATGGGAGGGCTGGTCCCCCAACGCAATATTCTACCTTTCCACCTAGTCCAATATTGGTGGCCAGAGGGGGGGTGGGTTCTCGAGCGCTAGCATGGGTGTTGTGGGCCAACAATCCGTTTCAATCCATTTCATGTCAAGTCAATCCATTTCAAGTCAAGTAAAGTCAAGTCAAGCACAGGGCAGGCGGGGCCAGCCAACAATACAATCCATTTGCTTTCAAAGTAAAGTCAAAGCAAAAGCACAGGGCAGGCCAAACAACTCATTTCATTTCATTAAGGGCTAACAAATCATTTATTGCAAGCACATTAAGGGTTAACAAATCATCATTCATTGCAAGCACATTGCTGGCTAACAAATCATTCATTGCAAGCACATTGCTGGCTAAAACATCATTTATCGCAAGCACGTTAAGGGTTAACTAATCATTTATTGCAAGCACCTAAAGGGTTAACCACATAAAGCACATAAAGGGTAGACTCACACTTCGGTAGACTCACACTTCGGTAGACTCACACTTCGGTAGACTCACACTTCGGTAGACTCACACTTCGGTAGACTCACAGCAGAATCACAGTGACTGGCTCATGTCCAGGCATCCGGAGTTTTATAGTCCTGCCCTCCCCGGAAGGGGCCTTACCTTCATCATGGTGATTGACAGTCGAGAGGACCAATCAGCTGATCTTAAGATTTGTTAAACATTCATAACTTTTTTATTTTTCATTGATCGGAAAATTCCTTAGGGCTGCCTCAGTGGAGGAGGACGGTGAGTAAGATGGCCAAAAGTCATAGCGATATATGGTACAAAGACAGTTGAAAGAATGATAAAATCTAAAGGCACCATAAACACACACTCTCTCTCCCCCTTCTCTCTCTCCCTCTCTTCCTCCCCTTATCTCTCCCCCCCTCTCTCTCTCCCTCTCTCTCTCCCCCTCTCTCTCTCTCTCTCTCTCTCTCTCTCCCTCCCCCCCTCTTCCTCCCCCTCTCCCCCGCTCCCTCCCAAAGGAAAGGTTGGGGGACCTCAGCGGGCCAGGCAGCATCTGTGGACAAGTTGGGTTGGGACCCTTCTTCAGACTGATTGTAGTTGAGGAAGGAAAGCTAGAAGATGGGCATGAAGATGGGGGAAAAACCTGGCAAGTGATAGGTGGATACAGGTGCGAGCAGTGCAGAGACAGATGTGGGGGGACGGGGGGAGTGAGAGGTACAGGTGGGGTGGGGGTGGGGTTAATGGATACAAGGGAGAGAGCGCTGATGGACAAATGCATGGAGTAAAAGGCTAGAAATGATAAGGAGACAAAGGTTGTCAGACGAGGAAGAAAAAGGAGTAAAATGTAGCGTCAGATGAATGGATATGGGTGGGGTGGGTCAGAGGGGAGGAGAAGGAGAGGGAACGAGAGATGATCATACAGAGAAGGGGAAAAGGGTAGGATGATGGGAGAAGGTGGAAAAATGTGTGCAAGGGGGTGTGTGGGTGGTTGGGGAGTATTACTTGAAATTGGGCATTTCTAAGTTGCTAAAAATAACCCATAATATGTGCTAAAAAGAACACATTCGTAAATGTTCTTGGATAAGCATAATTTCAACAAGATGTGGAGAGCAGGTGAGCAGGTGATTCCACTAACGTGAATGAGGGATATGCGAATCTCACGGTTAAGTAAGATGATTCAAGACATTGGAGAAGGTTTGTAGGTTAATTGGCCTCTGTAAATTACCCCTAATGTGTTGGGTGTGGATGAGAAAGTGGGATCACATTTAACCAGTATGAATCGTTCATAAAGCATAAGGAATAGGAGTAGAATTAGGCCATTCGGCCCATCAGGTCAACTCCGCCATTCAATCTATCTCTCCCTCCTAACCGCATTCTCTTGCCTTCTCCCCATAACCTCTGCCACCCGTACTAATCAAGAATCCATCTATCTCTGCCTTAAAAATATCCACTGACTTGGCCTCTATAGCCTTCTTTGGCAAAGAATTCCACAGATTCACCACCCTCTGACTAAAGAAATTTCTCCTCATCTCCTTCCTAAAAGAACATCCTTTAATTCTGAGGCTATGACCTCTAGTTCTAGACTCTCCCATTAATGGAACCATTTGCTCCACTGATCGATGGTCGGTGTGGATTAACCAATGTTTAGTTTCGCACAAGTAGGTCTGAATGATCCACAGTCAGTGTGATAGGCTGAAGGATCTGTTTCCTTGCTGCATCTTTAAACTAAACTAAACTGAACCCTCAGAAACAATTAGCAGCCCCTTCAGCAATTCAGTGGGTAGATGACAAACAATACTTGATTACAAGAAATAGAAGCTAAACACACTGGTGCTAAAATAGTTAAAGACTTAACATCATTGAATTGAAGGGGAGAAAGATATTTGGGTGTGCCAACAGGGGTAAACAATTAGCAATGTCACACGGCATTGTCACACATTAGCAATGTCACACGGCATAAGGAAAATAAATTGAGTGTCACGTACAATATTCCAATGACATTCAGTAACAAAGGCCGGCATTTCGTGTACTGAGTGGAGCATGAAAAAAAATTATGTATAAAGTGCTGGAGCAACACAGTAATTGTGTCTGATGAAGGGTCTCAACCCGAAACGTCATCTATCTCCTTCGCTCCATAGATGCTGCTGCACCCGCTGAGTTTCTCCAGCCTTTTGTGTACCCTCGATTCTCCAGCATCTACAGTTCCTTCTTTAACACAGTAATTGCCTCACCAGGTTCTCTGGAGAACATGGACAAGTAATGATTTGGATTGAGACCCTTCTTCAGTGGGTCTTTCATGACCTGTACCTTTTACGGCCATGTGACAATGTGTACAATGTGTACAACACAGAAGCAGGTCATTCAGCCCAGTAGGAAAATTCAGTAGTTTACCATCAACACAACTCTCCTTAATTAATATCTGTTCATCATTATGTCCTCTATTTCCCCCTTCTGATTCAGGAGTTCAATCAAGCTTATCTATCCATCCATCCATCCATGTAACATTATTATTATTATTATTATTATGACATAACTAAAACGGTGATCTTGTTATCTTCCGGTTTGTGCGCTTTTTCTATTTGCGCAAAAACGGTACGCGATAGCGCAGATCGATCTCTTCTCCTGTCAGTCAGCGCTGCGCGGTTTAGTCTCTTCTCCTGTTACTACGCGGGACAGTCCGCCTCTTCCTGCGCCATAACGTCTTTAATGGAGCTGAGGGACGCTGTGGATGGCCGGTGGAGGTCTCCAACCGGACACAATTTTCGGAGGGACTGGAAGCGGCCCAGCCCGGTCCGGTCCAGCCCAGCCCGGTCTGGCGCGGAGTCGGAGATGTTGCCGATGTCGCCAAATGGATCCTGGCGGAGGAGAACGACCAGCGACCAGTGCCCACTGTGAGCCCCCATCGCACCGCTCCAGCTCCAGCCACTTCCCCCTCTGGTCCCCCTCGCTGGCTCCTGCCCCACTTCCCCGTATTATCCCCCATGGCTCTTCCCCCGTCTTTTCTCTGAGCTCTCTCCCCCCCTCGCCCTTGCCCACACACCCCTCTCCCCCCACAACGGCCCCCCGCACACACCCCCTCTCCCCCCACTCCCTCCACACTCCCTCCACACCCCCCCACTCCCTCCACACTCCCTCCACACCCCCCCACTCCCTCCACCGCCCACACACCCCGCCCCCCCTGCTCACACACCTCCCTCTTCCCACAACACCCGCGCCCACCCCCCCCCCCCCCATCCATGATGAGGGAAAATGAGCCACGCCTGTGCAGTTAGGGAATATGGGTGAGTGGTGGAATATTGCATTGGGGAATGGGTTGCGTTGGGGGACCAGGCCTCCCATGTGACTGGGACCCAAGTAGTAAATGCAACAGATAAGTTACCAAGAGTTATGCTTCACAAATGTCAAGAGGATAATATCAAATAGTTCTTTTGATATTAGCAAAGAGGAGATTAGTATGGGTGGCAGGGCTTGTGAGGAGAAGGCAGGGGAATGGGGTTAAGAGAGAAAGTTAGATCATGCATGATTGAATAGCGGAGTAGACGATAGGCCAAATGGCCGAATTCTGCTCCAATCACGCTGAAACAACTGGTTAGGATACCCGGGTTAAACACCAAGGTTTAAACTCAAAGTATTGCCGTGCTATCATTTTCACCAACTGACATACAGATGTATTCATTCTTTTCCAGCTGTCCACATTAATATATTACTAGTTGTTAAAGAAGGAACTGCAGATGCTGGAGAATCGAGGGTTACACAAAAAGCTGGAGAAACTCAGCGGGTGCAGCAGCATCTAAAGAGCGAAGGAGATAGGCGACGTTTCGGGTCGAGACCCTTCTTCAGACTGGTCAGGGATCAGGGAAACGAGAGATATAAACAGTGATGTGGAGAGATAAGGAACAATGAGTGAAAGATATGCAAAAAAGTATTGGTGACAAAGGAAGCAGGCCATTGTAAGCTGTTTGTGGTGTGAAAATGAGAAGCTAGTGCGACTGGGGAGGGGGGGGGGAGATGGAGAAGGAATGTCAGGGCCAGAGGGCTGAGGGAGAGGTGGGGGGGAGGCAGTCTGGGTTAACAGAATTGAGAAAATTCAATGTTTAAGCCCAGAGGATGCAGACTCCCCAAGCGGAATATGAGGTGCTGTTCCTCCAACTTGCGGTGTTGATCACTCTGGCCGTGGAGGAGGCCCAGGACCGAGAGGTCGGATACGCAGTGGGAGGGGGAGTTGAAGTGCTGAGCCACCGGGAGGTCGGGTTGGTTATTGCGGACCGAGCGGAGGTGTTCGGCATGTTGGGGACGTTTCCCCTCCCCCACTATAGATGAGGCTCGCACCAGGGTCTCCTCCATACCCCGCAACACTGCCCTCTCTCCCCATTCCCCCACTCACAACAAGGGCCGAGTCCCCCTGGTCCTCACCTTTCACCCCACCAGCCAGCGCATACAACAGATAGTCCTCCGCCAGTTTCGTCACCTCCAACGTGACCCCTCCACTCGCCACATCTTCCCATCTCCCCCCCTGTCTGCCTTCCGCAAAGACCGCTCCCTCCGCAACTCCCTCGTCAATTCTTCCCTTCCCTCCCGCTCCACTCCTTCCCCGGGCACTTTCCCTTGCAACCGCAAGAGATGCTACACTTGTCCCTTCACCTCCCCCATCCACTCCTTTCAGGGACCCAAGCAGTCATTCCAAGTCCGACAGAGGTTCACCTGCACCTCCTCCAACCTCATCTACTGCATCCGTTGCTCCAGATGCCAGCTGATTTACATCGGTGAGACCAAGCGGAGGCTGGGCGATCGTTTCGCCGAACACCTCCGCTCGGTCCGCAATAACCAACCCGACCTCCTGGTGGCTCAGCACTTCAACTCCCCCTCCCACTGCGTATCCGACCTCTCGGTCCTGGGCCTCCTCCACGGCCAGAGTGATCAACACCGCAAGTTGGAGGAACAGCACCTCATATTCCGCTTGGGGAGTCTGCATCCTCTGGGCTTAAACATTGAATTTTCTCAATTCTGTTAACCCAGACTGCCTCCCCCCCCACCTCTCCCTCAGCCCTCTGGCCCTGACATTCCTTCTCCATCTCCCCCCCCCCCCCTCCCCAGTCGCACTAGCTTCTCATTTTCACACCAAAAACAGCTTACAATGGCCTGCTTCCTTTGTCACCAATACTTTTTTGCATATCTTTCACTCATTGTTCCTTATCTCTCCACATCACTGTTTATATCTCTCGTTTCCCTGATCCCTGACCAGTCTGAAGAAGGGTCTCGACCCGAAACGTCGCCTATCTCCTTCGCTCTTTAGATGCTGCTGCACCCGCTGAGTTTCTCCAGCTTTTTGTGTAACCCTTAATATATTACTACATTGCAGCTCTTTGAACTGCATTGTGTTGTGACCAGAACTGCATGCAATAATCTAAGTGCAGCCTAACTGACATTGATCCAAGTAAAGCTGTAACATGCAACCTGACTCTTATGGTCAATGCTTCAGTCGACAGAGTAAACAAGCTATGCACCTTGTAAAAACAAGGAACTGCAGATGCTGGTTTACACAAATGGACACAACTTGCTGGAGCGACTCATCGGGTCAGGCAGCATCTCTGGATTACTTTGATAGATGATGTTTCAGGTCCCAACTCGAAACATCACCTATCCATGTTCTTCACAAATGCTGCCTGACCTGCTGAGTTACTCCAGCACTCTGTGTCCTTTTAAGCTATACACCTTCGTCACTAACCTCTCTACCTATATTCCCATTTTAAGTGAACTATGTACTACAGCACTCATCTCTGCAACTGGTTCCGCGACTTCCTGACCAACAGACCCCAATCAATGAGGATAGAGGACAAATCATCCTCTACGATGATCTTCAACACTGCTGCTCCGCAAGGATGTGTTCTCAGACCCCTTCTTTACTCTTTGTGCAGCCATGTACAAATCCAATTCAATTTACAAATTTGCAGACGACACCTCCATTGTGGGCTGGATATCAAATAATGATGAGACGGAGCACAGAAAGGAGATTGAGAACATGACCTGGTGTGGAGACAACAACCTGTCTCTCAATGTCAACAAGACAAAGGGTAGAGTGGTCAACCTCAGGAAGAGAAGTGGTGCACGTACTGCGGTTTGTATTGACAGTGCTGAATTAGAGATGGTTGAAAGCTTCAATTTCCTAGGAGTAAATATCACTAACAAATTGTTGTGGACCACCCATATTGAAGCAACGACCAAGAAAGCACACCAACGCCTCTACTTCCTCAGAAGGCCTAGGAGGTTTGGCATGTCCCATACAACTCTTACCAACTTCCATAAATGCGCTGTAGAAAGCATTTTATCAGGATGCATCATAGCTTGGTTAGGGAGCAGCTCCATCCAAGACTGCTGGAAATTGCGGAGAATTGCAGACGCAGTCCAGCCCATCACACAAACCAACCTCCCTTTCATTGAATCCATTTACACCTCGTGCTGCTTAGGCAAGGACAACAGCATAATGAAAGACCAGTCACAACCCAGCCACTCCCTCTTTGCCCTTCTCCCATTGGGCAATAGTTTAGAAGTGCCACAAGGCACATCTCCAGATTCGGGGAAAGTTTCTCCCAGCTGTTATCAGGCAACTAAACCATCCTACCACAACTGGAGAGCAGTCCCGAGCTACTATCTACCTCATTGGAGACCCTTGTACTATCTTTGATCTGACTTTACCATACTGTATCTTGCACTAAATGTTATTCACATTATTCCATTTATCATGTATCTGTACACTGTGGGTGGCTCGATTGTAATCATGTATTGTCTTTCCGCTGATTGGTAAACATGCAACTAAAGCTTTTCACTGTACCTCGGTATTCGTGCCAATATACTAATCTCATGGAATTGGCTAATTTACCTTGAATACCATGTGTTCTAACCTTCCAGACATGCCTACCATGTTGGAGCATATCAAAGGCCTTTGCAAAGTCCATGTGGACAATGTCTATTGCCCTGCCCTCATCAATCCTGTTGGACATCGCTTAAAACACATGCAATCAAAAATCTGTGACTTTTATCTGCAATCCCAACGTAGAAGTGGCAGATTTCCGAACATTTAACCCGCTCTGATATGGCAGATGGAAATCCTGCTTTCTGGAAGACTTTTGAACATTCAGTCAGTTTCTTGAGATGTCATTTCTCAATGCCAAGCCATGTTGACGATCCTTAATCAGTCCTTGCCTTTCCAAATGTGGATGAATCCTATCCTAGAATCCCATCTAGTAATTTCCCCACCACTAATGTAAGGCTCACTGACCTGTAGTTTGTCGATTTATCCCTGCTGCCCTTCACAGCTAAAGGATCAAAATTAGCTGTCCCACCATAACATCCTACCACAGTGTATTTGTTCAAAAAGATGAACAAATGCAGCTAAGCTGTGTGAAGAAAAATGATTGCATCCCCTTGGTGAGGAGAGGAATGTAGGAATATAATTCCAGATTTAGAAACAAATGTGAATGGAATTGGTGTGTCTGAACAACTGTGTGTAAACCAGGCCAAGGTTACAAAGGGACATCTTTCTAGGTTAAGTAAAACTTAATTGAAATGCAACCGAGGGAGGTTCCATGGTTAATGTTGTGGACTTGTGGAAAACTGCCCACCTAGTTAGATGAATCTGATCGAGGTTGGCATGGCTACCTAGTCAATTGAATGCAGACAGGACTGGCACAGCTATTCATTCCATTGAATGAAGTATTAAATTGGCATGGCTACATGGTAAATTGAATGGGGACTGGGCTGCCGTGCCTGCCACCTGGTGTAAATGAATAGGGAGTGAGTGAAGCGGCCTGTCATCTACTACAGAAAGTGTGTCATCTACAACAGTGCGGTATTCAATTGTGGCATTGAAATGATAACTTCCTGGGCACACACAGCAGCGTGATTGGCACTTAGTTAAGGAGGAAATTAACTTTTGTGAAGGGGTCCTACATATTTTGAATGCCGTTTGATTCGAATACTTTTTGTTACAATCTCAATTTGCTGAAAGGTGCATTGTGTCGCGGTGGTCTCGTTGCTCACAGCTAATCCTTATCACACGAGAGCAGAAAAGTGCTTTGTTTGCAATCCTGTCTCCGACCGAAACTATCTCAAACTTTCCAGATTAGTCCAATCAAAAAACAATTCAACCCTTGGGAATAAGTTATGACCCGAAGATCGGGAAGTTTATAACCAAACTCGCAGACCACTTCCTCTGACAGACAAGTGAAACAAATTTAAAAAATGCTAACATTTGCAAAGAGTAGTTATTTTCTCAGCGAAAGCCTCTGTGAACCATGATTTACTGCAGGAGAGCTCAAAATGTGCTAACGCAGTTGTTTTTTCCCCAGTGCTGTTGTTGATTTCATTAAGGAAGCTAAGATGGAATGTATTACTGGGGCTAGAGTGCAGCCTTCTCTACGCTGATCTCAAACCAATTTAAACCTTGCGGGGAGAGGAATCGCACCACTTGGGTACTTCTTGCTCAGAGACGTTCGTTTCCTGGATGTTGTTTTGCTTTGGTGGGGAGGCAAAGGCGATAGACACCGTCTGAGGAAGCGCTGCTATTGTTTCTGAACTGCAGATGTGAATACAGTGGACAACGGCAGGGCAGAAATCCAGCACCGTGCAAGGAGAGGCAGAGAGAACAGAGGACGGGGGTGACAACTACCCAGCCAGACGGTTCACAGGCCGCCCCCAGGGGAAGGGAAATGACTCGCCCCCCAAATCTGTGGCATTGATCTGCAATACCAGCGTAGAAGCGGCGGATTTCCGAACATCTGTCCCGCTTTGATATGGCAGAAGGAAATCCTGCTTTCTGGAAGACTTTTGAAAGTTAATCCCGGGTCTTTATAGATCATATACATACATAGAAGGGACTCCTTACGAAGCAACCTTTATCCGCTGTGTTTTATTTTTAAAAGAAAGGACTCCCACCCTCGCCCCCGGTTGCTCCTCTAATCGCCAGTGCACGCTGGTATCTGGGAGGCGAGCGGATGAGAGCCGTGCGTGTCCGGGCTGTGGTGTGAGTGTGTGAGTGTGAGTGAGTGAGTCGGGCTACCGTGGGGCGTGTGTTGCCACTCGTGTCACAGCGAGCAGCGGGCAACAACAGCGGTCACTCTCTGCACTGGCGGATGCTGAGACATGGAAAGTGTCAGCTCCTCGCTTTGTGCAGCGCTGCTGCTGCTGCTTGTCCAGCTGGTTACTCATTGCCCCGGGGCTGCCGAGAGAAACAAGGTAAGTCAGTGGCCGCACTACACTCCTCTCTTCTGTCCTACCCGCCTTCCCATCCTGTGGCCGTCGGCATGTACTGTGTGAGCCCCGATCTAAACACATTGTTAATGCCTGAGAGAGGGGTCTGGCAGCTTGTGCCCTTGCACATTGCCCCCCAGTGTCTGTTTATTTTGTCCCGCGGCGATGGGGATGGTTTAGGTTACATGATTTTTCACATTTGATGGGTTCCACCCTAGTTAACAAGGAGGGGATGGGAGCCACGGTGGTGACTGGCCCCTCAGTCTCATTGATCACAGTTTGTTCCGGCTGTTCCCACAAACCAGGAGGTCTCTCTTGTTGGGGAACTTCCGAAGAAGGGTCTCAACCCGAAACGTCACCTATTCCTTCTCTCCGGGGATGCTGCCCGTCCCGCTGAGTTGCTCCAGCATTGTGAGTCTATCTCCGGCTTCAATTGTTGGGCGGTTTTGACCCTGGCCACGACACGGTCAGCCAATGCACGGAGACCTGACAGTTTCGATGGTCCCTTTCCCCCCCCCCCCCCCCCCCCTCTTTGACCTCATGCTGTACATTTTAAACAATTAAGCGAATCCAATGCCTTGAACTTGGGCTGCTGGCTCTTTGCCAAGTCACAACAAGACGCGAGAAGGGGGAGGAGTGGGATGGGACAATGGATTTGGAGGGGCGGGGGGTTTAATTAGGGAAAACAAGTTAACGGGAATAAAGTAACTTACTGTCTCTGTAACTGTGGGATGCTAAGCTCCGGTTTAATATCTAATGACCGTTATCTAGTAGCAGATAGCATAATGTCCAAACCAGCCGTTTCAGGTATTTATTCAGAAATATAATGTAGTTCACCCAAGTAGAAATGAAACCCCTGATTGTCTGCTCTCCAATTTAGAAATGGTGATGAACTCGAAAGAGCAAGTCGCCCCCCCCCCCTCCCCCCCGCGAACTGGCTCGGTTCTGATCCCTGTTATTAATGTCTAGCAATAATTCCCCTCCTTGCCTCTCCCCCCCCCCCACCAATGCCTGTCCCTCTATTTTCCCCATTCTCTACTGAAGTGCTTTGAATATATATATATAGTGACAAGCAGCACTTTTGTTTTACTACAATTAATGTTTTACAAATTTCAGATTAAAATATAAATATCAATATTTTCTTTATTGTCACGTGTACCAGGTACAGCGAAATACATGTTTTGCAAAAAGCTCAGCAAGACTATCCCTGAAAATGAACACAATCACCCTAGTCAGTACAGTGTACACAGAACAGCCCACTCAGTCCATATGCAAGAGGTGCCATTTTGCCACCATTTTACACTCCCAGCCGCAGCTGGCCACATAGGCCCATTGCAACTGTCACCTTCATTCTGTCATTAGGAATAGGTGTAGAATTAGACCATTCGGCCCATCAAAACTACTCCGCCATTCAATCATGGCTGATCTCCTAACCCCATTCTCTTGCCTTCTCCCCATTGTCCCGTGATCTGATGTCCCTCTCCACGTCTGGCCCTCTTCAACCCTTGTTCCCCCAGGGTTGCCTCCTGCAGCCGACCTTGAGGACACTGAAGGTAAGACCACCCCCCCCCCCCCCCCCAGATCCTCTCACTGGACCCTTTTCCAGCGTCCGCCACAGTCGCTGTCTCTTTCCACCTCCTCTCCGATGCCTGATCCATGGGGTGAGCTCAGCGGCCATCCCTCACCAAACGAGCCGGGCCTGTGGTTGGGACACAGCCGCAGCTGGCTGGGCCATTGGGCCGTGCCCCAGGCTGCTGCAGGGCCTCCAGCCGCCCTCTCCACCGCGATATCCATTGCGATATCAGTGTGACATTCTGAGCCCCCAGTGAATGAGACTCTCCATCAGTGAGCTGCAGTCGATATTTGATGGTCTGAAGAAGGGTCTCGACCCGAAACGTCACCCGTTCCTTCTCTCCAGAGATGGTGCCTGTCCCTCTGAATCACTCCAGCATTTTGAATCTATCTTTGATATTTGATGAGTGCAGTTCTCTTGGCTGAGTGAAATATGGTTGTATGACTTGGTCAACTTGATTACCCAATCCCCATCTTTGGGAAGGTCAGCATTTCACATTCCTCAACATTTCATTGATGTCGGACATCAAAGTAAAGTTAGGGAAGGTAATTATTAAGTATTTTCCCATTGCTGTGACTGCAATCAAAGATGGGGTTTAAAATGTACACCCAAATCTTGATTGGACCCCTATTGCCCTGGATTCATCCAAATTGCAGAGCTAATTCTGTTTTTTTTTAAATCTGCTGGTAAAACTATTACATCAGGTCACAAAATCACAGGTGTAACCCAATTCAGATGAAATGATGTCAATTATATTTGTCTGATCACAAACAATGGAGCACGTTATTCACTCAACATACCTTTGGTACAGGATCGTAGGTGTATGCATGATAGGTAACTGGGATTAACAATGCATGTGGGCCCTAACAGTAGCCAGAGTGCTCACTTGCTCATTGGCATCTCTTCCAATGGAATCCTTGGAGAACATGTATAGGTGTTGTTTTGGGTTGGGACCTTTCTGTCGACTGATTGTTAGGGGAGTGGGGAGCTAGATGAGATGAGGGGCAGGACAAAGTGTGGGCACAGGTGAGGAGAGGGGGGTGGTTGAACAATGACAAAGAGGGGGAAGGGTGTGGGATTGAAAGGGGAAGGGAGTGTTGAAGAGAAAGCGGTGGGGGAGAGAAAGGAGAGAGGGGGGGGGGGGGGGGGGGGGGTTGTAGGAGGTTACCTAAAATTGGAGAATTACATTTTCATACTGTTGGGGTGTAAGCAAAAATGGGCTGATCTATGAGAAGTTTAAATTTACCTCCTAACTGCCTAATGTAAAGCTTTCAATTTCCCATTTCTCTCCCATTCAAACATTATGCTGCTGCAAGTAAGAATCTCATTGTTCCATTTCCATTACATGTGATAATTAAATGCTTTTAACTCTTGACCTGTTTGTAAACCACTTAGAAACGGCAACATTGCAACGAGCAGATCGAGTTGTTGATGGACACGGCTTGTACCTCCTGTGCGATAAGCCAAAATCTCTTCTGCCCTCGTGGCTTCCAGAAGGTTGGACAAGGCGTCGGGATTCAAGACTGCAGGTAATTTCCATCGATATCAACTCCTGAGGTCTTATTAAGCCACCATAATTTGATCTACCATTTTGTCTAAATCTAAAAGTATATTTGAGTGAAATATAGCACATGGTTATAGCAGAATGATGAAATTGGTTTGGGGAATATTGTTGCTGTATATTGCAGAGGAAGGATCTGAAGATACTGGTTTAAACTTTAAGATAGACACAAAACGCTGGAGTAACTCAGCAGGTCAGACAGCATCACTGGAGAAAAGGAATAGGTGACGTTTCCGGTCAAGACCCTTTTTCGGGGGATGAAAAACTATCGAGTTGGTGGATTCCTTTTGCATGATATATATAACATAATAACTGGCTTTTTTTCTTCTTTTTTTCTTTTTCCTTTTCTCTTTTTAGGGTCTATCTTTTAACCAACTTTTCTAATTCTTTGACCAAGGGTTTCTTCTCCCCTTTGGCACGCTCTTTCACTATCACAACTCTTTTCACATTTCACTCTCTCTCTATTCTTTTTCTTTAAAAGCCATAAAATTATGGGGTACAAGACCCTTTTTCGGTCTGGAACAGACTGAAGCCTGAAGAAATGTCTCGAACCAGAAAGTCACCTAATCCTTTTCGCCAGAGATGCTGCCTGACCCGTTGAGTTACTCCAGCATTTGTGTCTATCTTTGCTGCATATTGTGGCTTGGTTTGCCAAAGATGTGGTGGTGATGCAGAACCAAATTTGTGGTGTGTATGAGTTTGTAATTAGGATGCACGAGGTTTAAATTGGGTGATTTTGGGACCGAGAAGAAATGGCATTGCAGAAATGTGGTAATGATTGTGGATGATCATCCATGATCACGTTGAATGGTGGTGCTGGCTCGAAGGGCCGAATGGCCTACTCCTGCATCTCTTGTCTATGCATCTATGTAAATGTTTGAAGATGGTTATCTTGGAAATCAAGAATGGGGGAGGTTATTTCAGAATCTCGTATTTAAGTGCACAGGACTTCACTTCCAGCTATTGTCCTGCCACAGAAAATGGTGTCACGGTAACCTTGGGAATTCGTTTCTTTGTTCCATAATGCCGATGTTTACATTTAAAAAAGGAACATTATAGAAGATAGACACAAAATGCTGGAGGAACTCAGCGAGTCAGTCAGCATCTCTGGAGAGAAGGATTAAGTGACGTTTCGGATCAAGACCCTTCTTCAGACATTATATTTGGTTATCTGTGCTGATTCCTCATTTTAGCAAGTTTTGGGGGTTGTTTCTCTGTTGATAGTTTATTATCCCCAGCTGCTGCTGCCGGTTACATCTCACCATGGGTGACAAGTGTATTCATGGGCAGCGGTGAGGGTGTGTTTCGTACGTGGGGGAGTTGACAACGTGCTTGCAAGTGTGGAATGATGGGGACGGTTGCCCAGCTCTTTGCACCTGTACATGACGGATGTGGCCTCCAAAGTAGGCTTTGGGGAGAGAATCCAGAACTGGATCCAAATGCTCTACAAAGACATCTGTAGTGCAGTCCAGATCAGCGGATATGAAAAGGACAGCTTCCCCATCAGGCCTGGAGTCAGGCAGGGTTGCTCACTCTCTCCTCTCCTGTTTGGGTGCTGTATCAAACCCTTTGCTAAATCCATCAGGGAAGGGGAAGAGCATATGAGGGGTGATATTGCTGGGCGGTGGGGCACTTAGATCAAAACTCCCTTGTATATGGACGATGTTGCCGCCTTCTGCTCAGATCCACGGTCGGTCCGCAGATTGAACCAGAGCGAACTGCAGGGAGAGCAAGGCCACGCTCATCCATTACTCAGCTGGTCCTACATCCACTTCACCAACCGGTTCCGACCACCCGCCGAGGGGTTGAAACATGAAACAAGAATTGGATGGAATGAATAGCTATGGTATAACAAAGATTGGCCCGTGAAAGACAAAACATGATTACAGTCGAGCCATCCACGGAATATGACTCTGTTGAATGTATAGACCCAAAAAATATTTGTACAGTTTTTGTATTTTATATATATTTATTTTATTTTTGAAATATTAAAAAAAAGGATTCCCAGTTCTTTGCAGAACGTGGGTTTGTTAAGAGGGTCTAATGATAGATGTAAGGTCCTCATCACAGTTTGTACAAGGTAGCTGCATGACAGAGGACTTGCAGATTTATGGGTTGTTCCCAGAGATACACTTGGAGATGAACATCGAGACCAGCAGCTCTGTGAAAGATTCGCTTTGGTCTGAATGAAGCTTGTCGTTTTTCTAGCACAGTGAAATGTCCGTAAAGGAATGCTGCAGACAGGCCCATCCAGACTGCAGCAGTACATGACGGCAGCTCGGTACAGCCAACACCAAGGCTCTGTGGTAGAGGACCACTGTCTAACCCCACAAACTGCCCCCGCCCCCCTCCCAAACTGGCTACTTTCTTGATTAGTACAAGTGTCAGAGGTTATGGGGAGAAGGCAGGAGAATGGGGTTAGGAGGGGCTGACATAGATCAGCCATGATTGAAAAGCAGAGAAGACTTGATGGGCCGAATGGCCTAATTCTATTCCTATCCCTTATGACCTTAAACAAGACAAGGGATATCACCCCTGGGGACCCATGACTTGCAATGGTGCTAAAGATGAATGAATTCAAAGTTACAGCTCTGAAACAGGCCGTTTGGCCCACAATGCTGACCATCAATCACCTGATCACGCTAGTTCTCTTTTCTCACTTTCACATAGAAACATAGAATCATAGAATCATAGAAAATAGGTGCAGGAGTAGGCCATTCAGCCCTTCGAGCCTGCCTCACCATTCAATATGATCATGGCTGATCATCCAAATCAGTATCCTGTACCTGCCTTCTCTCCATACCCCCTGATCCCTTTAGCCACAAGGGCCACATCTAACTCCCTCTTAAATATAGCCAATGAACTGGCCTCAACTACCTTCTGTGGCAGAGAATTCCACAGACTCACCACTCTCTGTGTGAAAAATGATCTTCTCATCTCGGTCCTAAAAGACTTCCCCCTTATCCTTAAACTGTGACCCCTTGTTCTGGAGTTCCCCAACATCAGGAACAGTCTTCCTGCATCTAGCCTGTCCAACCCCTTAAGAATTTTGTAAGTCTCTATAAGATCCCTCCTCAATCTCCTAAATTCCAGCGAGTACAAACCAAATCTATCCAGAATTTCTTCATATGGAAGTCCTGCCATCCCAGGAATCAGTCTGGTGAACCTTCTCTGTATTCCCTCTATGGCAAGAATGTCTTTCCTCCCTACATACCAGGGACAAATTAGAGAGGGCAATTAGCTTACATAGTCACGCAGCACAGAAACAGGCCCTTCGGCCCTACTAGTCCATGCTGTAAATGTCATCAGAGTTTCTCCCAATTTCCCTTCATCCCTCCACATCTCAATCACTGTCCCTCCTTTCTTCTGCCAATTATGTCTGGAGTTACAGTATATTGAGTAGGAACTGCAGATGCTGGTTTAAACTGAAGAAGTCGGAAGAAGGGACGTCACCTGTTCCTTTGCTCCAGAGATGCTGTCTGACCTGCTGAGTTACTCCAGTTTTTTGCATCTAACTGCAGAGTTATTGACGTCTCTAATTAAGAGAAATAGGTCATTCCTGTTCATCTTGTCTAGGTTTGATTTTGTATACCTCAGTTGAGTCTCTCCCTCAGCCATGTTTTGCGTCAATTAATGCAATAACTAAAAGCCTGTACTTTTCTGTGGTATCATAGCCCTCCTGTAAATTACCAATGCCTCATGTTTGCGTTTACACTCTTTGCCTCCACTCTGGACATTGCAAGGGGGCAGTGATTCACAAGGATTCTGACGTACCACAGGATGGCCGCCAGGTAGAGAGGATTCTTACTGTTACACTAAAATTAATTAAATCCTAAGGATTACTTGTTAGTGTTTCCATTCAGTTACAAGCTCTCACCCATTGTGCCGTACTCTTATCAAATGCTTGTATCACAAGGAACAGAATTTTAATGACGTTTCTAGTAGGAAGAAGGCATCAGCTTGTACCAGGAACTAAACGTTTGCAAGTGTACATAATCATCAATGTGAGAACCAAGTGCTGCAAGTACCATCCCCATCACCTGGAAGGAAAGTGTCTGCAGCCGGTCCAGGTGTTATTTGAGCACAGAACTGTTGATGAAACACTGGTGAAATTCACCCAAACGGCAGCCATGAAAATATCAGTGTGAAAGCTCACAGGACCAGTGTGATGGCCACAGGCTCGAATACGGCAGAGTTGTAGAGTCACAGAGACACTGAGCACTGAAGCAGGCCCTTGGGCCCACTGAGTCCATGCTGACCACCCATGTATCTAAATTGATGCCACTATTTTAAATTCTTTCAACACTACCATTAGAGGAAGACCCAGGCTGCTGCCTGGAAGTTCCTGGGAACATCTCCAAATGCGTCAATATTTCACGGTGGAAGTTTGGCAAATTCCAGTTGGGTATACAAAGCCGTTTTGCTGCTTTTGAAACTTATACCTCACAGATGTACAGATTGTCAATCCTGCCATATTATGTTTGATCTGAAAGAAACCTTTGTATCAGCAAATATCATTCCCATTTACAGCTAGCCAAAACGTAGCCAGGCATTTGCAATAAGATTGTCGAGTCATTTATTTGGATCAGCGCACTAAAGTCGACGGTAATCAAGGAGAAGAAACTTCACCAGGAGGGGTTTATATGATCATCAGCAGCTGTTCAATTCCTTTTGCAACTGCTCGGAAGCAGCCTATGCCAGTGTGCAACAATAGATTTAACTCCGATATAACGTAGCCCACCTAGTCCACAACAACCATTGAACACCCATTCACACTAGTCCTATGCTATCCCACTTTCTCATTCAGTCCCTACACACTAGCAGCAATTTTACAGAGGCCATTTATCCTACAAATCCGCCCGTCTTTGGGATGTGGGAGAAAACTGGAGAACCCGGAGGAAACCCATGGAGGAACATTCAAACTCCACACAGACAGCACCCGGGGCTCAGGATTGGACCTGGGTTGCTGGCACTGTGAGACAGCAGCTCCATCTGCTGTGCCACTGTGCAGAACTGTCCGATACTGGGACAACTTTCAGGCATGAAGTGGTAAACACTGGACACATTCACATCACAGAAGAGGGGGATGGATTGCCAGTGGCGCTCAATGCATTGCCACTCAATGGCATCACATCACTTGATTATCCCGAGCAACATCCCAGAGGTCATCGTTAACCCAAAACTTAACTGGACCAGCTAGATTAATGCCGCTTCTCTAACTCGGTCACCTGCTTGGAATTTGCAATGAATAACCCTTCTCCTAACCACCCATAACATTTTCACCATGTACAACACGCAAGTTAGGAGTGTGGTGGCATGTTCTCCTTTTTTTGGACGAGTGCAGATCTGACTAAGGGCAAGAAGCTTGATTTCACCCAAGGTTTCACCCATCGCGTGATTGTCACCCAAAACCCTCGCCCCTGTACATAGACTTTCACAATCATGAAACAGCGTTCATTATCCTTCCCTCATCTAATTCCAGTTATCACTTTCCTTACTTACTTTCCAGTATCTATTACCTCTCATCTTCCAGACTCTTGCTCTCTCACTCACTCTCACCTCCACACCTGTCATCCAATTCCAGCCCTTCCCCACCTGTCCATGTCTGCCCCACACCTCCCACTCCTCACCTGGTTCCATCTATCGCTGCAAGTCCTTGCTTTGCCCATCTCTCTCGCTCTCTTGCCTGGCTATACACTTGGTCCTGATGAAGGGTCATTGAATTTCCCACTGCCTCCACAATGCTGCCTGACCTGCTGAGTACCTCCATCAGTAAATTGCCCCTGCTATAGTGCGTACCATACACAGAAAGCACTGCAGTGACTTAAATGGCACTGGGTTAAAATCCAAATTCCTGACTCAATCTCGTTATGGGAGTAACTTCACCACTGACAGGTTTAACAAGATGGTATGTAAACCTGTGTAAAGGATAATAGGACATGGACATAAAGTGCAGATGACACCCCCATCCTGCAAATTAATAAAAAATAGTGACATTTAATGTGTCCAGTCATAACTGAACTAAATGTTCTTGAACACACTTGCACTTTTGCCAATGGAATTAGTTTATTTGCAAATATGTTTAGTTTAGAGGTAATCCAAGAGATTAAAATGGACTGAAAATACATCCACAATCTTGCATATGTTAACAATTTGGGCATTAGGCAGTTGAGATTGAGAGGTATATGCTAAAATTGAGAATAAATCATCTTTTGTATTTTATGGTTTTGTATTATGTTTACTTTAATTAGTGTTAATTCTTGCCAAATTTTGTTAATTCTTTCAATATCTTGGTATTAAGCATTCCTTTATAATTCATATAAGAGTTTTTGTACAATTGCTGGTTAGTAAAACTGGTTACAATATACTCATGAGGTTGTGCTGTAAAGTATCTTGCCAAGTTATATCTGGCATATTCTTTTCTTCCTTAATACGTTGCTAATACTCTGAGGTTTGTCAAAGGCAAAGCTGCCATTTAAAACCGACTGAATCACATTCTAAGAACCTTTGATCACTAAGTTTTGATGCAAATTGAAGATTTCCTTTGGCTGGAATTTTGAGTAGAACTGTAGATATGTTTACCAAAATGCTGATTGTAAGAGACTGCATGTCTTCCTGACCTTGCAAAAGTCTTAAGCAGCTTATGTCAAGAGCCTGTTGTGTTGACAACTTGTTTATATGGTTGCAACTTTAACGTCTCGTGTTATGAACTCCTTGTGTTATGAAGTCCACTCAGTCAGCCTCCCTCCAATTGTGCTCAACATCCACTCCTCCTGGTGCAATTTGTTGACTATGGAAAAGCAGTATTAATGCCAATCCAACTAATTCGATCTGCGCACACCTGATCTGAATTCCTTTAATCCCTGCGTGTTCATGTATCTGCTTAAATGCCTCTTAAATGTTGTGTTGTATCTGAATATACCACCTCTCTCGACAGAGCTTTCCAGGCACCTACCATTCTCTTATGTATATGGGTGGAAAAAATCAGTCTGCACCTTATTTAAACTTTCCCCCTCTGATATTCCAACCTTGGGGAAAAAGACTCTCGGCTATTGACCACAGCCATGTCTTTCATAATTGCACGTACGTCTATCAGGTTGCTCCTCGCCTGTGATGGTCAGAGAAAACAACCCAAGTTTGTCCAACTGCTCCATGTAGCTATTATTATCCAACCCAGCGATTACGTGGTGAACCTTTTCTGCACCCTCTCCTTCTGTAGCGTGCAACCAGAACTGCACTCATTACATGACTTGACTAGAGATTTATGCAGCTACGACATGACTCCAAAACACATACTCAACTGATCAATGAATGCAGGTGTGCCTTAACCACGAAGATAGACACAAAATGCTGGAGTAAATCAGTGGGTCAGGCAGCATCTATGGAGAGAAGAAATAGGTGACGTTTCGGGTCGAGACACATCCTCGGACTTGGAGCCAGGGGAGGGGGATACCCGATCGAAGTGTTGCCAATTACAGAGATTCTGTGGACTTACACCTCAAGATTCTCCTGTACATCAAGGGTCTGCAATTACTGTATCCATTGATATGCAACATGTCCATGTCAGTCTGAAGACCTGAAATATCATCTGTCCATCTTCTCCACAGATGCTGCCCTGACACACTGAGTTCCTCCAGCACTTTGTGATTTAGCCACCACATGGAATGTCCTTATTCAGGGAACCACTATCATTTACAAGTAGACTAGAATGGGCAGCAAATGGCATCACAACCTCAATGGAAAAATTAGGAAGTGGACCCCAGGCTCAGTCCTGAAGGGTCAAAGAAATATAAGTTCAATTAAGTTTATTCTCAGCAGAAGATTGTCACAGTTGAGAGTTTTGATACATCATCAGGAGATGTTTGACTGTAAGATTGATATGATGGAAATATCCAAAGTGTTTCCCATTTATTCCGAAAGGAGC
The DNA here is from genome assembly GCA_963514005.1 of Raja brachyura. Next base: position 10,968,547 of record OY740796.1, read on the forward strand.
TGGTGTAAAGAATAACCAAAGAAATGTTCATAATTAGAAATACTCTGAATAGTATCTTCCCAAAACTCCTAAAATAATTATTTAAAATCAAATATGATTTGACAGTTTTTCTCTGGAAAAGACGTGAACTTTGGAAAGTGGGTCAGGCAGCATTGTGGAGGCAGTGGGACAGTCAATGACCCTTCATCAGGAGCAAGAGATCCCTGGAGACAATGGATAGATGATGTTTCGGATCGGGAGAAGGTTAGTCTGAAGAAGGGTCCTGGCATGAAACATCAACTATCCATGTGCTCCACAGATGTTGCTTGACCTACTGAGTTATTCCAGCATGTTGTGTCTTTCCTTGGTAAACCAGCAGCTGCAGTTCCTTGTTTCTACATTCTGCATTTTAGAAGAGCAGTTTAGAAAAGCACCTTGATAAGTTACTCTTATTAAGGAAAATATTGTTGAATATTGATGTGCTTGTCAGTATTTTAATGAATTTATGTTTTATTACCAATTCAATTTGAAAGTTTTACTGTGGACTTGGGTGGAGAGCAGCAAATTACACAAGCCGGTTGCAGACATATGTGTAAGAAGAACGTCACTGTGTCCAAGTGTTGCAAAGGATACTGGAGCCAGGATTGCCTAGGTGAGTAACAAAGGTTTGAACACAGCTTCATCTCCTCTCATGATGAACTAAATGATGTAATCAGTTTTTATTTTCATAAGCTGCATTGACAAATTTTCACTTGGCAGTTTTGTCTTGGAGATGTGTGGGCGAAAAGATTGTTGTTTGATCACATTTATACTTAGTTTTCTGTGGGAGTCAGTGGTACAAACTGGTGTGTTTCTTTTTCTGAACCATACGGCAAATTCAACATCCTTGGACTGTTTCATAGAACGAGGTGGGATTTTGAAATGCGTTAAAGGCTAGTTTTCTATAATTGATTTGATTACAGGGTAGTGGATCTGCCCACTAAGTATTCTTTAATTTGAAGTTCCCAGCACAGATCGATTTATAGCATGTATTGAATGATTTGAATACCTGTCCTCAGCATTAAATGTTGTGGTAGAGAAGACTCGTTGAATATTCGGGGAGATAATATTTAGAATATGATTAATGAGGAATTGTCTGTGGATGGACAAGTGTGTTTTATAGTTTTTAACTTGGTATGTCTACTGAGACGAAGAGAACCAATTAACACTTTAAAATGAAGGGTTTTTTAATCTGAAAAATCAGCTCTGTTTCTCTTTCCACAGTTGCTCCCTGACCTACTGAGTGTTTTCAACAGTTTCTGTTTCAGGTGTCTGACATCTGCAGTTTTTTAAACATTTTTATGGTATGCTGATTCAGCATTTAGTTTAGTTTAAAGAAACAGCGCGGAAACAGGCCCTTTGGCCCATTTAGTTTGCAACGTCTATCAATCACCCCATATACTAGCACTATCCTACAAGCTAGGGATAATTTTCAATTTTTACCCAAGCTAATTTACCTACAAACCTGTATGTTTTTGTAGTGTGGGAGGAAACCGGAGCACCCGGGGAAAACCCACACGGTTACAAGGAGAACATACAAACCTCACAACAGACCGCAGCCATAGTCAGGATTGAACCCGGGGCTCTGGCGCTGTAAGGCAGCAAATCTACCACTGCACCACCATCCTTGTTATCATTGCTCCATAGTTATCATTGCCCTATTGACACTCTGCAGACAACCAGATTTATGGGCCATTTTTAAAAATATTCTGCAGATGTTGAAAATTTATTATAGAAACAGGAAATGCTGGAAATACACAGCAGGTCAAGCAGCATCCCTAGAAAGAGAAATAGAGTTAAAGGTTTAAGTTAGAAGACCCCCTGTCAGAGTGGGGAAAGAAAGTGAGAAGTTAGCGTTAAGTTGCAGAGAAGTGGGGAAGTGATGATATGGACAAATATTTGTGGTAGGATGAAGTCAGGATTGTTGTGGGATATGTTCAAGGTTTCAAGGTCAGTTTATTGTCACGTGTACCAATTAAGGTACAGTGAAATTCGAATTAGCATACAGTCATACCAAAAATAAAGCAACAAGACACACAATTACATAAAAGTTAACATAAACATCCACCACAGCGGATTCCCCCACATTCCTCACTGTGATGGAAGGCAGTAAGGTCCAATCTCCGTCCTCTTTATTCTCCCACTGTCGGGGCAGTTGAACCATCTGCAGTCGGGGCGATCGAAGCCCCCGCGTCGGGGCGATCGAAGCCCCCGCGTCGGGGCGATCAAAACTCCCGCGTCGGGGCGATCGAAACTCCCACGTCGGGGCGATCGAAACTCCCGCGTCGGGGCGATCGAAACTCCCGCGTCGGGGCGATCGAAACTCCCGCGTCGGGGCGATCGTAACTCCCGTCTCAGGGCGATCAAAACTCCCGCGTCGCGGAGATCGAAACTCTTGCGTCGCGGAGATCGAAACTCCGTGATGGTAAGTCTATAGGCTCCCGCGATGGAACTCTCAGTCGATGTCCAGCAACGGCCGTCAACTCCTTGATGTTAGGCCGCAGTGCAGATGGAGATACGATACGGAAAAAATCGCATCTCCGTCGAGGTAATAGATTTGAAAAAGTTTCCCCCAACTCCCCCACCCCCCACAGAAAACAAGCTAAAGAACACTTAGAAACATACATTTAACACAGACAAAACAGACACAAAGAAGGAAAGGAAGACAGACTGTTGGCAAGGCAACCATTGCTGGCGCCATCCCGTGGATAGGTTGATGGGTTAATGGGGACAGTGGACAGGTGAGAATACAAACTGATATCTGGAACATGCTGAGAGATGAGGTGGTGTGATTAAATGCATTTACTGTGCTTAAGAGGTATTTAGATATTAGACTTACAGGCAAGCCGAAGAAAGGTGCGGTCATATTCATGTTCATAAGTCATAGGAATAGAATTAGGCCATTTGGCCCATCGAGTCTACTCTGCCATTCAATCATGGCTGATCTATCTCTCCCTTTACCCCATTCTCCTGCCTTCTCCCCATAACCCTTGACACCCATCACGAATCAAGTATCAATCAATCTCCACCTTAAAAAAAAAACAATGACTTGGCCTACACAGCAATGAATTCCACAGATTCACTACCCTCTGAATAAAGAAATTCCTTCCCATCTTTCTAAAGGTTCGTCCTTTTATTCTGAGGCTGTGCCCTCTTGTTCTAGACTCTCCCACCTGGCATCCGCTTTATCCAGGCCTTTCACTAATTGGTAATTTTCAATGAGGTGTCTCCTCATCCTTCAAAAGGCCCAGTGCCGTCAAACGCTCATTATATGTTAACCCAATCATCGCCGGGACCATTCTCCCGTTGCAGGCAAATGGGAGTAGTGTGGGTGGGCAAAAGGTCAACGTGGATGTGGTAGACTGAAGGGACTGTTTCTATGTGTTGTACAACTCTGGTTGTATGATTGTAACGGAAGGGCAGGCCAAGTGGCGATAGAAGTTGTAGGACGTGCCCGGCAAGTTAGGCTGTGCTGATAGACCATATAGCAATAAGTGAAGAGGAAACCTAGAACAGGAATTGGTCCTCCTGTTGAGGCAATGTGGCCTTTTTTTATTCAATATGACTCTATCATGCTCACCAATGGTAGTGTTGTAAGGTCTGACAGCCAGATCTTATTCAGTCACCAGTTGTAGACTAATTGGGCTCACATTTTGTTCTTCACTATTGGCAGCGTTTGTTTGTTTGCATCAACAATGGCACGTTTTCAAAGGAAGGCTAATCAGTGCTTGTGCCAAGTCCAGTGCGCAGTATGAGAAAATGAAGAATAATGGCCTGGATTTTCAAATGCATTGTGAATTTGGTCAATACTGCTGTGCTCTTTGGCAAATTATAACATGCACTTTCTTTTTTTTACCAATTGTTGAAAATTAAGTTCAAGTAAGGACATGTAAAAGGAAGATGTAGACCATTGTCAGGCAACCATTGATTCATAGCACCACGTTAAATACTGTCATTTTGGTTTGTGATCTTGTGCTCGGCCATAGATGATAGATTGTTAAATATGAATAGCAAACAACGAAAATGGAGGTGTGGAATTTGGCTACAATTTAGAGCAACCTGTTAGCAGTTATTGAGATCAGGTGCATATCACAGGGAAAAGTGGAAATAAATGCAGCTGCAGATTAAACACATCAGCAAAATATTCTCAAAGAACCGGAAAGGGACAATCAGTGACTCCGAAAAGTATGTGGAGTAAACTGAAAATAACTAATACATCCGGTAAATACTTTCTTGAAGCATTTAACAGAGAAGGCTGCACTGCCAATCAAAATAATCAATGTTGCTTTGAAGAATTTCAGTGTTAAGCTCCAAATAAATAAAACCTTGAGTGAGATCTTGTCCATTTTCCTGAGACATCAGGAAGAAAGCATCAGAATTAAAGGACATAGCATTGGAAACAAGATGAGGAGGAATTTCTTTGGTCTGAGGGAGGTGAATCTGAGGAATTCTTTGCCATAGATGGCTGTGGAGTTTCAGGGGTTATGGGGAAAAGGCAGGAGAATGGGGTCGAGATGGATCAACCATGATTGAATGGCAGAGTAGACTTGATGGCCTGAATGGCCTAATTCTGCCCGCCTTGTTTATTACGTTATGAACATTCAGGAACTAAGATTTGTAATGTGCTGAGTGTGGTCATGGCTGTTAGAGTGTTGGAAAATCGCACGGGGTGGATTATTCATAGAACATAGATTATTCCTGATTATTCCCAGAACGTTGAGCACAGAACAACACAGCATCGGAGAGTCCAAGCACAAGGGAACTTGTCCAAGCATAGGGAAGTAATAAATGCAAGCCAGGCAACTACAAAACTACCTAGTAAAGCTATGGAACCGATGACAAAAAACACATTTGAGGGATACTTATGAAAGAGTAAATAAAACAGTCAGTAAACAGCGGAACTTTAGTGCAGTGAGGTTCTGACTTGAATAGACATTCCAAATGAGTAGTGAAATTCAAAGTAGCGCTGGCAAAGAAGAACTGACAAAACTGACAAAGTCTTATTCAAGTTTCTGACATGATCCCGTGAGGGGGAAGTATCTTTGTCTGTGCCTTCAGAGAGATGGAGCCAGGGCATTTTTGTTTTAGGTTGGATCAAATGCAATCGACTCTATTGACGATGTGCTGAATGCTTGATGTAGGCTGGGAGAGAAGTGAACCCTGTTTGGTGACTCCATTCAAAAGCAGGCTGTGAACCCTTTAACTTAATTGTAGGACAGAGGCTGGAATCCATGATTCTAATGCGGAACATGAAGAAGGGGAGGGAAGAGGGAAGTATTCAACCAGTTGAATCCTTGGCATCTATGTAAATGTGATAATTAAATAATGTTATTAACTTTAAGAGGTACTTTGCAGAAAAGGCTCACAATATATCACCTCCAGAATGTGACTGCTGTCACTCTGATAAATATATTACCAGCAAATTAAACAAGAAAAAAAATGTTGCACCATTATATAATCTGTGTATGTAAAAATATATGATTAAAGTTACTGCATAATGTATTTTGGGTCCAAAAATTAAAAGCTACACTATCAGCAATTTAACAATATTTTTGCCTATTCTAGAATGCCCTGGCGGATTTGTAAATCCTTGCAATGGTCATGGCCCATGTTCAGATGGAATAACAGGGAACGGAAGATGTATTTGTGATGTAAGTCTATAATTAAAAGCATATTTATTTGATTGCTATCCGTTGAACACTGTGTCGCACAAGGCCAGAAGTTAGTGCTCTCGCTGTGCCAAACCTGGAACGTAGCAACAAGCACACTGGCTTCTAAAATTCATCATTCATTTAATAAATATGACAGAGGACAAATTCTACATCTGACCTGCCCGTATACTTTAGAAAACGTTGACTTTTTTCTGTGAGGTAATTTTGTTTTGGTCGCTAATCAATGCCTTATCACTTTGCACAAGAGATTGTTTAAACTAATCAGTTGGCTCTGTTACCTGTTATTGGTTTATTCATGTACAATTCAATGAGCAGTCTTCATACTGTTTGACAGTGCATTGCTGCACATCATTACATGGAACCCAGAACAGTCCTGCTCAGGAACAGGCCCTTCCACCCACAATGTCTGTGCTGAACATGTTGCTGAGTTAAATTAATATCCTCTGCCTGCACATGATCCATAGCCCATCTCACCCTGCATATTCATGTGCTTATCCAAAAGTCTCTGAAATGTTACTGTCATACCTGCATCCACCACCACCACACCTGGCAGGGTGTTCCAGGTACCCACCACTCACACCTTAAAACTATCCCCTCTTTTTAAAAAAAAAGGCTTGCCCCACACATCTCCTTTAAACATTGGCCCTCTCGCCTTAAAGCTATGAATGCCCAATTTACAGACACCCTGACATAATGCGAGCTCTCATATTATTATTACATTTCAATGTCTGCCATATGTACAACAGGAGACCTAATATCTCTCATTCCCCATTTTCTTCTGTTTGAGCCTCATGTGCCTTTGTTGCCATTCATTATAAACCATAGAGGCATGGTTACCATATTGAGTAATTTTTCGTCAATTTTCCAACTTGCAAACAAAATAATTTTATGGACGCCTGTAAAAGCAGAACCTGTTCAATTAACTGGGAGGGCCTGTATAATAATATTTCTGCAAATTCACGATGATTTTTTTCCTTCAACCTAATTTGTCCGATTTTCTTTTGCTGCAGCCTAAGTACAAAGGAATCGCTTGTGAGGAGTGTGCGGACGAGAAAGCGTATGGCCCTAACTGCGTTGTGGGTATGGCAATTCTTTCCTGTAACTTTAAGTTAAAATGTTGCTTTGATGTACACCCATTGCTAGTTGGGCTTTTGGGCAGCACACTGGTGCAGCAGGTAATGCTACTGCTGGTGACCCAGGTCTGATCCAAACCCCCAGTGCTCTTTTTGTGATGCCTGCATGTACTCCCTGGATGGGTCTTCCATGTGTGCTCCAGTTTCCTTCTACATCCCAAAGATGTGCTAGTTAATAAGTTAATTGGTTACTGTTAACATTTTTTACCTCCAATATGTGCTATGAGAATTGGGGTAGAATTGATGGACTAATGCATGGCTTGGAGAGAGGATTGGTTCCAGAGAATAATTGGGAAAATTAGATTTAGATGATTGGTCTGAGAGGTGGCCTTGATTCCTTGGGCCGAATGTCTGCCACCTATGTGATAAGAAAATATGAATTGTATGACAAATAGTAAACTAAGATATCAACAGAGGATATATTGGCCCCATCCTTTAACCCAGTGATTTCTGCTATTTTACTTATTTACTTACAATGTTTGTTCTTAACATCTACTTGTATGTTATGTAGTTAAATAGTTGGGTAAATTAAGAAACAAATTGTTAAGTAGTGAATTGTTTTACTTATTTGTTGGACGAAGACCATTCTGTTTTTATTATTTTGGTAAATTGCACAAAATGAAACTGCCACCCATTTTGCACAGTTCAGTGCTGCCAAAGGGTTGCTTCATTCCACTTTTGACATTGGAAGTTTTTGTTTTCTTACTGTGTTTTTCTTCGCGTGTGCGTGTTTCCCCAAATGTCCGCTTACCATGTACTTTCAATCCCGATGCCCCTCTCACCCACCTACGCTCTCTCCTGTCAACTGGCGTTAGTCACTCAAGTACATGAACGTGGGTTGTAACAGCAGCTGTGCAATATTTGACATTTTCTTTTACAAATATTTCCGTTCCTTTGCAACTAAAATCAAATCAAAGCAAGCCAAAGAAAAATTAACACATTGCCTGTAAGAGAGTAAGTCTAAGATTGTTCACTTATGAATCAAGAAGATGAACAAGTGTATGCATAATGACCTTTCAGACCTCTTTAATTGCAACATTCAATTCAGTGTGCAATACAGGAAACATGTGGACTGGCTTAGCCAGTATGACTTGTGCCGTGGGAAAGTCTTGATGATCGTCAAACTCAGGAAGTATCTGGGAGGGACAACTTACAGTAACTGGTCGACACAAAATTACGCAAGGGCAGTGTCTGAATGTTGAGTCTATTTGTATTCTGCAGTGCAGCTGCAACATTTTCATTTTCATAATCACAATGCTGCAGAATAAAAATGTAAAGAAAAATACTGGTTTGCTGCAGTGTTGGTCCTCAGATGATCTCATTGCCTCAATTATTATTAGTTTAGTTTAGAGATACAGTGCAGACATAGGTCGTTCAGCCCACCGGGTCCGCACCGACCAGCGATCACCGTGCACTAGCACTATCCTACACACTAAGGACAGTTTACAATCTTTACCGAAGCCAATTGACCTACAAACCTGTACGTCTTTGGAGTGCGGGAGGAAACTGCGCAGTACACACTCAGTACAGACAACACCCAAGGTCAAGGGCCTGTCCCACTGACGCGACTTTTCAGCAACTGTCACACACACACACACACACACACACACACACACACACACACACACACACACACACACACACACACACACACACACACACACACACACACACACACACACACACACACACACAGAGGAAGCGCTATCTGAAATTCACACCCGCGATGATCAGGAAGGTAAAAGACAGCTGGCACAGTAACGGTAAGTCCTTTAGAGAGTGCGGATGGGGAGAAGGAGTGGAGACACTTTTAAGAAGCCAGACAACTTTTAATAAAATTTAGCGGGCATTTAACATTACCGGTCAGTTTACTTACCTTTTTTATTCCCGACGAGCTTTACCTTCGACTACCTTCGATTAGCTTTGATTGCCTTTGATTATCTATGATAGCATTACAACCTACTATGACCTACCTCAACTAAACCTACGAGTAAACAAAATATTGATTTTTACCATGGCGACCTTTTTTTACTCGTGGGCATTTTTCAGCGTATCAAGATACAGCCCGGAAACAGACCCTTCAGCCCACCGAGTCCATAGTGACAAATGATCCCTGTACACTTGCACTTTCCTACACACTCAGGACAATTTACAATTGTTTTTTATTGAAGCCAATTAGCCTACAAACCTGAACGTCCTTGGAGTGTGGGAGGAAATGGGAGCACCCGGGGAAAACCCACGCAGCCATGGGGAGAACGTACAAACTCTCTATAGACAGCACCGGTAGTGAGGATCGAACCTGGGTGTCTGGCACTGAAAGGCAGCCACTCTACTGCTGTGACACCTGCATTTGTGCAAAACCAAAATTAGAAAAAGCCATGATAATAATGCAAGAGGTGGACAGTGGTGTTCCATTGTCGAGGTTGTGCAGGTTGTGGGATTGTAATTGTTCCTGGACCTGGTGGCATGGGATCTCAGGCTTCTACTCCTCCTGCCTGATGGTAGCAATGAGAGAGAGCATGGCCTGGATGAGGGGGATCCTTGACAATAGATGCTGCCTTCTTGAGGTGGGGTGGGCTGTTATGTTGCTGTCCTCGAATCTCTTGGAGCTGCCATGTTAGCCGTACTTTTCACAGTACATCTGCAAAATCAAGAGTCCACACTTACAAAATACATTCATTTAAAACAGCATCGTGCAAAATAAATCTTTTATATTTCTTCTTTGATTGGGAAGAGCTTGTTGAATCCAGCCATAGAAATATACAAGTGCTGGCGAATAGAGGTTGGCTTGAAGGAAGGCTTGCCAAGTCTTGCAGCAACAGTGTGTGGGAGCTCATATGGGGAGCCAAAGCTAGTGGAAGTTGATATCCATAATGGGCCGGTAGCAAATAACTTTTATTCGTATAGTACTTTCCAGGAGCTCGAGGTGTCGCTTTACGACCAACTGAGTTCTGATATGGGACGTGTGGCAACAAAACCTCACAAAGAGCAGTCAAATAATGAACAGATCATCCACGTATTCATGATGTTGATGATGGGACTGAATTAGTGAGAGCACTGGGGGGGAAACTGCCTCTTGCCTTAAAATCATGCCGGAGGATCTTTGATGCAACTTGAGAGAGGGGGACGGTTTAATTCTTCAACTGCTAGCTGCCACTGGTGAGAGTTCATAAATTAAACGGTGATAGGAGCAGAATTAGGCCATTTGGTCCATCATGTCTACTCCGCCATTCAATCACGGCTGATCTATCTTTCCCTCTTAACCCTCAATCCCTTCACTCTCACATTGAGGTGTGTATCTAGACTTTGTGCTTGACATCAGGCTATTAAACTCGGCTCGGACAAAACTCTGAACATTAATAGCCCATAATCTGTTTATTTGCACTTTAGCAGCTTATTTATTCACCTGTGTATATATTTATACAATGGTACATGGACACACCGATCTGTGCTATATTCGTGCCTACTATGTTCTGGTGTGCTAAAGCAAAGCAAGAATTTCATTGTCCTATCAGGGACACATGACAATAAACTCTCTTGAACTCTTGAGTTGGGATAGTGAAGTAACGATTGTGAATGTAGGCAAAATTACCTTTTCCCTGCTGAAAACGTGTGTGCATCAATTTGTGCACCAGGTGTTTCCCTATTTTAGTGCCTAGGTGGGTCCTCCATTCAGGGTCCACATGGTCACTAGTCTATGGATTGTGGAACTGGGCCGTGTGGAGCTGAGCTCTGGAACTGAACTCGAACCAGGTGCTCCAGACAAAGGACTGATTGTCACTGCGTTTCTTTAGCTTGCTTCACACTGTGGTGTTGCCGGCTTCATTGTGCCCCTGCTTCTGCTTGCTAAGTCGGGGGTTCTGGTTGCAGTCAATAGCCATGGCCTCCTGTGGCTTAGATGCTGCTCTCTGGTGGGTCTGGAACTGTTTAAGCTTTATCCAACCAGCAGTTAAAACAGCATGCATAACCACGTACGTTTTTAAAAACTCCTTGCACTCCACTGGAGTGGGCAGCCCTCCCTGCGTGCATTGTTTCTCCATTATTTACAAATTAACCTACACCAGGAAGCGTAGCCTCATTATTGGTATTAAAAACTAAAGACTCCTGTGAACATTTCAAATAATGACTGTGCTTTGTGAGCTCAGGTCCTTCAGCATTGCTGAAAGCATGCATGGGCTAAGTTGGGTCATGCTGAGTTCATTTGTCAGCTGCGAAGATTTACTGAGATGCCAGACGGCATGTACATGCACTCCTGGCTGGTAATGGGCATCTGCTGCTATACTATGAAGGGCCCATTACCCACACCTTGCCTGAGGTCCTGTCCGCGATACGTTAACTCAGAAACAACCAATCAGGGGGCAGCTTAGTGGTGCAGCTGGTAGAGCCGCTGCCTCACAGTGCCGGAGACACGAGTTCGATCCTGGCCTTGGGTGCTGTCTTTGTGGATTTTGCACGTTCTCCCTGTCACCACATAGGTTTCCTATAGGTGCTCTGGTTTCCCCCTGCATCCCCAAGACGTGCGGGTTTGTAGGTTAATTGACCTCTGTTTAAAAAAAAGATTCCCCCAGTATGTAGGGAGTGGATGAGACAGTAGGATAACATAACTAGTGTGAAAGGGTGATTGATGGTTGGTGTGGGCCGAAGGGCCTATTTCCATGCTGTATCTCCGAACTAAACTGATATTGTTTGGACCCAGCAGAAACAAAAATGGGCGCAACAAAGAAATGGAATTAAAAATGACCGTAAAAGTTGAATATAACTGTGAAGAGAACAAAGAGAGTAAACTTTCTAATGCGGGCCTTTCCGCAGGCAGTTGAAGATAACACAATTTGGAACGACGTTAATAGGGGCGGCACGGTGGCGCAGCAGTAGAGTTGATGCCTTACAGCTCTTACAGCGCCAGAGACCCGGGTTTGGTCCTGGCTATGGGTGCTGAATGTACATTCTCCCCGTGACTGCGTTGGTTTTCTCAGAGATCTTTGGTTTCCTCTCACATTCCAAAGACGTACAGGTATGTAGGTTAATTGGCTTGGTATCAGTGTAAATTGTCCCTAGTGTGTGTAGGATAGTGTTAATGTGCGGGGATCGCTGGTCGGTGTGTATTCGGTGGGCCAAAAGGCTTAAACTAAACTAAAATAAATGGAACTTTAATAGCATCAAATTTATGGTAGGAGCGCTGCTGACACAGAGAAATGTGTTGGTGCTTCGGTGTTTGCTGCAGGTGAGGACGAGGCCCCGTATGGGATGATTCTGTCTTTTTGTTCCATGTGACACGCAGACTTGTGGCAGTGGACCTTGAGTTTTATGTTTATCCCATCTGCGATGTAATTGGACCTGACAGTGGTATGTCTTGAAATGGCCCTTCTTGTTCATTTCCTGAAGCATTCTGATGGGATTTCCATCCAGCGAGGTTTGGCACTTGCAGTCTGTGCTGGAGTGCAGTTACCCGGATTCCAGGAAGGTTGGTCAGAGCCAAACCCAGGCCTCAGGCGCTAAGGCAACAACAGGGGAGAGAAAAATCTGCAGGATGGCGAAAACTCAAGGAGCAAAATGCTGGCGACCAAACCAAAACTTCAACGCGTTTGCCAGTAGCAACAGCAGCGACCTTGTTTAAGGACATTCTGTATCAGGCTCCTTCACTCTCTTGTAGAAGCACAAATTGTATGGATTTCTAGTTTAGAGGGCATGAACTCTGAAGAAAATGAGACTGCTAGTTTGACCTTGCTTTAAATTGCAACAAAATAAGATAAGATTAGTCTCTTAAGGGTGATTTAGTTTTCAATGTTTGAATCCGGCTTGTGATGGAAAAAAGACAAAAAACAAGCGTGCTCTTGTAAATATAATTAAGGACCCGGAGACATTAGCTCCTGGTTTCCTGCTTGAGTGTAGAATGAACAATACTCAGTTTATTAATATAACCATTAGGAAAGCAATGTTGTGCCGTAATGAAGTGGCAGGTCCATTCATTAGAAATGAAAACAGTCAAAGCTGGGAACACTCGGTCAATCAGGAAGCATCTGGGGAGAGAAGAACATGGAGCTAATTGATAACCTTTTGTTGGAACCCGGCGACGTCACAGATGGAACAACAACTTTTCAAAAACAAATAGGAAATCCGGGAAAAGAAAGTAAAGCTTTTTTTACATGGAGGAAGGAGAGTTAAGATAAAACTTGTTCAAGGTTAGAATGTTTGGTGGGGTGGAGGAGGGCCATGTAGACACGGGCTTCACTCTTCACTCTCTGCTCATGGTCACCTACACTTTAAGCAAATACTAAATATATTCTGCAAGAGCAGCATCACTGCTTAGAAATTGTGTGGTGTAGTGTTGTATCCTTCTGTACTCCAAAACCATCTCAATGAGGGAGGAATGGAGCTCAATCATTCCTTGGTGAAATTGTGCCAATTGTAAACAATGTTATGTTGAGTATTTTCCCTTGTCAGTCGTTGTGTGATGAATGTTTTGCATCCGCCCGACATAAATTGGAGAAGCTACCACCAGAAGACAACTGTCGTCAGTCGACGTCAAATAAAGGTGCACAATTTGCTTATTTTTCCATTTGGGCGGCATTTCACATAACAGCTCCAAAACTGAAACAGGTCAAGGAGCTCCCAAAGGCCTCACTGCCCTCAACCTGGCAGGAAGTGCAAGTTGTGGAATTTAACAATTTACTAAATCATTTAATGTGCGCCCAGTAGATACTCCACTGGTGGCAATCTTGAATAGTACCTTCGGTCGAGGCCTTTTATGTAGCACGAGTCAAGAGTGTTTTATTGTCGCATGACCTGTACCACACTGGCCACACTAATTTCACCACTGACATCAGGAAGAAGGTACAGGAGCCTGAAAACTCTAGCGTCTAGGTTTAGGAACAGCTTCTTCCCGACAGCCACCAGGCTAGTAAACACTACAACCTTAAATAAGCTCTGAACTACAATAGACATTATTATTATTATTGCACTATTATTGTTTGTTTTTTGATATATATGTGTGTGTGTGTGTATATGTATATATATATGTGTGTGTATATGTATATGTGTATGTATATGTACTAGACTAAGTGGGACCCGTTGGGTCCTAGCATCACACGGGAGGGCTGCTCACCGATGCAATATTCCACCTCTCCACCAATTCCAATATTGCTCGCCAACGGGGAGGCTTTCTGTTGCGCTAGTATGGGTGTTGCGGGCCGAAGGTACTGGTTTCCAGAGGGATAGTATAGACATTGTGGGCCGAATGGATTATTTGGCTGGAAGCCAACTGTTGCAACGATTTTAAAAGCCAAGCCAATGCAAACAACTTGGCCACAGCCACCTGACAACCAAAATCCATTTTGTGAATACAAACTTTAAAAAAAGGCGAGGCAAACAATTTGGCCACAGCCACCTGACAACCAAAATCCATTTTGTGAACACAAACTTTAAAAAAAGGCGAGGCAAACAATTTGGCTGCAGCCACCTGACAACCAAAATTCATTTTGTGAACACAAACATTAAAAAAAGGCAAGGCAAACAATTTGGCCACAGCCACCTGACAACCAAAATCCATTTTGTGAACACAAACTTTAAAAAAAGGCGAGGCAAACAATTTGGCCGCAGCCACCTGACAACCAAAATCCATTTTGTGAACACAAACTTTTTAAAAAGGCGAGGCAAACAATTGGGCCGCAACCATCTGACAATCTAAATCCATTTTGTGAACACAAACTTGAAAAAAAAGGTAAACAATTTGCAGCAGCCACATCAAGGGGACTCACTATGGAGTAGACGTTCGTTTAGTGTTATTCGCAGCTCAGAGAGCCGTGACCCTCTCGCTTTGTGGGTCTGGCAGAGACTGGGTGAGGAACAACACTTCCAGGTTTTATAGTCCCTCCCCCCTCCCCCCTGCCGCCAGCGGGGGCAGCAGAGAGAACAGAGAGAATGAGGATTTTTTAAAAAACATTAATTTCTCTCTCATTTTTCATCGATGGTCCAGTAAGGCGGAGGGGGGCTATGAACGAGGTGGCCAAAAATGACGGCCTTAGGTGGCGGCGTTCTCTCAGAAATCGCAGCACAGAGGGCAAAAACAGTCAAGATCAGACTTTTAGTAATAAAGATAGAAGATGGATAGAAAATGTGTGTGTGTGTGTGTGTATACACACTGAACTGTTTTCTCTTGTTTATCATATTGTTTACAGTGCACCATGTTACATTTTCTGTTGTGCTGCTGCAAGTAAGAATCTCATTGTTCTATCAGGGACATATGACAAAACACTCTTGACTCTTCATTGCTTAAGTTACATGGTAGGTCTGGCAGAATCGGATTCATTAGTGAGTGTCTGTTATGGTCAGCAAGCTGGTGGTGTGTAGCATTGTCTGTTATGGAGAACTACTGGTAGCAATGTTACAAAATTTTGAGGTTTTAAAAATCAAGTCTGCAATTTATCCCATCAGATAAAGCATAAAAAGAAGTTTAATTTGACACCTAATTCACTTTCATATCTTCAGTATTAAGAAAGTTATGACCATTTGCATACTCGGAAATTAGCATCTTGTTCCCCATTGCCTTTCAATTGACTTAACTCAAAAGCTGTGATCTAGAACCGTTAAAAGCCCATAACTTTCTTAAAAATTAAGAGAACTCAATGACATTTTCAGTTATTATAGATTGAAGCATTCTGAAACAAATATGAAACAATCTTACTTGGATGACCTGAAATTAAAGCATATAATTAGTTAGTTATCTAATTGTAGCTCATTACAAAATTCAATGAGTAGATCTAAACATCTATCCATTTCTTAAGAAAAGATAAACTTTTTTTAAATTGCCTAAGTGTCCAAATAACATTCACACAATAATCCACAATATAACATAATTTTTAAATCTCATTTTCATGAATTTCTGGGCCAAATGGAAGGAATTTAGTGTTTAATGCCTGTAAATTAATGGCCATTTAAATCAACTAGCGAGTGGGTTTTAGTGGAATGCGGTGGATTGGAACGTTGTGGTTTGCTGTGAAGTCAGGAGGAAAAATACAGCCGGTTCATACATTTTTTTTGGACCCCATTTCGCAACATGAAAATATTATTAAAGCCTCCATAAAAACTAACTTTTAATATAAAAATAAACTGTGTACCTTTTTTTCTCCCCTACGCAAAATCCTTCCCGTTATCGGCGCTCACGGCTTTTGAAGGTGATTTTTAAATTAATCTAGATAATAAATAATCTAGCGTAATTTAAATGTCGGAGCGATTTTTCTTCCGCAACGAAATCGCCCGACATTGATCTATTTGCCCAGTCTGTGGAAAAACGGCACTTTAAGACCGCCCCCCTCTGAAAGGCGCCAAAGTCGCGCACACGGGGAGCAACAGAACTGCAGCGCTGCTCAAGGTAAGTTTTGTAACATATCTACTACTGGCGTGTGGTGTGCCTTCCTTCCTCGAGAATTTTATGCTGCAGATGGAAAGAGTCCGATGAGAGCTGCAATCTGCTCACAAGTGTCCCCCCCCCCCAACCTGCCGCTCAGTATTGACATTATCCTGCTTCCCAGTGATGTACTGCTGTTCCTGAAGAACCGGAAGTGGTGGTCAAGTGGCGGAGGTCAGGCTGGGAGACCACAGAAGCAGAGAGATGTTGGGTCGTCTTCATGAGCGCTTGCATAGTGGTCACCTTGGCCAGCAGGGGCGGTGAGATGAGGCTGTTGATGAGCCCTTGCAAAGAAGATATGGTAGCCTGTCTCCATACAACGCCTTGCGAGATGGACTCCTCGATGTTCCTTGTCATCTTGCATCTGGCCTCGCATCTACCATGAAGCTGTGCATCCAACTTGTCAACGAGACTTTTTTTAATCAAGCCCTCGCCCAAGTCCAGTGAGCAGTAGGGACAGGCATGGAAATCGCTATCAAAACACGGGGGGGGGGGACACACAATTTCTTGGCGGCTGCACGCGCATTCGCACACACGTGAGGCTTCGGCCATGGGCCCTGTGTTCGGTAACATCGGGAGCTGACCTAGTTGGTGACCGACTCTGAACTGCAGCAACAGCAGCTTCGTCCGCCCTGAATCATGGGGCTTCAATCGGCCCTTCGATGGGGCTTTAACATCTGGAGCCTCGATCGCCTCGATGCAGCAATTTGACCGCGGTGCGGTGGAAGATCCCGCGGCTGGCTGTGCCAGTCCAGGCGATGAAAAGCCCCGCGAATGGGCCGATTCAAGCTCCGCTCTATGATCTTTGCTCCACGGACGTCTCCCTCCTCCAATCACCGCGCTCTATACTCAGTCCCATCCCCTGCTTCTGCCTCTGACCGACACCTCCCTCCAATGATCGCGCTGAATCATCAGGGTCCCCCCCCCCCACTGCCTGCTGACCGACGTCTCTCTCATCCAATCGGCGCCCTCGATCATTGGTCTCACCCCCACTGTCTTGCAGAAACCGGAGATTTAAAATAAAAAAATTCACAGAGTTTTAAAATATGGATTATAAAATATTGGGGGGGATCGCCCCCCACATCTTAAAATATGAGGGGGGTGTGTGTCCCTGGTCCCCCCCCCCCCCCCCCCCGGGATTTCTGCCCCTGGATGTGAGGACTCATTGTGATGAGTCCCACACACCAAATTCTTAGAAGGCTGGCTTGGCTAGATGTGGGGCTGATGAGTCCTTTGGCTGAGGAGCCACAAACTGGGGATCAAATTAAGAGGTTGGTCAGTTAAGATTGAAATGAGAGATTTCTTGTCACAATTCATCATTGTTGAAAACATTAGCGCCGCAGTGGTGCTGGTTTCCAACGGGAACGGTGACGGACGCACCACACACCGCCGCTGGAAGTGTAGGATTTTGGTGTGTGTGCTTTATTATCATTCCTTACAATTTTATGTACGGCAGTGATCGCAACTTCTACTGAAGTGTGGATGGCCGTTGGTTCGCTAGAAGCTCATCCGCCCTTTGACAGGTCTTGTTTTTGGTCCTGCTGGGGGTCCACAGCCCCCTCCTCACCTGGTAAATCAGGTGGGGTAGACGGTTTAGTCACCGACTATGTGACCATGGAGCAGGTAGCACGGGTTTACATGGTTGCCATGGCGGGGGGATCTCCCCCTCCCCCCCCCCGACCTGCCCTAGATTCTTCTCATAAAGAATTGTGAATCAGTGTAATTTTCAATCCCAGGATTTTGTGGGGAGTTTCAAAAATGGAGATTGTCACGATTTGGCTAATTGAGTGGATAGGACAGGAAAATGGTGCTGAGGACGAAGATGTGTCATGATCGTGTTGAATAACAGGGCAGGCTCTGCCTCTGCTTCTAGTGCTGGCACATGCCCAAGTGACACAACCCCTTCAATCTGTCTCGCCAATCCATCGAGGTGCCAATTGCTGAGGCGGTGTTCTGGGGTGTCAACAGCCAGTACTGACTTTGGCCATCATCATTATTCACATTCTCAGCCTGCTTCAGTTTAAGTTGTAAAAATGGCAATGAAACAATAGGCCTGTCCTCGTAATCTCGAATTAACATGTACACTGTGCCCAAGCTAACTATGGCAATGCAGCAGCATGCATAGTAATGAGAAAAAGTGTGTACTTTTGATCATTATGAAGGAGTATTCTATTCACAGTGAACTCTGACACACAGCACACCTGGCAGAGGTGATGTTGCCTCGACTTGCTTTTCCTTTGGTCCCAGTAGGCAGGGCCTCACCTTTAACCTGGCCCGACACTGCACTTGAGAGGGTCTTCCCACCATCTGGATGGCTACCTTTACACTTTACACTGTTGCAGCCTAGAAAGAAGAGATCAGGGTATTGAATAAATGTGATTTTATCCCGATAATACATGAGGGTGAGAGTGGTCAATGTTTCGCACTACTCTAAACAATGCATTTGCATTCTGTAATGTTCACACACACTCACACTCACACTCGCATAAGCCCTCCCCTTCCCACCCCAATCCAAAGTTGGCATCTGGGGAGAAGTGTGTGTGTGTGTCTGTCTGAACATTACAGAAACCAAATGCATTATTTACAGTAGTGTGGAGCTGACTTTGACATTCTGGTGAGATCAGTGAAATTTCCTACCTTTCTGCTCCATTGAGCAGAGATTTTTCTGGAGCAGATGACTTGAGCCCACTCCTGCCAATACTGACAAGACCAACATTCACGGTGCTTCGGTGAGATCTTCTGTTACACTAATCCTACCCCACTCCCCCAATAACTCTGGCACGTAAGAAAACCCTTCTCGATAACCACCTCAGTTATGTGTCCATCAGTGTTGCATCTGTGATAATCTCGGCGCTCTCTCTTGTAACTTCTCTCTTCTCTGTGCGATCCATCATGAGTGTTACTGCTGTCTGACTGCCAGCGATGCTGAGCAACTTTCTCTGCAGCTGTACAGCCAAGTGTTGGCAGCTGCAAGGAACGTGGGCCAAGCCCATCATGATCCTCGCGGGTTGCATCTCAATACAAGTTGAAACTCTTGAGTTGGCATCCTCTGGGACACGACTGGTGCCAGGCCACAAAAGCTGCCACTGATCGTCTTTCACTGAGCAACGGAACTGTTCTTTTGAAGGGAATAGACACTCCCCGGGTTGGGTAAGGGTTCCGAAAACCGTTCACAAACCAAGGTTTCCATTTGTCGGAAAAGCCTTTGGCTAAGATCACTGTCAGTTAAGATTGCAAAAGTTCCATTGGTTCATTTTAATTAGATGTAGATTAGTGCAGATCGTAATTAATTGTAGATCATAGTTGGATCGTAGTTAGAATTAGTTAATCAGTATAGTTCTGTAATACAATTCTAAACCTGGCGGACACAGAATGCCAGACGGAGGTTTCAACCCGTACTATGGGGGAAAACTTGTTAATGTGTTTATATTCTAATAAGTTTCATATTCTTTATGAGGGATCTGATTTGTGCAATGAACATAGGCCAATCCCATCACGATCTTTGCGGGTGCAATCTCACCACAAGTTGAAATTGTTTAATTGGCATCCTCTGCGACCTGACTGGTGCTGTGTGTAACGTGTGTCGCTAAGGGACCCGGCTTAGCCAGTCTTGATTCTTGCCATCCTGTAATGAGATAATTCAGTACAGAAAGACTGAGCAACAATAGCTGTTGTCTTCCTGATCCATATGTCAATCATCATGCTTAGAATTTGTCCTCTGATCAGTGGAGCTAATTGTGCTACATGGCAGAAGCTGTACACTCTACCCGGCTTCATAAGGTCATAAGGAATAGTGGAATTGGGCCATTCGGTCCATCAAGTCTACGCTGCCATTCAATCATGGCTGATCTAACCCCATTCTCCTGCCTTCTCCCCATAACGTCTAACACTGGTACTCATCAACAATCCATCTATCTTTGAAAATTTAGATATTTTTGACGGCTCTTTTGTTTTAGTTGGATTCTGGGGTTGTGTGATATTTCAAAAATTAAAATGGAGTCACTTAATGTTGGAAAATAATGTTGGCAGACTTGTCTTAAATGTACTTCAGATTGGGCGGGGGGAAATTTGATGGCAGTAGGAATTAACATTTAGACTGATGTTCACTGTGTTTCACTTGTTGTTTATCCAAAGGATGCAAATGCGTTCATGGAATCTGCAACAATGGGATTACTGGAGATGGAGGCTGCATTTGTTTTTCAGGTTACACCGGGCCACAATGTGAACAAGGTAAGTGATCTTTCTGGATGTATGTAGTTTAAAGGCACCGAGATGGAGGCAGCATTGCCTCCTTTCAGGTTATTTAATCTAATTCAATGTTAACCTAAGATAGATACAAAATCCTGGAGTAACTCAGTGGGACAGGCAGCATCTCTGGAGAGAAGGAATGGATGACGGATTTTGGGTCGAGATCCTTTTTCAGAAATTGGGATTCTTCAGAAATTCAGAATTCTATCAGGAATTGGGACATTGTTCGTTTTGCATCACCGTCAGTTTTGTTTTTCCAAATGATTGCTGCAGCACGATAGTTAAGTTATTGGACTTGGAATGAATGAGAGAGGCACATTTGACTGTCATCAACTTCTCAATAGCAATTAGCGTTGATCAATCAATGCTGGCCTTGTCAATCATGTCCACGTCCTGTGAATTAATGGGAAAAGAATGGTTCCAATGAGATAATTAAATTAATTGAGTCTGTTGAGAGAGAGAGAGAGAGAGAGAGAGAGAGGTTCAATTGGCACAGTTACAAATTTCCCTTTTTCCCACAGTTTTTTTTGTAAAACTCTAAGTAATCTTGCAGTTTTTTTTTCTGAAACGTTTTACAAAAAACTGTGGATTTGTACTACTTTACTGCACTCTAAGTAGTGCCAGATTCTTTCCTTATACTTCCTCTTCTAATGATTAGCTTTTGAACTAGTAAAAATCTGTCACACATTAATTTGATGATTATTGTAGAACGATGGCAGCCGGGGTGAGTCCTCCTATTTATAAGCCTACTGAAAAGTATTAATGGATTTGGTTACTTTAACATGCATTTGAAATCACTCGTGCCTCTTTGCTAAGAATTTCATTGTTCCATTATTGGTACCTAGGGTAATTAAACACTCTTGAGTCTTGACACTTTGGTGCTCAAGACACTGTTAATTCAGATGCCAGGCATCAAATTGTGAGATCTGGATAGCAAGGTGAACCTTGTTGACACATCTGTTCATTGGCTTTGCACGTTTGTAGATCAGTGAGATGAAAGTCACTTCATCCTCCTCTGAGGAACATTCCAAGTAAAGGAAAAAATCTGCCTCATTAAATGGGAGACAGATATGCGAAGTGGAAAAATAAACACTTGCTTTGTAGAGTAAAGGAACTGCAGATGCTGGTGAATACACAAAAGGACAGAGAGTGCTGGAGTAACTCAGCAGGTCAAGAAGCATCTCTGGAGAACATGGATCACCTATGCATGTTCTCCAGAGAAGCTGCTTGACCTGCTGAGCTACTCCAGCACTTTGCGTTCTTTAATTCTATTGATTTAATATCTATCATATGGGATATTGAGAGATATTGTAGCAAGGGTGTAGAATGAACTTGAATTTGTATGTGACCTGGTTGTGGAAATACTTGACTGCCCGGAGCGCCCACAATGGAAAATAATGTGTTTTGTTGCCAACTCTCTTTAATGCCCAGAGATCACAGGAAAATATAAATGCACAATCAAAATCCTACCGTAGAGATCCAAGTGCACCACGTGCAGCAGATTAGAATGAATTAAAATCCACGTTTACCAGTAATTCGCAAGTGGCGTTTACATCTTTCGTAATATTCAAGAAAGATAATGTGGATCATGAACAAAATTATTTATCTGTACAAAGCATAAAATTGGCCCAAATTCTCAGCGATTGTATTGGTGATCTGGTGGGACAATTACCTTAACACATGTTTTACAACTTGGTTCATTGGTAAAAGGTTGAAAATGAATATCTATTGATTTATCTCAGAGATGCCTACTTGCAAGATCCTTCAATGTGGAAACAACACACAGTGCATCGCAGAAAATAAAGGGAAGTTAATCTGTTCGTGTTTGCCTGGTTTCCAAGACATTGAAAGAGGCTGTGTGGGTAAGAACTTTGAACCTAACAATTGGCAAAGATTTTCACTGCAAGTTTAAGAATGGAATGTTTTGATCAATTTTATGATAATCACATTTATTTTTCTGCTGAAGTAAACAAATTTAAATGTTGCTCTTCTTATATCCATGGTGGGCTGGAGTCCTGACGGGATTCATTCATCTGAATTCTCTCCACATCCATTACTTTTCCTCATTTTAGAGTCATACGGTCATAGAGCACGAAAACAGCCCCTTAAGCCCAACTTGCCCATGCTGATCAACATGCCCCATCTACATTAGTCCTACCTGCCTGCACATGGCCCATATCCCCCTAAACCATTCCTATCAATAATACCGGTGCCCAAGAAGAGCAAGGTGACATGCTTGAATGACGTTCGACCAGTGGCACTGACACCTGTGGTGATGAAGTGCTTTGAGAGGTTGATTATGGCGCATATCAACTCCTACCTCGATAAGAACCTCGACCCACTGCAGTTTGCTTACCGCCACAACAGATCAACAATGGATGCGATCTCACTGGCTCCACTCCGCTCTGGACCACTCGGCCAACAAAAACTCATATGTCAGGCAGTTATTCATTGACTACAGCTCGGCATTTAATACATTAATCTCCTCCAAGCTGGTTACCAAGCTCTCAGATCTTGGTCTCTGCGCATTCCTCTGCAATTGAATCCTCGACTTCCTCATCTACAGACCCCAGTCTGCCCATATTGGTGGAAATGTGTCATCCTCGATAACAATGAGAGCACCTCAAGGCTGCATGCTCAGCCCCCTGCTATACTCACTCTATATTCAAGACTGTGTAGCCGGACATAGTGCGAACTCCATCATCAAGTTCGCCGACGACACCACTGTTGTGGAACAAATCACTGACGGTGACGAGTCAGAGTATAGAAGTGAGATTGACCGATTGACCAAATGGTGCCAGCACAATAACCTGGCTCTCAACACCAGCAAAACCAAGGAACTGATTGTGGACTTTGGAAGGGGTAGGATAGGGACCCACAATCCCGTTTATATCAATGGGATGATGGTGGAAAGGGTCAAGAACTTTAAATTCCTGGGCGTGCAAAGATCCCCAAAGATCTTTCCTGGTCCCAGCACACTGATGCTATTATAAAGAAAGCACATCAGCGCCTCTGTTTCCTGAGAAAATTAGGGAGAGTTGGTCAAGGGGGATTCTCTCGAACATCTACAGGTGCACAGTAGAGAGCATGCTGACTGGTTGCATCGTGGCTTGGTTCGGCAACTTGAGCGTCCAGCAGTGGAAAAGAATGTAGAAAGTTGTGACCACTGCCTAGTCCATCATCGGCTCGGACCTCCCCACCATCGAAGGGATCTATCGCAGTCGCTGCCTCAAAAAGGCTGCCAACATCATCAAGGACCCACACCATCCTGGCCACACATTCATCCCTCCGCTTCCATCAGGTAGAAGGTGCAGGAGCCTGAAATCTGGTACATCCAGGTTCAGGAACAGCTTCTTCCCCACAGCCATCGGGCTATTAAACTCGCCAACAAACAGACTGAACTATAGCAGCCTATTGCACTTTATCTGTTTATTTATGTGTATATATATGGTCTATGCCATATAGACACACTGAACTGTCCTGTATTTATGCTTACAATACTCTGTTGTGCTGCAGCAAGCAAAAATTTCATTGTCCCATCTGGGACACATGACAATAAACTCACTTGACTTGACTATCCATATACGTGTCTTTTAAATGTTGTTATAGATGAATAGTGTGGAAACAGGCCTTTCGGCCCAACTTGCCCACACCGACCAACATGTCTACATAAATCCCACCGCCCGCGTATGGCCCATATCCCTCGAAACCTTTCCTATCCATGTGCCTGTCCAAATGTCTTTTAAATGTTATAGTATCTGTCTCAACTTCCTCCTCTGGCAAATTGTTCCATACACCCACCACCCTCTGTGTGGGAAGAAAAACAGAGGTGATATTTCTCTAGCATTTCAGCATTTATTTTCTGATAGTGATGTCTTTCAGCTATAGATCTTAATAGTTTAAATCATGGTTGCTGTGCCATGAGAAAATTTTTAACCTGTTAACTGTATTTTTCATAATTTTTCCTCCATCAGGCAAACTGTTTAATGACCTCTAGTTCTTTAGGATAAACGAGATATCTGATCAAATGATTCTAGGTATTCAGAAATGGACAGAATTTCAGTGGTAAATTAAGAAATGGAAGGTTGTAAACAAAAGTGGAAGTAGAATCTTTGAGATGAAAGGAGCCAAAATAATTTTAAAAGATGCAAGGTGGGGCAAATGACCGTATTCTGCTCCCAGAACTTATGAACTTATACAAAGAAAAGATTGAATGCCGTGAATACTGAAATGCTGGAGAAATGTCAGCTCTGTTTCTCTTTCCACAGATCATTCCTGAGGTGTTGAGTATTTCCAGTTGTTTTTTGTTCTTATTGTTGGAGAGACATGATATGCTTTCTCTGTTGTAACATTGTCTGATTAATTTTGTTAATGCAGGAGATGCACATAATACTGTCAAGCACACTCTAGAAAATTGTGTAGCGTTCTGATCATCACGTTCCAGGAATGATGCGGTGGCAGTAGAGAGAGTGCAGAAGCGATTCACCGGCTGTTGCCTGGAATGTACAGCTGTAGTTATAAGGAGTGATTTGTTGGCTGGGTTTATTTTTACTGGAATATATAGGAGGCTGAGGTTTACCTTTTTTAAGTTTAATAAAATTATATGAGAGGGGTAAATAAGGTAGATAGTCAAATTCCCCGGTATTGGATCTGGAACAAGAAGGCACAGGTTTAAGGAGATGAGAGAGATGCAGTTTCCATGTAGAAGATGAGAAGTATTGGAAATGAGCTGGCGGAGGAGATAGTGAAGTCAAATACAATTACAATGTTTAATAGGCATTTCGATAGGTACTTAGAAAGAGCAGAGAAGGATATGAATGAACCTAATGCATATGCAAGGGTAGGCATCATGTTTGGCATGGATGAGGTGGTCAAAATAACCTGTTTCTGTGCTGTGTGTATCTCTGGTTCATGCTGTGGGTGATGGTCCCATTTTGCCACAGTGAGATTATGATATAAACCCTTTCATCCACTCTGGGCCACTCAGGTTTTGCTGCCAACACGAGACGATACACAAAATATAATGTTAACATTCTTCCATGTTCAGCATTTAATGATAAATCCTTTATTTGTGATTCTGTACTCTAGCATTAAATCGATGTACTACGAACATCTGTGCGGAGAATGCAGATTGCGAATACTTTGGTGAAGGCAAATACCAATGTATTTGTCATCCCGGTTACCGTGGAAATGAAAAGCTGTGTTTGCCGATCAACCCTTGCAGCACCGATAATGGTGGCTGTCCTGAACATTCCACCACTTGCAAGTATGAGGGGCCGGGACAGGTACATGGAATTCATTACTGGGTTTCAATTTGCACGCTCTTGACCTGTTCAGTTATGGAATTGACATGTTGGTAACTCATTGAAAATTAAAGCTTGCTGTGAAAATGAACTGGCATAATCATTTAGATGAACTTGTTTGGTTGACTTTCCCGCAGCTTGGTTCATAAATATATCATATAAATCACTGATTGTAAAGCTATGGTGCAAGAACAGCGGAGGAAACAGGAATTGGGCCCACATTACCCTGACAGGAAGAAACTGGTTCCCTATTGTTCTGCTCCACGTTGTTATCTGCAAACCCTTACAGAAATATGCACACAGACTTGGCTTCACTTTGACCCAGAGTGTGGAAACAGGCCCTTCAGCCCACTGACTCCATGCCGACAGCTATCCTACACACTAGGAACAGTCTACAATTGTTTACAGAAGCCCTTTGACCTACATTTATCAATAACTGTGATAATCATCAGCTTCATTCCGAGGGCTTATTTAAAACCCAATTTAGTGGCTTAAAATGATTATTTAGTTTAGTTTTATAGTTTAGTGTAGAGATACAGTGCAGAAGCAGGCCCTTTGGCCCACTGATTCCATGCCGGCCAGCGATCCCTGTACATAAACACTATCCTACACACAAGGGACAGTTTACAAATTTACCAAACCAATTAGCCTGCAAACCTGTACTTCTTTGGAGTGTGGGAGGAAACCGGAGCACATGGAGAACACCCACGCGGACACAGGGGGAACATACGAACTCCATACAGGCAGCACCCGTAATCAGGATCGTACTCTGGTGCGGTAAGGCAGCCCCCCTACCGCTGCATCACTGTGATGCCCCGCCACGGTCAAAAACCATAGACCTACAACAAAATCTATCAACTGCCCAATTCTGAAGCCCACACTAAAAGAATACCTACTCCCATGGGATAGCAGAGAATGCTCCACACCTGTGTAACTGGGACATGAGGTATAAGAACTAATAACTTGTGTGGATCAGATTGAATATCTGCAGCCTTTGCCATGTTTAGCATACATGAAGTCGTGGGGCCTGTCTCACCAGCATGCAACTCTATGCGATGAACGCGATCAAACTAGAAGCGTGGGCCGCGCGGAGGTCGGGTGATCCCCTGTACAGGGCCATTCCCACCAGCATGCGCCTAGCGCAACCAAACTGGCAGTAGGGGCCGCGCGGAGGTCGGGTGAGTGGCGCAATGCGGCGCAAAGTGAGGCGAACTTGGAGAGAAGTCCAAGGTAAGGTCGCCAGGACAGAGAGGGGCACACAGAGAGGGGCACCGAGGCACACACACACACAGGGCCACGGAGCCACAGACATAGAGGGTCATGGAGGCACCTACAGATAGGTTCACGGAGGCACGATGTCGGGGTGGTGTATAAATGTCGAGGAGACTGCGAGCCGACAAGCTGTTGCCGCGCGGTTTTTTGGAGCCCCGCGCGGTGTCGGACGAACTTGGGACGAACTCCGCACAATTCCTCACGGCTCCGGCGATTGAAGTGGGACCGGCCCCGCGACGCCGGACGGCTCAAGCGACCACGTTAGGTCGCGCTAATCGCATAGAGTTGCATGCTGGTGGAACAGGCCCTTAATGGAATTTTCCTTTCTTTAAAGTCGTCTTGCAAGTGCAAAGATGGATTCATCGGCAATGATCCTTCTGAAGGCTGCACCCTGAAAGAATTTTGTAAGCCATCTCTCTGTGACAAATCAGCAAAGTGCGTAACAGTATCACCCGGAAACTTCGAGTGAGTATTATCTGTAGACAATGAGCATTATTACTATCGGTACTTTTGGTATCTGTGGTACTATTTGAGTATTTAGAGGTATGATACTATAATCCACATGCTCAAATCATCGATTGCAATGACCGAAAGCTGGGTGTGTGCGAAGAGCTTTCAATAGTTGGCCATTTGTTGCATATTTGAAAATGAGTGAGAAGTGAAGCAAAATTATTGGAAACATGACCATGAGATTTATTTAAAACTAGATTGTGGGACCCGTTGGGTCCCTGTCACACGGGAAGCCTGTTCCCCCAACGCAACCAGTTCCCCCAACGCAATATTCCACCACTCACCCATAGCCCCCATCTGCGCAGGCAAGGCTCATTTTCCCTCATCCCCCAGGGCTCCCCCCTCCTCTTCACCCTCCCTCTTCTTTCCCGTCTCCTCCTCCCCTCCCCAATCCCCCCCTCAGCTCTCCCTCCCTCTCCTTTCCCCTACCCTCAGTCACTCCCTCCCTCCATAACTCCTCTCCCCTTCCTACCCCCCTCCTATCCCTCTATCCCCACCTCCCCTACCCCCCCCACTATCTCGCCTCACCTCCCCCACTGCCCTCCTCTCCCTCTGTTCCCCACTCCCTATCTCCCCCACTCCCCCTTCCTTTCCCTTTATTCCCCCACACTCCCTCCCCACCTCCCCCACTCCCCCCCCCCCTCTCCCTGCCTACCCCCTCCTCTCCCTCAATCTCCCCACACTTCCTCCTCACCGCCCCAGGATCTTGAGGGTGCCATTCCTTTCCCTCCTTGTGTGCCCAGAGCAGCAGCGCTGGTGCCCACAGAGCCAGGCTCAGTGCCCAGGCCTCGGATCCTCGGGGTGGCCTCTCCTCACCCCTGGAGCCCGCCACGCGGGTCTGGAACCGCAGCAGCCGTCTGCCTCAGAACCAGCCTCAGTGCCCAGGCCCTGGATCGTCGGCGTGCCCTCTCCCCGTTCCCGGAGTCAGCCGTCGCCGCCCGCAGACGCAGACGCAGGCCCAGCCTCAGCGCCAAGGCGGCGGATCCCCGCGTGCCCGGAGCATCAGTAAAATTGAAGTAATCTTACCCGTGTCGCCGTTGTGAAAAAAAGATGGTGATCTGAATTCTGGAAAGGCTCCAACTGTGCAGGTGTGGCTGAGGACCTGTTGGCTGCCCTTTGTGATGCCAGTAATGACGCTCAGGGGAACCCTCCCCCAATCTGAACAAAACTTGTTTCATTTACACCACAGGACAATGGTGAATAAGGTGGGACAAAAATTGTAGTGTGATCATGTACCGTTTTTGCACAAATAGATGCACAACACAAAACTTCCAAACAAACAAAAAATTAGAGTTTTAGTAATATGTACTAGACCAAATGGGACCCTATGGGTCCCTGTCACATGGGAGGCCTGGTTCCCCAACACAACCTGTTCCCCAAGGCAATATTCCACCACTCACCCGTTTCCCCAACGCAACCCGTTCCCCAACGCAATATTCCACCACTCACCCATAGCCCCCAACTGCGCAGCGGCTGCTCATTTTGTCTTATTCACCCTCCCTCATTTTAAAGCAATTGCACTGGCTAGCTAGCTGAACTCAGTGTAATGTGACTTTAAAAAAATGCAATTGCACTTTCTAGGGGTAGCAGGACTCGGTGTACTTGGATAGCAACAAGGCTACAATTCCATTGTGATGTTATAGCTGTAAGCACAGGGAAGACACTTTTCTCCAGTTGCGGTTATGTAAATCTAAAAATGTTAATAACTTGTAAAATATAGCATCAATCTGAACGCAATTTGACACAAACCACCACAGGATCATTGTGACTAAGGTGGTGCAAAAATGTTAGTGCTATCGTGTACTGTTTTGGCGTAGTTCTGGGATCACATATGCGTGCATCGATAGAAACAAACAAGATGAGAGTTTTAGTAATATATATATATATATTTGGATGAGCACCCAGGATCGAAGATTCAACAGTTTTAAAAAGCATGTTGGGTCCTACAAAAGGACGCTGGTTGATGATATCGAGGAGAATTGGCAGCAGTGTGCAAAACAGCAAAGCTGATGCCGTTAAGATTACTGTGGGCTGTTTGTTCCAATGACAGTGTGTGGCACCAGTAAAGACTCATTAATGGGGTGATGAGAAATGTGTCGGTTGAGTCATTACGACACGATAAGATAAAACTTTATTCTTCCCCGGAGGGAAATTGGTCTGCCATCAGTCACAACACACAAGGTGCACAGAAACTTGAAATTAAAAGGACAAGTGACTGTTGGCTGGCTGCTGTGTGCATGGCACCTTCACCGGAATGAACAACAAATAAACTCCCTGTCCCCCCACCTCACGTTCCACCGCTGCCGAGCTTCCCACCGCCGTCGAGGCTCCCGCTGAGGCCCCATCACCGCTGAGGCTCCCGTTGTTATCGATGCTCAAGCTGCAGCCGAGTCTCTCGCTGCCGCTGCCGAGGCCCACATCGTCGCCGCTGGCGTTGCGGCTCCTTCGATCCATGCAGGCCTCGCCGCCGTCTGCAAGGCCTCCCCGCAAACCCCCGGGAAGCCTGTGGGGCGAGTCGGGCCTACCGGGCCTCGTTCCGCTAGTCCGTCGTTACTCCAGTAGTCAGCACCACCATTGTTTGGTAGGAGGATCGGGCCCACGCGGCTTCTCGAGGCACCCAGAAGGTTGTGAATCTGTGGAATTCTCTGCCACAGAAGGCAGTGGAGGCCAATTCACTGGATGTTTTCAAGAGCGAGTAAGATTTATCTCTTCGGGCTAAAGGAATCAAGGGATATGGGAATAAGCAGAAACGGGGTACTGATTTTAGATGATCAGCCATGATCATAATGAATGGCAGTGCTGGCTCAAGGGGCCAAATGACCTACATCTGCACCTCAGCATTTTACTGTTTCTACAAACTTGTTTTTTTTTCCCTTTTCAGACACCTACGCAATTTCCTTTTGAACATTAAATCAGTGTTCCAAGTCCCTCTTGGCAGTGCATTCCTATCATAATCACTTGCTATGGAAATAATACCATTTGCCCATGACATTTTTCATTCCATTGCCGTTAACGCTGACTCCACATTCTTTGATACTTGACCAGTCTGCCAATTGGAACATAATCGGTGGGCTGAATAGCCTGTTTCCACGCTGGTTGCCAAACTTTCTTGCATTTCCTCGTTATCAAACTTTACTTCATCCTCCATCTCTACTGTATCTTCATTTGCTGAGACCCCAACAGTCTATTCTTCATTGATAAAGATCAATGCCAGTAATCATGGTACTAAGAGCTGAAGGAATTCAGCAGGTCAAATGGGGAAGGCATTGGAATGATCAATGTTATGGTTGAAGATAAAATCCACAGTCTCTTGTGTCTCCATAATGCTATGAGGTCATCTTTTTGGTCCTTCACTGGTCCATCTCATCTCTTAACACCCATTTGCTTTTGATTGTCTACGCAAGAGTTTAGGGTTCTCTTTTATATATATCGTCTTATTTCCTTGGGATTTATTTCCCCTCTAAACTTTCTATAAATAGCGTAGTTCTTTCTTGTGTTGATAAGCTGGTGCTTGTCATATGTTCTAATTTTGCTTTTATATTCTTCTCCCTCCGGTAATCGATCGAACTTCTCCCACGTGGGAATACGCCAAGACCATAACTGAACCGCCTCTGTTTCAAGGCTGCGCATTGATCATTTAAAGTTTTGGCCACCAATCTTTCATTCCAGTTCACTCAGGCCGGATCTACACTTGTTCCATTGGCATTGCCTCTTCTCCAATTGATTATTTTTGGATAGCACTTTTATACCTTATGTAACCGTGATTGCTTTTTCATAAGTGTTCCCCTGGTGATACTTGCTCCATCTACCTACCTCATTCCCTGGAACCAAATCGGGAAATGCCGTCACGTTGGTTCAGATATGTCCTGGTCAAGGAAATTCTCCAGAGCAAACCTTAAAAATTCTCAAATATGCAACCTTAACCACCAAGAAGGGCAAGGGCAGCAGGTCCATTGGTACACCCAACTCCTGCAGGTGAAGATATATATTGACGTTCCTTTGTCATTGTTGGGTCTAAACCCATAGAATTCCCTCCTCAGGGACATTGTGTGGGTATCTTCACCTGAAGGATTGCAGTAGGTGAGAAACATGGCTCACTACTACCTTTTCAGGGCGATTGGGAATGGTTAATAAATGCTAGTGATGGATGCATCGTGAAATAGCTAAATAAAAGTGAATATTTTAACTGATTGCCACGACAAAATTCAATCGTGCTTGAGGCCTAGAATGTTTTTTTTTTAATAGGCTTTGAAAGTAAAAACCCCAGAGAATGTGAAATAAAGCAGTTGATGCAGGGAATGGGTCGGTGGGGTCATGGGTTCAAGAGCTCTGAGGGGGCTGAAGGTTCTGGGAACCAGCTGGAGGATGGGATGGAGCCACAGTAGACTGCAGATGCTGGAATTCAGTGGGTCAGACAGCATCTGTGCAAGGAAATTGACAGGCGCCTGATCCATCTTCAGACTGATTGCAGGGATTGGAAAGCTGGAAAGGAGGTAGAAGGTGGGATAACGCCTTGCAGGTGAGAAATGGATGTAGTTGAGGTGGGGGTGGCTTATGGTTGGCAGATGGGTGGAGATGGTGAGAAAGGCAAGTGGTGAAAAGGGCAAAGATGGTGTCAGATAAGGGAAGAAGAGGAGAAGTGAAATGTAAAGCCAAAGGGAGGGGTATGGGTGGAAGGAGATGGAGTGGAAACGGGAATTGGAGCTGCAAATATCTCAGTGGCAGGTGAGAAGCTTGCGATGATTAGCTGGGGACCATGTCCAGGGCTGGTGTGGGATGGAGGTGGGATTGTTGGCAGTTTGGTTTCCAATCAGCTGCTGGAGATGTAGGCAGTTGGGGGTCGGTATAGAGATTAGAAGGTGCATCCAGGTAAGGGTTGCGGCTGAGAAATTAGCACAGCGCTGGCAGAGGGATCAGACAGCATACAGTTAGGTATTTAACTTAAAGATCTACCCAAGATGTACTCTGTACACTAGACTCCTAATCTGGCATCCCCCCCCTTTGAGTTACACTTACACTGCTCTCCCGGGTCTAATAAATAATAAATCAATGACTCAGACTGTCCAGTCCATGAAGCATGGCCAAGAGTCACGGGAGCCGTGCCCATGTATCAGTTGCCTGCCTTTGGGCATCACTGGGCATGTTGGAGCTCCACGTGTGTGAGCTAAGTCAACAGAAAAATTACAGACTTGTTTGGAAATGGCGGCGTCCACAATTTTCTTTTCCAACTTTTTTTCAATGAAAATGAGGCACAAAATGTGGCAAATCAGTAGACCATGACTTTGTAAAAGGGTTTTGCAGGACAAGAGGAGCGTTCTTGACAGCATATCGAAGATCTGAATGCACGATTTATGTGAAGCTTTTCTCTGGTCTCATGAGTCTGTGAATGCAGCCGACCTTCAGTTTAGACTTGGGCAGAATTCAATCCATTATTCTATTATAAAAATAATAAACCAATAACAATATTAAATGTGTTCAGGAAGAATTTCACTGCATTTGGCAACAATCCCCTGATAGAGCTCGAAATGAAGAAATCTGAACTTTTGGGCACCACCGACAGATTTTGAACCAAGAATAAGCTGCTGAAAGCTGCTCACCAGGACAAGCGGCATGTTTGGAGGCAAAGGTTGATCGTTATTTCATGTTGAGATGCAGCGACTCCACCCATAACTTCAACCATCCCTTTGCCTCCACAGATGCTGCTTGACCCACTGAGTTCGTGCAGCAGTTTATGTTTTGCTTCAGATTCCAACATCGGCAGTCTCTTGCGTCTCCAGACAG
The DNA here is from genome assembly GCA_963514005.1 of Raja brachyura. The sequence goes on from OY740796.1 coordinate 11,001,887, forward strand.
GTTTTTCAATTGTCTTTGGCTTAATCCAAGCAGTATATTAACGTTGTGCATATGAGTGGCTAAATTCAGTAAAGAGCCCATTTTCAGATCTCATTAGCTCACATATTCTCATTAGTTCCCATATTCTCATTAGTTCACAATGATCGTTTTATTTCTGCTTGTTTTCTCTCTGTTCAGGTGTGCTTGTAAACCAGGTCAGATTGGAGATGGATGGAAGTGCATCGGCCCTATCAGGGAGGTGATCGAGAAGCTACTCCCACACCAGTTTTCCACTGCACCAATTACAATGTTCGGTAAATTACTCAAATATTCTCAAACTATAACAATGAATAAATAATTGCAAGGTTCCCTCACCTCTCAACTTTGGCAAAAGACAATGACATTGAATGAATTTGAAAACAGTTTTGGTTTTAAAGCTTCAATAAGGCTTGTGTTTACTCACTGTCTTTTTGAAACACCGTTTCTTCCAAGTTTCATTTTTATTAATTTTCTGAAACTATTTAATCATTCTGCAATGGCCATGGTCCGGTTTAGAAATCTTAGAATCTTGCATAAATGGGGTTGAGAGGGAAAGATTGATCAGCCATGATTAAATGGCAGAGGGGGCTAGATGGGCCAAATGGCCTGATGCTGCTCCGATAATTTGTGAACGTGAACATGACTAGCTCACCTTGGATGTCATTCAATCTAACCTTCCAGACAAGCCCACTATGCGAGACCTTGTTATAAGCCTTGCTAAAGTCCGTAAGGACAACATCCACTGCCCTGCCCTCTTCACTCCTGTTGCTGAGCTTCTAAAAAAAAACCTCAGTTTGTGGGCCAAAGTGCCTGTTCCTGTACTTATAAATGCCATCAGACATTGGCCAGGAAATGTTCTTGCCTGCTGCGCCTTCGTACGTGTTAGTCAAGTGTATTTCACCTTAAATTGAATCATAATTGAATATTTTATGTGTGCACATTGCAAATCTGGTTTATGGATCTCAATCGTCCACATGCACCTCCCTAGATGCTGTCTGATAACATTAACTGGTGCACAAAGAGTGGCTGGCATCACATGAATACAATTGTACTTTCCATTTGAGATAAATGAATCATGGGCCTTAAAGAGTCAGGGGATATGGGGAGAAGGCAGCAGTGGGGTACTGATTGGAGATGATCAGCCATGATCACATTGAATGGCTCGAAGGGCCGAATGGCCTACTCCTGCATCTATTGTCTATTGTTTATAAGACCAAGGCAGGTTTTCACTAGGGGTTAAGGCCTGCTCCAATGCCAGCAAAGGGGCCATCTACTGAGGCTCTTGCGTGAGGTCGATTATTCTCCTCCTTCTGTAATTCCTCACAATGATTTGAAATCCTCGAGCTTCATTCCCCCCCCACCACCCTCTCTATCCCCCTCAGCGCCTGATCCAGACATCATCCCCTTGGCCCACACCAACCGTATTATTTAAGATGTTTTTTATGCCAAAATGAAGATTAGCTTTCTTGTCGCGCTGTCAGCAATTTCTGGGCCAATATTACTTCAAAAAGTCACATTTTTTTGTTAATTATTCTTGTTTGTGGTAAATTAGTTTTGAAAGCAGAAATGCTGAAATGTGTTTCACACAATGCTTCTTTTTCAATCTTTTCAGATAATGGATGCTTGTTGACATTGAGTAAATTGGGGCCCTTTACCGTTTTTCTTCCCCTTATCAATAATCTAAAAACACCCACGGTAAGTTATCATGAACAATAAATGGAAGTATTAGAAGCATTTTTTTGTATTGCACTAACAAATGACTTTATCCTGGAATCCCAGCAGAACATCTTAGAACTGTTGTTCTACCAGTTCCACTGTTTGCATCCTTGTACCCTCTTGTTATCACACTTCCTCCAGCCAACAGTGGGCACAATGGGCCATTATGGGCTCCACCCTTTCTGAGGTCATCTGTTGCCAGCCCTTTTCTCGCCTCCTGTTTGTTTCCCTCTCCCCTTCTACTTTCAGACCGAGAGAGGGTTCCAACCCGAAAGTTAATCTATTTTCTCCAGGGATGCTGCCTGACCCGCTGAGTTACTCCAACATCTTTTGTCTATCTTCGGTATAAACTAGCATGTCCTTCTTATGCATATTAATTCAAACCCAAATCATCTCAGTGCTGAGGTTGTGTTACATTGTGGATGGGGGATGGCCCATTGCTGAATTAGAGTGCATAAGGATTGCAAGCAGTCTAGGATTTTACCCAGAGTTGCAACAACCTTTTTCTATCTCTGAATACACAAGATCGCACAGCCAGGAGACTGATCAACATGGTGTTCATACAGTACATGATGCCAGGAGAGGGTGCTTCAATTTATTCTGCACTTGGGTGGAGAGAAGAAAGGAGAGAGAGATTGAAAGAGAGAGAGTGAAAGAGAAAGAGAGAGAGAGATTGAAAGAGAGGGAGAGATTGAAACTTCATACGGAGTTGTTTTGCTTTAATTTTTGTGATGTGCCGATTTATGCTTAAGACTCTTTATAGCTCCTGGTCTTGTATCTCCATACAAATGGAGATGTCAGCCTGACATGGAAATATAAAAGTGGTGGGCTAGCTATTTAGTTTGTAGCATCAGTAATGTTCACCGCTGAATGATTGCAGCAACAGTAATGTTCACCACTGGGTGTCTAAGCCCACAATTATTGTCAGGTTGGTCAATAAGCTACGCCTCTGCTCAAGTATCCTTTGCAGTTGGTATCTGTAATTGGGGTATTTGATGCAGATTGTCGCAGCTTGACATCAACCGTGCCGTAGATTGTCGTACAACTTGATGGTGTTTGCAAAGTGGGACAGGCCCTTAAATCACCTTTTGGCAGAAGTGGTGGGCGGATGTAAGTAGGGCTGTTTGATAGTTCCTTCCCGTGGGTAAATGTACCTGCAGGATCTCCAGTGGTGCTTCAGTGGCTGCTTGGCTATTTCTCAGGCAAGAAGTGGCCAGCAATTCACAGTCTCACCTTATCATCCGAGCACTGGAACATATTTTACAACCCTGGTCGGATTAACCTTTATATTTCTATATATTTTTCATAATTTTCCTTTTCAAATTGTAATTTCTATCTCATTAACATTCCATGTTCCAGTTGCATCGTTTGGCAATCAACAGCTCACCCTTTTCCTCGTGGTGAATAGGTTGCATTTCTGCTATGTTGCATGTTGCAGCATGTTGCATGTTTGCAATAGGTTGCATGTTGCGGTACTCTCCTGTGATAGTAATCTTTCACTGTTAGATTCCGCCCTTAATGTTTTCCATCCTAACTCAAACTTCAGTAGTGATCTTTTAGTTTAGTTTATAAGATACAGCATGGAAACAGGCCATTCAGCCTGCCAGGTCCATGCTGAAGGACCCATTCACACTATTTTATGTTCTCACACCTGTGCAACCTGCACACGAGGGGCAATTTACAAAAGCCAATTAACCTACAAACCTGCATCTCAGGAATGTGAGAGGAAACCGGAGCACCCGGAGGAAACCCACGCAGTCGCAGGGATAACATACAAACTTCACACAGACAGCACCCATAATCAGGATCAAACCCGGGTCCCAGGTGGTGTGAAGCAGCAGTTCCACCGCTGTGCCACTGTGCTGCCTTTAAACTTCATCCTATTGATCTATTCTGCCATTCATTAAATATGTGTCCATAATGACACTTCTTGGTTGGAACAATACCTTCCTGTTGAAAAATATATTCTGCCTTTTTTGTAAAATTCAAACTTCCAGTTCTTTTTAAGTTCTTAGTTAGTTAGTTCTTAGTTCTAACTTTGGTGGATGGACTCATATTTCCTCAAAGTGCTGTCCCCAATATAAATATAACAAACTCAACAACCTCTGAATGGCAGGATAACTCTACAGATTGCAATCCAATGCCAAACATCTTGAACACATTCAATCGCGAAAACCGAGGGGGGGTGGACAATTTCTCCGTCCTTGGCTTCACCCTCAGCTTCACCTTAACTTGCCGCTTGCTGGTCCAAATCCCGTGTATGTCCTTCACGTCCACACAGTTCCCTGTTCCCTCAACGTAGCGAGCAAGGAAGGTGAGGACATCCACTACGGGCACATGTAGGTTGAACATGTGCACCGTGATGAACCTATCCTTCTGGGTGGGGAGGGTGAAGAGCGGCTGCACTTTCAGCAGCGACAGCGGAGCTTCATTTCCCCTCTCCCAGAAGTCTTCCATCACCTTCTGCCATCCCGTCGGGTACTTGAAGGTAATGTCAAAATATCCGTTACCCGGGAAATCCTGGAGGCAGTAGATGTCCTTGGGCTCAAATTTGAGGGCCCCGAGCAAGATTTTCTTCACGAAGAGGTCTCGTGAGAAAGGGGTTCCCTCGCTGAGGTCCTTCACGCTTATTCGCAGGGTATTCCGAATACCCTGTACTCCTGCTCCTGCTGCTGCTGACATTGTGGCTGAATGAGGTGTTAGGTTGGTTACCCAACCAGCATGGATCCACCTCTAAGCCTGCAGCCGACCGACTCCTCGTCAACAAGTTCACTCCGCAATCCACGGCCCTTGTCCCCAAGGGACCGCCAGAACCGTTCTAATAAGAACAGATAGTCTCTTTAACTAAGAACAGATACTACACTTGATCTTAGCCAAAGGCCAAGAAGTAAAAACCTCCCTGTATATGGGCGATGTTGCTTTCTTCTGCTCGGATCCAGGGTCGGTCTGCAGACTGATTAGTATCTGCAACCAGTTTGAGTCGGCCACGGGAGCCAGGGTGAACCGCAGGAAGAGCGAGGCCATGCTCTTTGGCAACTTGCCCGACAGATCTTCCGTCCCCTTCACCATCAAGGGGATCTGGTTCGGGGGGGCTGAGGCATGTAACAAGAATTGGCTGGAGCGGATAGCCAGGGTGGGGAGGAAGCTGGAGCTGTGGAGGCAACGCTCCCTCTCCATAACGGGAAAGAATTTGGTCATCAGGTGTGAGGTGCCCTCGGGCCTGCTGTACACGGCACAAGTGTGGCCTGTCCCTCCTTCCTACGCCACAGGGATCACCCGGGCCGTCTTCCAGTTCATCTGGGGGTCGAGGATGGACCGGGTGCGACGGGCCACAATGTACAAGTCAGCGGACAACGGGGGTAAAAGTGTGCCCAACGTGGCTCTCATCCTGATGACCACCTTCGTGTGTGGCTGCATCAGGCGGAGTGTAGAGCCAAGGCACGTGGGCACCAAGTGTCACTACCTGCTGAGGTTCTACCTGTCCCCGGTGTTGCGAAGGATGGGCCTGGCGCAGATGCCACGCAAGGTGCCAGTCAGCTGGACACTGCCGCCCCATCTGTCGTCTGTGGAAAGGTTCTTCCGGACCAACACCTTTGACCACATGTCCATTGGGCAGTGGTCAGCACAGAATATCCTGCAGGCACTGCAGGGAAAGGACTCGATGGACCCGGTGGCGTGGTTCCCTGAGCAGACTGCCCAGCTTGTCTGGCAAAATGCCTCATCACCAGAACTCACCAACAAGCACCAAGACCTGGCTTGGTTGGCGGTGAGGGGAGCCCTCCCAGTCAGATCCTTCCTGCACCGTCGGAACCTCACTGCCAGCGCACGCTGCCCTCGCGACGGCTGCTATGGAGAGGAGACGGTTACCCACCTCTTTGCAGAGTGTGGATTTGCTAAAAGAGTCTGGAGAAAAATGCAAGGGTCCCTGGTACGCTTTATTCCAAACAGCTCCGTCACAGAGGACTCTGTGATTTACGGACTGTTCCCAGGGTCACATTCAGAGACTGACATCGAGTGCTGCTGGAGGGCCATCAACTCGGTGAAAGATGCCCTTTGGTCTGCCAGAGCATTGTTCAACACCCAACAGAGCGAGATGTCCGTCGGGGAATGTTGCCGACTGGCCCACTGCAGACTGCAGGAGTACGCGCCAAGGCTCGGTGGGGGTGAGCCACAGTCTAGGGTCCTTCCGCTGCTGGACATGGGGGGCACGGTATGGTGGAGACGCCCCTCAAAATAAGGGAAGGCATCCCACACAAGTGGGCCACATGAGTGGCGCGGGTGGGGGACACATTTGTGAAATTTGGGGAAAATAAATGTATAAACTGTATTGATCAATTTGTACAGCCTCCGAAACTGTCGGATGGATTTTCCGCAAGGTTCATGTATTGTATATATTTATCATTTGAATAAAGTCTATTTTGAAATTTTTAAAAAAAATCTTGAACGTTTTAACCAGTCCATTTGAGAGCTAACAGTAGCTCCTTCACATTTGTGACATGAGTTTTAATATCAATTTGAGACCCTTTTGAAACAATAGCTTTATTTCCAAATACATTTTAAATGTGGATGTGAGAAACGAGAAAAGCCAGTGAGGAGAAATAAATCTTGAGCCCTATCTGCCTTTGATGTTATTCAGGCTGAAAGTGCTCTCATGTGATCAGGTCTAGAAATTCACAAATAATCCTGGACGTGGTGTATCAGGACAGACAAAAATGCTGGAGAAACTCAACGGGTGAGGCAGCATCTATGGAGCGAAGGAAATAGGCAACGTTTCGGGTCGAAACCCGCTGAGTCTCTCCAGCATTTTTGTCTACCTTTGATTTTCCAGCATCAGCAGTTCCTTCTTAAGCATGTTGTATCAGAAGTCCATCAAATATTTAATCCAGTGCTCCTTTTTTTTGTCCATTCCTTGTAATTTTCATTTCTTAATAATTCAGCATGCAAAAATATTTTCCTACGGCAGGGACACTGAAATGTTTATTTCAAGACCGACATTCCAATGGATGATGTTTCAAAGAGTTTTTATTCTGTTCATTATTAAATTTATTTCACATGAATAGCCAGGAGCTCCATTGTAAGTAAAACCATCAAAAGAATGGAAACATTCTTGACTGGCGTATGTCTAAATCGCAGGTTTCCAGCGCAGATAATTTGTACAACGCTGAAACGGACCATTGCATGCCATGCAATAATAAACTCATCTCACTCTATTACTGCAGCTGATACTATTCAGCTGAAACAAATGTAAAATATATTTCTCCTTCCTCTCTTCAATTCCAGTTTTATTATTTTAATTTTATTTCAATACCAAATACCCAGGCTAGAAATTCCTCTGCCCTTAAATAAGTGCTCCATTTCTGTGCTGTGCAGGAAACGTGCTGGTGCCACTGGGATATATTTTCCTTTCACACTATTAGCTTGTGAACATTACGTCACTCAGCTTGTTATTGCATAGTAATCACTACTTATAATACAAATACATTGCATATGTGGACTGAGGCTTTTGCTAATCAACCCCAGGGCTCCACGCTTAAAGGACCTGTCCCACTTGGCCGTCATTTTGCGCCTCATTTATGCATCATAGGTCAATGCGTTGTGACGCACGGGTAGCGTGTGGGTAGCGCGGGACGGGCGCATGGAGAGGCGTGCAGGAGTGTGGAGTTGCGTGCGGTATCGCGTGGTGCTCCAGGATTTTGTGCTGTATGAAATCTTCGCATTGGGTACGCACACTGACGCATTGGCGCTTGGTTACGTCACCATGCGTAACCATGTGTCGCCGCGCGCCGCTGGGTATTCTAATGACGTCACGTGCACCAGACAGCATGATGACGCGTGATTTGCGCACGATGTCGCATCGACCTATTTTACATATGACGCGTAAATGAGGTGCAAGTGATGGCCAAGTGGGACAGCCCCCTAAAGGATACCTCGTCACTGGACCCTCCCCATTCCTTGAAGTATTTCTGGTGCCCTACAGAGAAGTAATAGCATCAGATTTTCAGCTGGGCAGGGAATGGCAGACCCAAAGATTCATTGGTACTGATGGGATGGGGTGGCACGGTGACAGCGGTAGAGTTGCTGCCTTACAGTGCCAGAGACCCGGGTTCGATCCTGACTACAGGTGCGGTCTGTACAAAGTTTGTCGTTCTCCCCGTGACCACATGGATCTAGCCGGGTGCTCCAGCTTCCTCCCACAATCCAAAGACATACAGGTTTGTAGGCTAATTGACTTTGGTAAAATTGTAAATTGTCCCTCGTGTTAGTGTGCAGGGATCGCTGGTCGGTGCGGACAGTGGGCCGAAGAGCCTGTTTAGTTTAAACGATATTTAGTTTAGAGATAAAGTGTGGATACTGGCTGAAACGTAGATGTAGAATCTAATTTCTACCAAGTAATGCACAAAATTCTAAATATTTCCAAAGTGATGCCACTGACATTACCAGGTTACAAACTTGAAGTAGTCCTTTTCTGTATTTCAATTTTCTAATTGTGTGTTTTAACCCAACAAAGGTAGAAGAAATTGAGAGGTTTTCATGCAAACAGCATATTGTCCCTGGTATTCTGCCGTTCAAGAATTTAATAAACATGAAGACCTTTGAAACATTGGCTGGCGATACAGTGAATGTGACTGAGAGTGGAACGGTAGGATAATTTATATCAGTCTCTGGTTTTAAACATTGTACCTTATGAATGTATCATATGATTAATTGCATGCAGCGATAATGGTGTATTAGAACGGTGTATTGACCGTTGTAGCGTGAAACAGTGTTATGGTGCAGTGACGGGTATCGGGTTATGGGGTGAAGGCAGGAGAATGGTGTTCAGAGGAAAATATAGATCAGCAATGATTGAATGGTGGAGTAGACTTGATGGACCAAATTGCCTATTTCTGCTCTTATCACTTATGAACTGCCTTTGTCTTTCTTTTGAATGAAAGAGCAAGGAGTTTCAGGTTAGAATCTCTCTCAACACGCTGAGAGGGGAGACAGTAGGTCAGAGGTTGGGTCTTGTCTCTTGACTCCAAAACCATCTGCAGATCAGGCGTGTGTTGGAGAACTCTCCACCTGCCCTGATGAGTATCTCCTTGACAAATCCCAAGAGGTTCAACAGCATCGAGGACAAAGCATCATGCATGATGAGCAACCTGTCCTCCATCCTAAACCTTCATTCACTCCGGCAAAAATGCACACCAGTTTCTTGTCTAGTTTGTTCCAATAACATCTTCCAAATGAAAAGGATAAGGGCAGTAGTTGCAAGAGAACACCACCACCTGCAGATTCCCCTTCAAGTAGTGCACGATCATAGCTTGGAAATAGATCACCATTCCTTCATTGTTCATGAGTTTAAATCTTAGATCAGCAGCTTTGTAGAAATCGCTTCATCAAAAAGACCATAGAAGTTGAAGATGGTCTTTCTGATCTCAAAGTCACGTGGGGATCTGCAATAAACGCTGGGATCCCAAAAGACAAATAGACAAAGGGTAGCAAGACTGTCAGCTATTTGTGTGTCTCAGAATAATATTATGGTTAGAATCTTCAAGGTTTGCAATTAGTAAAAGGAATTTTCTCACTAATACTTCTTTTTCATTTCTCTGTACAATCACTTTCAGCTGCGACTTCAAAACCAGACATACACCTTGGTGAGAGGAGACATAGTTGCATCCAATGGCATCATTCATATCATTGACCACTTTTTAGCTGGAAGTTCTGAAAATCTCGGGAATCCACAGGTACACTTTACATAGACCGTCTCATTTTAATATAGGTCGACTCATGGCTCGCACAAAATGATGAACTAACATGTTTACTTGACCTTGATCTATGGGGAAGTGGCCTATTGCTCAAATGAGGAGTGGCCTATTTAGTGTGATCATCTGGCAGAATTTTCATCTATAATTCTGAATAATTCTCCATATGCCTCCAGCTCTGTGCCAGGGATATGAAATCTTTCATTGTTTACTGAATTAATTTACAAATTTGTGGCTGAAGGTCTTTTATCCTCGGGGAATGGCAACTAAACTGCACATTCAGTTTCACAGATGTGAGTTATTAGAATAATTTTGTGTACAGTGCAAGCTACTTAAGATTGTATCTTGAATGTCAGAAAAACATGTATTCCGTAAATACATTATTGTCACATTTTACATTATTATGTCGGTTAAAACTAGAGTGATCATGTTTGTTAAAAAGCACATTGGGTAGTGTTGTTATTAAACTTGAGCGCACACATCCATAGATAGATAACGTGGCACAGGACCTCCATACCAAACTGCAGCAAGTAATGCACAAAGGGCCTGTCCCACTTACGTGTCCTTGGCATGCAAATTGTGTGACCTCGTGGTCGCGTTGCGGCGCACGGGCATCGTATGGCCGCGTGGGGCTGGTCCTACTGAGAAGCGCTGAGGGGTATGTAGTTTTGCGCGACATCGGGCTCCGGGAACAAAATCTTTGTGTGCCAACGGCCTGTCGCGTAACTGACAGCCAAAGTGGGACAGGCCCAAGACCATGGCACGATGCAACGTCTCACCTCCAACAGCAGCAGAAGCAGGCAAACAATCGCCGAGCCCGGCCTGGGGCTCACGGCCGTTGCCGTCCGGATCAGCCCCCACTTCTACTCCCAGAGCGGGGCCAAGAAAATTGAATATAGACACAAAATGCTGGAGTAACTCAGCAGGACCGGCAGCATCTCTGGAGAGAAGCAATGGGTGACGTTTCGGGTTGAGACCCTTCTTTCAGACTGAAGAAGAGTCTTGACACGAAACGTCATCCATTCCTTCTGTCCAGAGATGCTGCCGGTCCCACTGAGTTACTCCAGCATTTTGCGTCCACCTTCAAATGACGTCACACGCTCCAGACGGCTGTGCATGAAATCGCGCGCGACCTTCGCAGGACCGTGGCAGCTCAACCCGACCACAAGGTCGCGTAATTAGCGTGCCAAGGATACGTAAGTGGGACAGGGGCTTTAGGCTTGCTATGGCGATGTCTAGGGGAACATGGCCTCAGTAACTGGATACAGAGTCACCCCATGGCTGTGAAACAGCTTTAGCTAGGCACTAGTCATACTGGCAAGGCCAGAAGGCACACTATCTTTGCAAAACAAAATTGATGCAGTATCGCTGCATAATCCTTATTCTCGTTCATTGTTTCTGCTAGAATTGGTACAAATGGTCTATTCCTAACTCCCAGCAGGTGTATTATGAATAGGAAGGAACTGCAGATGCTGGTTTAAACCGGATAGACATAAACTGCTGGAGTAACTCTGCCCTCAACTCTGCCCTCCAGTCTGACAAAGGGTCTCCCCAGAGATGCTGCTGTCCTGCAGAGTTACTCCAGCATTTTGTGCATATCTTAGGTGTATTATGCATGTCATTGTGGAGAACGAAAGCATATTGTGCCAGGTCAGGCACTTGCACTTAAAGTGATAGAGTCCTCCAACGCACTTAAGGATGTGGTGGTGATCCAGACTTTGCAAGGTAGTTCCTTGATGTTAATGTCTAGCCACACAACTTAATATGAACCCTGAATAATAGGAATCAGAATCATCAATGCACAAAAGACAAGGATCCAATAAGGAGAGGCAGGTGATCTCGGATAGGGAGCGAGGAACTCATATCATCAAACAAAAAAATATTAACCGGCATAACAAAAACCATGGGATTAACTTCAAATTAGATTATGAGGGCCTTGACATTACTGTGTGATATGAAAAAATAATAACATGAAAATGAATTCCTTTGTTGGCAGGAGTAATCTTTATTTTTCCAGACTGGTAGGCTTAAGATTTTTTTGCTTGAGTTCTACTTTAATTTTGTAGTAAGTATATCATTTCCACCCTTAATATGTCAGAGAAGGAAGCCAATCTCTATTAGTTCCCTGTTAGGTCAGAAAACTTTTTTCTGAACTATTCTTTAAAAGGTATCCTTTATTAGCCAGTGGGGAATTATTATTTAAAGCATCAATTTTCCATGCAATTTCCAAAACCATCCCAACCCTCAATGTTTAATGTTAATGTTTCATTCCATCCATTGTAACATTCCATTGTTAATTGTATAACTATGTGGTAAATTGGCATTGATTGTAACAAGGGTCTATAAATCTGACATTTTCCTTTGTTTTGTTTTTAAAACAGAAAACCATTGCCGAGATCTTTGCCAGTGAAGAACTGTTTAGTAGATTTGAAACTATCCTTGAGGTATTTGAAAAGTACTACTAAAACATTTTCAATCTTTATATTTGGGTTTCTGTCAGGTACATTCACGAGTACATCTTGCTTACAATCTTGAATTATTTTTGAACACGTTGATCGTATTACGGGTTCATGTTTCATTTAATAGCTGACTTATGTTGCCGAAATAAGAAGCCTTGTTCTTTAAACAGCCGTTTTGACACTTGAGGCTATTGCGTTAAGGCCGTGAATTTTGACTTTGTGACCAATCACCATAATCTTTCCTGTGGCTATGTAGAGCCCAGGAAAGTTTGGCAAGTGAAGATCTCTAGGTTGATTTGCTTGGGCTGCTGCCAGCAAGGAAGGGTGGTAATCAGTCATTTTTCTGGCAACTTTAAAATTGTTGCACCTGCTGACATATAGTTCTAGCTCAGGAAAAGTCACTGCCAGGATCCTTCTCGACTGTTCCCTCCAACTGGTTTAAGAGCTGCTCCCTGATTGATTCTATCAATACAGTTTTTCACTATGTGATAACGCCAAAACAAAAATCACCAGAGCAGAACCCCTGGCCTTCGTGGCTTTCCTTGTTCCCACTAAACCTTTAACTCCACCAGATGGAGGAATGGGGCTATGGTACATTCTCCTTATATTCTGCTTGTCTCTGTCCTATGTTTAACTTGATGACATGCAAGCCGCGATCCTAACCAACAAGTCAACTACAGAGTCAACAACGGTGAAGATCGGCATCAAACAAGGCTGAATTAATGCCTCCATAGGTTTTTGAATCTTCTTGACAATGCTACACCTCAGCTCTACTAAACATTCTCCAAGAGCTAAACCAGTGTAAAGGGCAAATGAAAACCATTCAACCTAACTTTCCTCCACTCCCGAATCAAAGTCTTCTCAGCCTTAGATGGTGACCTCACAGTAAGGAGGGCTGGAGTACAAAACTGCGAATGCTCAGAATACCCCGTGCAGTTTTGTGAAGGACGCCACTTGCCAATTGAGGAATTGTTTGGTGAAGTTCACTAGATTGATTTCAGGGATGAAGTTGTTTGTCTTAGGAAAAAGGGTGGCACGGTGGCACAGTGGTAGAGTTGCTTCCTTAGAACGCCAGAGATCCAGGTTTGATCCTGAATACAGGTGCTGTCCGTACAGAGTTTGTATGTTCTTCAAGTGACCTGTGGGTTTTCTCCGGGTGCTCCAGTTTCCTCCACACACTCCAAAAATATCCAGGTCTGTAGGTTAATTGGCCTGGTGAAAAATAAAAATTGTCCCTAGAGTGTGTACGATTGTGTTAGTGTGCAGGGATCGCTGGTCTGTGTGGACTTGGTGGGCCGAAGGGCCTGGTTCTACGCCGATCTCTAAACTAAACGAAACCAAATGAAATGAAGCTAAAGAAAGATTTGAGTGGGCCGTGCCAATACTTGTTGAAGTTTCATAGAAAGTGAAACACATAAGGTACTGAAGGAGATTGACCCGGTGAACTGAGAGGATATTGATCTTCATAAATGAATACGGAACTTGTCACCATTTTTGATTAAGAAGGTACCCATTAGAATTGGAAAACAAAGAAAAAAAATATTCCTGGAGATTTATGAATCTTCAGACAATTTTACCTCAGACTGCTATGGAGATCAAGTTATTGAATATGTTGAAGGCTGAGATAGATAAAAGTTTGGAGTAGAAAAATTGAGGCTTACAGAAAAGTGAGTAGTTAAGTAGTTCTCTGGTGAATCTGTGGAATTCATTGCCGCAGAAGGCTGTGGAGGCCGCGTCAATGGATATTTGGAAGGCAAAGTTAGATAAATTCTTGATTGTTATGGGTGCCAGGTGTTATGGGGAGAAGGCAGGAGAATGGGATTGAGAGGGGAAGATAGATCAGCCATGATTGAATGGCAGAGTAGACTTGTTGGGCCAAATGGCCTAATTCTGTTCCTAATATTTTTGAACATGAACATGATGCTCATATCAAATCAGTCATGATTGTATTGAATGGCAGAGCAGACAACAGATTCAGTACGGTCTACTTCTGTCCTTATTTCTAATGTTCATGCGTTCGGTTTGGTTCTCCTTCCAGAGAAGCTGCGCACAGCTGTTACTTTGAATAGATGGTGATACAGTGACATTGTGCTTGCCAATGTATTGACTCTGAGTCATCATTTCCACATTGATGACTGCCCAAAACACAGGAATCTTTTCTGCTTTGTGTATATATATTCTGAAGTTGCAGTCAGACTGGAACCAGATCATGGCCTGAAATTGATTCATGTCATTTTCTTGGCATTGAAACAGCATTAACCCAATTAGTTAAGGTCACATAAAGGGACTTCAGATACAAGGTTCACAGAACGGCATGATCAGGTTCCCCTGAGTGATTCTGCGTTGAGGTTAACTTTGCTTTCAACACATTTCTCTAGAGTTGTGTTACAAATTCTCCGAACTGTTGCAATACTCAATCTGCTCAGAAAAAGGCCTTTCAGTCCAGCATGTCTATGCACACCGTTGACTGCCCATCCATATTCATCCATTTACTGGCACTGCATCGGTGGCCTCTGTACCTTGGTAATTCAAATGCTCTTCTAGATATGTAAATGCTCTGAAAGTCACTGCCTCTACTATCCTTTGGGAAATTGCTTATCAGATTCTAGTCACCTCCATTTTCCTCCTGTTCACCTCCAAACTTCACACTCTTCTACCTAACCACTATCATCATAATCTTCTAGACATCTCTGTTATGGGACATTTCTCATTGCCTCCCCTATCTATATCCCTCGTACATTTGATAGCTCAATGACATCCCTTATCAGTCTCCTCTGCTCCACTGCAAGAACAAACCCAGTATTTCCAATCTTTCCACATCATTGAAACGTTCCATCTCAAGGAGTCAAACAATTCATCCCATGTAACGCTTGTGATCGTTGCAGGGTGTGTGACTGCACATCTACAGGGGAATGTTGCCAGTGAACAGATGATGGCTGCAGACATGAGGAACTGCAGATGCTGGGATCTTGGGCAAAGCACAAAATGCTGGAATAACTTAGCAGTTCAGGCAGCATTTGCGGAGGAAATGGTTAGGTGATGATCAGGGTCGGGATCCTTATTCATGAATACTGCACGATGGGAGGAGGTTGGGCATGTGCACCTGGGAGGGAATGGGTTGCTCAAAAGATCTGGATGGTCTGATGAGGAACAAGGCTCACAGAAGTCATGTTGATTGCACTGGGATCTGTGAGACCCGCCTGGGAAAACATTCCTTGCTAACGCTTCCGTGGGGAGGGTAGAGTGTATCTTGTGCAGTGGTAACCCTTTTCATTCCTACCTGCACAGATTGCATCTGATGTGTTATATTGCACCAGCTCTGAGAACATATAATGCATTGGTAGAGAGCTGCAGGGAATCAATTTCCTGGCAAGCCCACAGTCAGGGGCCCAAGGCAGGAAATCGCCAAGGAGACCTCATTAGAGGTAGTGAATACAACATAGGAATGCTTGTCTTTTGGGCAACACACTGTAAATGATAGCCATTGCCCACCAAGTCTGCCTCCATGATCTGAGTAGAGGCATTTAGGTAGACACATGAATGGACATAAGATCATGTAATAGGAGCAGAATTAGGCTATTCAGCCCATCCACCATTGGCCCATTAAGTCTACTCTGCCATTCAATCTTGGCTGATCCATCTCTCCCTCCTAACCCTATTCTCCTACCTTCTCCCCATAACCTCTGACACCCGTACTAATCAACAATATATCTATCTCTGCCTTGAATATATCCACTGACTTGGCCTGTACAGCCTTCTGCGGCAAGGAATTCCACAGATTCACCAGAATATGCAGGGAATGGGTGGATATGAATCACGTGCAGGCAGAAGAGATTAGTTCAACTTGGCATCATGTTTGACACAGACATCGGGGGCTGAAGGACCAGTTCCTGTGCAGTATGGTTCTATGTTCTCGATGAGCTTGGAGTTTTGGTGACCTTCACAAAGGGGCACGACTCCCAACAAGTAAAATTGCAAGTCGAATCGGTCGTAAAGAAAGGAAACTCAGTGCTATCATTTATTTCGAGAGGGCTTGTATACAAAAAAAGGATGTAATGTTGAGGCACTATAAGGCGCAGGTAAGGCCACATTTGGAATATTGTGAGCAATTTTGGGCACCGTATCTGAGGAAGGATGTGCAGAGGAAGTTTACAAGAATGATCCCAGGAATGAGTAGGCACTGGGCCTGTATTCGCTGGAGTTTAGGAAAATGAGGGGGAACCTCATTGAACACACACAGAAGGTTTGGATAGAGTGGATGTGGAGAGGATGTTTCCACCAGTGGGAGAGTCTAGGACTAGAGGTCATGGCTTCAGAATTAAAGGATGTTTTTTTAGGAAGGAGATGAGGAGAAATATCTTTAGTCAGAGGGTGGTGAATCTGGAAATCTTCACCACAGAAGGCTGTTGAGGCCAAGTCAGTGGATATTGTTAAGGCAGAGATAGATAGGTTTTTGATTATTACAGGTGTCAGAGGTTATGGGGAGAAGGCAGGAGAATGGGGTTAGGGGGATTGATTGATAGATCAGCCTTGATTGAATGGCGGAGTAAACTTAATGGGCTGATGGCCTAATTCTACTCCTATCACTTATGACCTTATGACAATACATCAGTGAGCAGCGGAGTGTGAGATGGGGCTGAGATCGGCAGCGGGAGTCAGGATTGATACCGAGGCAAGAAAGCTGGGATGATGTTAATCTTGGCCTCAAAGGAAAAAAATTTTGAAGGTATAAGTTAGGTTTAGGGAGTCACTGTACTCAGGGAGTCATTGTTCTCAGTGTGAGTACAATGTATGAGATTTGAACATTCACTCTTTAAGTAGGACAGTGTCAGAATATAAGGGTCGGTATAGGCTGCTTGATATGTGAGCAAATAAGAGCTGTTGTATTTCAAGCCCATGAGGTTGAAAATCTCTCTGGAAAGGATCATTGTGTGTTTAGTTTAGTTTAATTTAGACATACAGCATGGTAAAAGATCCTTTGGCCCACCAAGTCCGCGCCGACCATCGATTCCCACACAATTAACACTATCCTACACACACTAGGGACAATTTAGCCAAGCCAATTAGCCTACAAACTTGTACATTTTTGGAGTGTGGGAGGAAATCGGAAGTCCCGGAGAAAGGTCACGGGGAGAACGTACACTTTGTACAGACAGCACCCGTAGTCAGGATCGAACCCGGATCTCTGGCGCTGCAAGGCAGCAACTCTACCACTGCGCCACCATGTTGTCCTATCATGATATCATGCAGGTGAAGTTAAATCAGGGGAAAGAAACTGAGGAGATTCAAAACTCAACCAAAAATGAGTAATTCTACAGGGCACTGGGTCACCCAGTAACGTGTGCACAATTGCTCTACTCGGGGGATCTGATTTTTAATACCTCAGGACCATTTTGTTTTGAGCGATGTGAATGTAGCTTTAAAGCCATGTGTTTTAAATTTCAGTGTTGGCTGAAATGATTTTATCACCCTGACTCCCATTCGAACCTCTGCTGTATGGAAAACAGTTTCTGCAAAATATGCACTTTGGCTCCAAAGTGACAAGATCCATAATAGCTGGAACTTTAAAACAAGTCTTACAGAAGCTAATACATGTAACAAACATACATGTCAGCAAAGAAAATGGCTCAAGTGAGCCTAGTAAATATGCATTTTCCAAAACCATAACACCAGTTGACAAAGCCACCAATTTATCTTCAGTGGTCCCATTCTATGCTCAATCTATGTGAGTACTTATCTTACTGTAAATTACTTTGAAATTCTGTGCCTGAAGTTATCCTAGGAAGTTAACTTGGATGTAGAAACAAGGAACTGCAGATTCTGGTTTACGAGACACAAAGAGCTGGAATAACTCAATGGGTCAGGCAGCATTCCTGGAGAACATGGATAGGTCACGTTTTTGATTGGGATCCTTCTTCAGACTGATTGTAGCAGGGAGGGGGGAGAAAGCTGGAAGAAAGGAGGGGCCGGTCAAAATCTGACAGGTAACAAGTTGATGAAACTTGAAGGAAGAAACTGCAGAAGCTAGTTTACACCGAAGATAGATTCAAAGTGCTGGAGGAACTTGGCGGGACAGGCAGCATCTCTGAAGAGAAGGGGGGCATTTTTGGTCGAGTCTTAAGAAGGGTCTCCGCAGGTAATAAGATGATACAGTGAGGTGGGGTGTTGATAGGCAGGCAGTTAGATAAAGTCTAGAGATGAAAAGAAGGAAGATGTGAGACCAAGGAATTGATGAGTTAAGAATTGTAAAGCTAGAGGAAGGAATATAGATGGAGGGGGAGGGGAGAGATGGGTGCAAGTCCAGATGCAGCGTGGGGGGAGGTGGGGGAAGAAAGTGGGAGGGGGTTAAACTTCCAACTTTAAAGTCGAAGTATCAATATTCTCCTGAATGTGTGTAATTGGCAATATGACATGGTTAATTCAATAAAAAACAAACAGTAGATGCAGAATAGACAATAGGCAATAGGTGATTTTATGATTAACTCCTGCATCTTCCCCACCACCGATGTCAGGCTTATTTTTCCTGTTTTCTCTCTCCCGCCTTTCTTAAACACTGGGATAACATTCCAATCCACAGGAACTGATCCTGAATCTATAGAACAATGGGAAATGATCACCAATGCATCCACGATTTCTAGGGCCACTTCCTTAAGTATCCTGGGACGCAGACCATCAGGTCCTGGGGATTTATCAGCCATCAGTCTGCCCAACATCATTTCCTGCCTAGTGTCGATTTCCTTCAGTTCCTCCGTTACCCCAGATCCTCTAGTACATCAAGAAGAATGTGTACTCCAAGGACACAAATCCAAAGTACCTGTTCAACTCATCTGCCATTTCCTTGTTCCCCATAATAAATTCACCTTTTTCAGTCTTCAAGGGTCCAACTTTGGTCTTAACTATTTGTTTCCTCTTCACATACTTAAAGAAGCTTTTTACTATCCGCCTTTATATTCTTGGCTAGTTTACCTTCGTACTTCATCTTTTTTTCCCGTATTGCCTTTTTAGTTATCTTCTGTTGCTCTTTAAACATTCTCCAATCCTCTTGATTTCTGCTCATCTTTGCTACATAGTACTGCCCTTTTATTTTTATACTGTCCCTGATGTCACTTGTCAGCCAAGGTCGCCTCTTACTCCCTTTCTTCCTCTTTGGAATGAACTGATGCAGACCAGGCAGCTGCAAGTTTTCAGCATTTATTATTTATCTCAGATTTCCAGCATCTAGTTTTATTTTCATCTTCAATAAAATCAACATTAGCGGTGAATAACATTGAAAAATTTTAATATTAAAAGTATACTCTAAAGATTATGGAAAAGCATATTTTGGTTGGCTTTAAGTGGCAGCTATATCCTTAATCTAGGTAATATTCAAGCATTTAAACAAAATCTTCTGCCTGAAGATTGTTCCCACGATTTTGTTTTAAATGCCCTGAGGTAAAATATTTCATATTTACTGATATTTCTATTGAATCACCATGAAAGATGGCTGATAGATTTATTTTGTCGACTGTTAAGGTGGTTGTAAGAATGCTATTATTTAATCTTGTTATAGAATTGTGATCTCCCTCTAATACTGGATGGTCCTGGTCCTTACACTGTTTTTGCTCCAAGCAATGAGGCAGTGGACACGCTCCGAGATGGAACTTTATTCTACATGTTTGGTGAGGTAAGTAAACAAATCAATATTATGAAGGACCATATAATGTAATCATAAAGGTTATACATTTTATTTTCCAGGTACATTTCCACTGGAAGTTCTCCTCAGATGCTAGAGGCAGACAAGCAGTTTATTGCTGTGTGCGCACACAGTACTCTGCTTCTCAAACTTGGTTCTAATGAGTCCAATGGAACTGAATGTCCGGAAGTAAAGAATATCACACAGCCACTCCCTTACTGCTTATTTAGCACTAGTGACAGACATTGAATGTCTGGCTGAAGAACTATCTTTAAATTAAAATAAACACATTTTCCAGAGGCTCGTGAGGGAATTGAAGAGGAACATAGTTCTTGTTTTTCTTCCTCTGTGATTATACTATTTCATCACACACACATCCAGGAGAGAGACTCAAGATGCACACACACATTTTAGAAAGAGAGAGAGAGACACACACACACACTTTAGAGAGAGCCATACACACACTTTAGAGAGAGAGAGAGACACACACACACACTTTAGAGAGAGAGACACACACACACACACTCGGACACACACTCAGACACGCACACAAACACACTTTAGAGAGATACACACACACAAACACGCACACTTTAGAGAGAGAGAGAGACACACACACACACACTTTTATTTGTACCCAAATAGCATCTATCCTGAAAAATGGTCAAACGATTATTTAAGTGCTTTCACGCTGAATTATCCAGCAATTATTTACCTGGCAGTTCACAGCTGTAGCATTGGCGCCGTGCTGATTGATGGGATGGTGTCAGCTCTGTGTGATGGTCACGGTACAGCTGCAGACATGGTTGCCATGGGAGTGGAGGGGGCACCTGGTGTGCTCGCTGTTGCTTTGGCAACCCCAACATGGAGTCACAATCCCGGAGCCCCCAACCCACTGTGAGAGGCATGTCGGATCACAAATCTTTGTTTTTGTTTAAAAAGCCAGCAAAGAAGCTCCAGTGAAAAATGGCAGAAAGGTATGATGTCATTAGCTACACATGTAGCAGTGGGCAAATGGCAGTCTTGCCGAGGGAAATAGTGTCAGAAGTGCCTGTGCAAGTTTCACGATGGTTGTTAATTGGCCCAGAAATGAACACCAGTACAATATAACATGTGCAGAAAGGCTTTAGTGCATAAAAGGCTGACACAGTTGGGTCCAATTTTTAGACTGTGGTTCCTCCCATTGATGCTTCATTCAGTGACCAAAATCAGGAATCACTTCTTGCTGAATAATGAGGGAAAATCCGATCATACACTAGCAAAATTAATAGATTAATATACTTTCACGAATCCAGTGAACCATTTTGTAGTTTAACATCAATAGTCACCCTCCTGATTACGATGGGTAGATACACCATGGCATTGAAGCAGAATTAGACCATTCAGCCCGTCAAATCTACTTTACCATTCAATCATGGTTCATCTATTTTTCCCTCTTAACCCCATCCTCTTGCCTATTGTCGTAACTTTTGATGCTCTTTCTAATCAAGAAAGATAAATCACTTTGCTGCTCTGCAACATTTCCCTTCACATAATTTCAACTGTTAGCCCAATGAGTAGAAGTCATCACATTAAATTGATATGATACTGGAATGTGCCTTTGGCTAATTGCTAGTATTACCACTGAAGATGTCAAAGTGAGGCGGTTTAAAGGTTGTGACTAAATGGCTGTCAGAAATATGTCTCTGCGTTCTTGGCTATCTTGGATTACCCTTCTCCATCACCTGCCTAGTGACAGGTCAGTATTACGTTAGGTTTAAGGTTTTTTGTGGTATTATAAGAGAGATTTGGTTTGCTTCTTATTGACCATTAATTGCCTCGTGAACTCTTGCACAACTTTGCACTCTTGTCCAAAGAAAGAATTTGAAGTCATACAGCTGTGTAATACACACAATTCCTCTGTTGGGTTTGGTGCTATGCAGCAGATGCCTCTTTTGATAAGGACAGAATTCACACGCTGTTTAATTCAAACTGTTTGATGGAGGATCTGGCAAGGGGGGTGGTGGCAGCCATGAGGGAGGGGAAAGAACAATGGAGGACCAGGCGTGAGGGGACCGCCGTGAGATGTGGGGGGGGAGAACAATGGGGAGGGGGGGGGAGGAAAAAGAACAATGGGGACCCTGCGTGGGGACGACCACTGTGGAGGGAGGGGGGGGAGGGAGAAACAAAAGTAGGAATCGGCGTACTGTGTAACTTTTGCAGCGCCGTAGGTGGCCGCTATTTGTTTACATTGGGTACGCAAGCAAAGAATTTCACTGTGCCTTGTCACATGTGACAATAAAATATTCCATTCCATCCAAATACCGTAGCTTCACAGATTTACTATTGAAGCAAGTAAATATCATTTGGAATATCTTTGATTAGATCAATGTGAAGAACTTTAGAATGATGGACAAACTTGCATGTCTGTCATTTTCAATGGAATAGACCAGCATTGTTTGAGCTGCAAATTGGTAGTAAAAATTAACAAAGGACTACACCACACGCACACGCACACACACACGCAAGCACACGCAAGCACACACCCACGAAAGCCTTCTCAAATTTTTAAAGAAAAAAAAAAATGTTTTCCATGTGGATCCTATGAAGAATTATATGCTGGGTTGTGGATACAAAGCTGACTTTCATAGATTGGGAACAGTGCAGAAAAGGGGAAGCAGAAATCAATATTAATCATTGCGAGATAGACTAGAATCTCAAAATTCATTTGTTTTTATAATTGTAAAACAAAACTAAGTAAACAATCTGTGGAATTCAGTTAATTACTGTATTTCCCATCTCATCAGCTCTTCCCTGTAAACTGTATATTTTTGTTTTCTTATAATAAGGGCCGGCCAAAACTTCAAGAGCTAGTGAAACATCATATCTTTTCATCAGGCAACGTAAGTGACATTCTTCTGTAATATTTAGATGGAGGTATTAAAAGAGAAGGTCAAGTAATGGATAATTGTGTGTGAGGTTGGTGGGGTATGTGTTCAAATGGGAGTCTGCTCTAACCTTTGAATTGTTCTCTCCCGTGGAGAAATTCTGTTACCTCTGGCTGACTTACTGAAACCGAACACTGCTGGAACTAAGGAGTTGGTCGGTGTATGAACAGCAGATGCTGGTTAACACGGAAGATTGACACAAAATGCTGGGGTTGATGCTTGTGGGCTCAACTGCTACTGATCTGCAAGTGTACTCTACATTAGATAAAGGGCACTAACAACTGTCAGGACATGTGCAATGTGGCACAAAAAAGGGGATAGTTAACAAAGAAGCCTAGATGATACAGAGATTATTGTAAATAACTCTGACCATTGCTCTCAGCTTTATTATCATGAGATGTGCTGATTTCAAAAGGACTTTCCATAACTTGTCATTTTTAATTTCCAGCTGCCAGCTGATAGGTTGTCAACCATGTCTCGAATTATGACAAAAGCCAACCAGATAATATCCATTAATGTCACAGCCAATGTAAGTACAATGTATGGGCAGAAATGTACCCACAGATAGAGATTAAAAGGAAAGACTCACGCTGAGAGATACATGAATTTCAAACAATGTAATGCAAGAATTGAAAATTTGACCAAACTCTAATGATGAATCAACAACATTAATATTGAATCCACTCACAATACTGATTGGATCTGTGAATCCATTCCCATCACAGACAATCAGTTAAATCCATTCCCCACCAGAGACAGGTTCCTTCAATATCCAAATAAAAGAGATTACAAGTTATTATTCTTCAATTCTATATCCCAAGAGCCATGTCAAATATTATTTCTGGAACTAAGCACCTATTGGAAAATGTTTTGAAATTAAAAGCATATGAATGTGAACGACCTTAGCTTAATAAAATTCTTGTAAAATTACAGTCAATCATTTGTTGTAACACTATTCTTTGAGCAGAACCCTAAATCATTGTTGTGTAAAGCTATACTAGATCTAGATGGGATTGATTGAATGATTTTCTCTTTTCACAGGGCCGGATTTTGTTGGGCGATACAGGGGTTCCTTTACATAAAAGGGATATTGTTGCTTCCAATGGCATTATTCACACTTTGGATGGCATCCTTATTCCTTCTTCAATAATCCCCATCTTGCCGAAAAGATGTGATGAAATCCAGCATCGTATCATAACGGTGAAGATATTTAGCATTATAATGGCAATGTTAACCAGACCATTTTATACTGTATTGTCTCTTTTTTTTACATTTGAATACTTTTAAGTTTGGGTGAATTTATTTCTGATGAATGTTGCTAGGCTTGCTAGTAATAACCATATCCCACAGATAAATTAATGATTAAAATATTATTTCTGTGGGGGGGGGGGAGTAATGTTTGCAAGGTTATTAAAATGTTTGTATTCTTGATAAGCACAAAGGAATTATTTTCTTGGTGTGATGTTCAATAGTTTTCAGAAAAGCATGAAGTACATGACCCATGGGGTTGATTTTGGGTCTCCATTTTGGATAGGATGCTGAATAAGAGAATCAAATTATAATAATTTTCATTTTAAGAAAACTTAAATCTGCAACTTTGAACCAAAGTGAACCAAGCTATTATTCTCAAGGCCTGAACGCTGTGGTTGCCACCTGGCAGGTGTTGGACCACTGGCTCATGACAGAGGCTAGAAGTATTGCAAAGACTGGCCACAACGAGCGTTAGTTCCAGAAGGTTCCACCAGACCTGGTACCACCAGCCCGGCGCAGTTAGTTCACAGGCTGCAAATGCCATGTTGCTTCCTTGAATTTCTGCTTCAGTACAAGACCTGCATGTTTACCGTGGTCACCAGGTAATGTTATTGCTTTGTATCTTCTCTGCTCCTCAGGCCCCCTGTGGACATTGCTCTTCGGTGCATAATAGTCGCTGCCCGGTTGGAAGCACACCAATGGTAAATGTGAACATTTTGATTTCTCTGGCATCCAAACCCATCTGGAATAACAGCAGCAGATGAGTTACAACTGTACTTTAATTGAGTCATCCCTCGGAGTAAATCATAAACCACAAGTGAAACTCAAGTACTTTGGGTCTTGACGTCAAGTTTTATCCTGAAGCTCCCTGATGCCTTTTCCTTATAAAACAGACTGAATTCATGAATTGATTGCATTAGTTTACATTTTGTTTTAATACTTTTGTCGGCACACATTATTGACTGCATTATTTGCTGCTGTTTTTATGTGTGGGTCATGGAATGACATAGCAGCGGGAGGAGGCCATCTGGCCGCGTGGCGGATACTTGAGGGAAAAGTCCAGTTTGTTCTTTGCAAACTTTTCCCATTAGAAATATAAATGTATATGTGTGCTCTTAAAATGCTCTGATAATTCTGAGCAAGATTTTATTTGGCCAGTTTTCCACTTACCTTAGTTCTAGGTCATGTTGATTGACTCAGTAGTGATCAGGACTAGGACCTCTATGTAATCATTACCCTCCCCATCTGGGAGACCAGTTCTGGCCACTTCACCACTGCTCTGGCAGGAGGTCAGTTAAAAACGTTCCAGGTCAGGAATAGAATTCAAGCTCATGTTTTTAATGTCAAATGGGCTAATCCTCATGAGCACTGTTTTTATACATGTTGTTGCATCATATGCCTTGACATTTGGATTCAAAGCTAACCGACTGAACAGCGATGCTTTCAATGTCACAGATTCCAGTGGAGGGATTTTGTGGTTTTGTCTGAAGTGTTAGCTTCCCGTGTCTTTATAAACAGCAGCAGTTATACCATCTGAGCCTCACTGAGAAGCCAAAATACCATGGTTGGGGTTGGGGAGCTTGAGCTGGGGGTACAATCAGTAATTGTAGAAGGGCAGTGGGCAGGTGGGGCTTGTCATGCTGGGAAGGCAGTCCATCTAGGAGAGGGAATACTCTGATTTAAAACCTCCACTGCCTTGTGGCCATATCCAGTCATGGAAAAGGCTCCAGGATTAAACCTCAAGAAAATCCGGAGTCGGAGCCCCTAAGGCAGTTCGTCGTTGTTCACAACCTCGCTCTGGCAGCTCCTGCGACAGCGCTGGTGCCAAACTGTAACGGCCCTGCTGTTCATTTGGATCGAGCAGCGATGTGGAGATGGGGGACGTGCTGCATGGACAACAGCCTGTCCTCCATATGACATCGCCCAGGCTTGCATCCGACCAGGATGCATCACCCATGGTCAGTCATGACCGAGGGGGGCCTACTGTGGAAGGGGTGGCCAAGTTGGGATGCAGAACTTCTCATCATGGAGGGGGTAATGGAATAAGGGGAAAGAATCAATGTGAGGAGAGGGGGGAGTTGAGTGGGTGGTATTGTTCTTATCATGGTTTATTATTGTCACGTTTATTAAATTGTCTAATGATACTGCATGGTATGAAGGTTAGAGAAGTAAATTAATCTAGTTTAGTTTATTGTCACGTGCACTGAGGAAAAACTTTTGTTGTGTGCTAACCATACAGCGGAAAGACAGTACATGATTATCATTGTGTCATTCATAATGTACAGATACATGATAAAGGGGAATAATGGGGAAAAACTAATCTAAATAAAGATTTTTGGGGAATATTGCCTGCAAATTTTGCTCATTGTCCAGTGCTTAGTTCTCATGAAGGCACTGATGGTAAATGTAAAAAGCAGCTATAATCAGCATCGGATAACCCGTGCACATTTTTATTGTTATTGACCAAAGATATGTTTCTCTCCCAGTAATGTGAAATTCCTTTGGCCATTTTAAAAATCAATGGAAGAATTTCACATGAATGTACTTACAATGCACATCATAGTTTCAAGCCATTTAGATGCGGAGGAAAATGAAGAAATGCAAAAACACACTCATAAAATCCCACTAATGGAATTCAAAAATAAAAGGCACAAAGTACTGGACTAACTCTGCAGGCTGCATCCCAAAGAACATGGGTTGGGATCCTTCTTCAGACTGGTTGTAGAGCGGTGGGGGAATTAATCTAGAAGAGAGGAGAGGCAGGACGAAGTGTGGCAGGTAATAGGTGAACATAGGTGAGGGGACAACAGCTGCATAGCTTGATATAATGGGACTTTGTGACGTTACATGGGGATTGAATGTCTTCTCTCAGATATAAATATTACAAGCCATTTCTGTGTCTGCAATATTTGTGTGTCATTGTGAGAGCTCATATTTTACTCACGATAAACATTCTGTATCTACAGGAATCATTCGAAGAAAATTGTTTATATCAAACATCAAGAGACGAGTTTATCTTTAGCAGCAACTTTGGCTGTGCGAGGCACTGTAACCTAACTTTTGTTGTAAGTATTTTAAGTTGTGTCGAATCCAAAGAGATGCACAGCTTATGAACTGCATATTATTCACCTGCCTTTGTTTCTTTCAAATTGTAATATTTGATGATTTAGAATGGAACAAATGATTCAACAACATTTTATAATGCCTTGAATGAAATAGCATTAATGTTGCTAAATGATAACCTCAGGGTATTATGCTGACAAAAGTAAGTGCAATGTTTCAAATTTGTAGGGGCTTGGAGTATTGTAAATGGGTTTTGGAACAATGCTGTGAGGCGTTACAATTCTTTACGAGGATGTTGTCAGGACTCGAGGGCTTGAGCTGTAGGGAGTGGTTTAGCAGGCTAGGACTCTATTCCTGGGAGTGCAGGAGGCTATGTGCTGATCCTATAGAAATGTACAAAATCGTGAGGGGGATAGATAAGGTAAACGCCCCAGAGTAGGGGAACAAGCTGCAGAATGGTGCCAGCCTGTCTAGACCTACATAAGAGTTGCAGGGAAAGAATGGAACTGCTGCAGATTATTACAATTAGGTGTAAATTGCATGAAATGGATTGGGTGAAGGCAAACCAGACATACACATTGTAAATATTGTTGCAAAGCTTTACTTTGCTAGATGTTGATTGGATTAAGTGTTGAGCCTTGTCTGGGTTTCTTGAATATCTGGGCAAATGTTGCTCTGTTTGCTTCCTTCCAGAAGCTCTGTTTGAATACATTGTATTGGTTACTGTATTATTGGGTTAGGGAAATGTCTATCATGTACAGTGTTAATCTATATCTGTTATTGGACTGTAAAGAGACCACCCCCATATGGTTCGGCCCCTCAAGGTTCGGGGACCTATAAAAATAGCTCCCACGAAGTCCTGTGTCGATCTTCTGGAAGAACGCTTGGGACTGTGTGACCTTTTGGAGGATCTCTGCTTGCATGAGGCTAGGAGAGCTTGGCCAAGCAGATACAAGGATCGAACCCGCAGTAGTTAGGTATAGTAGTGGGGAACTGTTATTGTGCTTTTCCAAAATAAAGTTTAGGCGCGCACGTGCTTGATTCAGTAACGTATTGACTGAAACTAGACTGGGAGGAAGCTTAGAATTAGCTATTTGCATTGGGGGCTCGTCCAGGATCTCAATGGATCCCCAAACACAAGTTTGCGATTAAGGCTGTTAAACGGCCTCGATCACGGGTGCAGAAATCGGCGCCACGGTGCGGTTTTTGCATTGATTTTCGGCACTTCGCTAGTTGGAGCAGATCGATCAATCGCGGGCTTGGGAAAGGGTCTCAACGAGATCGTAGAACAGAATCTAGCAACCACGGGGAGGGGGGAGTGGATAACACTCCTTTGGGTTAGGGGCCCATAAAATAAGGGTGAGGAGTGGCCCAAAAAATTTTGAGACTGCAGCTGCTTAACGAGAGACAAATGCGCAACCTGTCCCAGATTTGGTATCCAATTGGTGGGGTATTGAAAACAAGTCTGGTTTACGTGCTATGCGGTGAAGCATTTGACATGTCGTTGCTGATAGTGCTAATTTGAAAGGTGCGTTCCGAAAATCGGCATCGACTGCCAGCGTGAAGAGGCTAGGTGTTGACACCGGTGCCAAGCAGGTGTAAAGGAAGTCCTTTTGAAGATGTAATACCTAGGTTGGTTAGAGGCCACGCCTGTGTGAAGATATCTGAATCCTTCCCTGAAGTGATGGACGAGGAATCTCGTAAAGGCACTGGGCTCGGTGGCTAATATAGATTGGCTGGGAACACTCTAGTCCATTCGAGATTTTATTGGGCAATTTAATTTGAATTCGCAAGCTCGCATATGTGGAGGGATATGCACCAAAACAATCTAGAGTATAGATTGCAGAATCAAATTTCCAAATACAGAATTTCACATTGAAGTTCTGCCCATACGGTAGAATTCGAATTCTGTGTAAATAGAACTTCAGAGTTTGCGCATGTTTGAGATCGATTTCGAATATCAGCTGATCAACAGTGAATAGTAACCCTCTGATCGATTGTTGATTAGTACCTGATAGCGAAGAGTAACTGAGAAACAGGAACCTGGTTTACTTGGTGAAAAGTACTCGGATGCGAGAGATACCCCTAATTCTGTAGAACTTAGAGAGGAGGGATAGAGGTCCCCCTGTAGAAGTCCAGTCTTAGCAGGGGAAAGTAACATTTAGGAGGAAAAGTAGTCCATTTAAGGAGTAGTACCCCTCAGCAAAGAGTACCCTAGGAAGGGGAAAATCTTCGGTATCAGAGGGAGAGGTTCACTGATTGATAACAACGCGACGCGGCATTGAGATTGAGTGTTTGTAAACTGCGCTAGCGTGTTAAATTATAATTGTAAATTGTAAAAATCCAGCATCGTCTTTTTTAGCATCTTTATCGGCTCCGAATTGTATAAATGCTTTGTGTATATAAAAATATTTAGAGTGTGTAAAGATTTAGAGTGTGTTAAAATTGCGGACCACTACTTGTATTGTCTGTGTGAGTGCTTAAGGATTTTTGGGTGTTAGATATTTGAAGTAAAAGTGCGTTTGAATTGAATATTTGTATTTGTTTGAATCGGGATTATAGTATTGTTAGAATCAAATTTGTGGTGGTTCGATCAGGGTGCATATTCTTTTGATCGCTGTGTCGGGGGAGGAGTCGTTCCATTGACTGAGTACGCCACGAGGAGGATTTATTAGAGTGTGATTTATCATTTATACTGTTAAGTTTATATTGGGGTGTGTCTTGCTTTACTTTTAATCGGGGGAATAATTTCTTGTTTGATTATAGTTTTACTTGCGTGGTTCGGGTTTGTTTGTCTGTGTGAACTTAAATTGTTTTGAGTGGAAGAGATTGCTGCTTGGGAGAGATTGCTACAAAAATTTAAATATTAAGAACCTGAGCCTTAGTTTGGGAAACCGGAGATTCTTTGTTTGAAGGCTGTGTGTTGAATGAAGTGATTGTGATCTGGCTGATAAGAAAGTTGAGAGAGCGATTGAATAAGAGCAATTGAGTTGAATGATTGAATAGGAGCGATTGAGTGGGTGATTGAATAATGGTTGGGAAAGATTGAAGGAACAATTCTGTGAGAGGTGTGAATCTGCTAGACATTAGACATTGTGTGGGAGCGATTTTAGTGGCCTTGGAGTCTGAAAGGAAGGAGTGAGTGTTGAATAGGTGTGTGCTTTAAATTTTATTTGTATTGTGACTATTGTACAGGAGGATGGGGAATGTACCGGAGAAGGACCCATCAAATATTCCTGAAAGTCCGATCAGAATATTTTGTAAGAAAATTCCGCATGATGCAGAGAGATGAAGACAATTATCGGGAAAATTAAATAGAGTTTTGAGGAACGATCGTTGGCCGATAGGTTGGCTAAAATCTATTGTAGGAATAGCCTACATGGAGACAATTGTTAGATGATATGGAAACAGTGAAGAGAGGAACGAGCTTATTGAAATATGGAGAATGTTCTTCACTGAAAGAAAAGTAAATAAATAAATCATTCTGCTTTCTACTTTAAGAATGGCAGCGTTCAAGTTAGGGATTAGAATGGAAATGTCTCAGAATAGAATAGAATGTCTCATTCTCGAGACATTACGGAACAGGGGAAGGAAGATAGTGGAAGCCGACAGCAGGAGCAGGAGAGTACATCAGCTTTTAAAATCGAAATGACTGAGATGCCTCTTAAAGGGGAGGTGCCGACTAAAATCAAACTTATTAAATTTAGTCAGAGTGCCACGGTTAGCGTGGATCTCGATGGGAGAGAAGCCCAATATATACAAGGATGGGCAGACTTTTTCGGAACAGAGAAACAGCATTCCTCTCAGCACTCTCATGTTCTTAGTTCGGAGACACCATGCACAGTTTGCGAACAGGCCGCTCGGGAGGAGTCAGTGGTATCTTTGACTCCACCCACTAAATTCAAATCCAAAGTAGGAAAATCGACAAAGGACTCTCTAGCTCCGATGATTGCTTCACCAGCAGAGGACAGTGTGGGTGATCAAGGAATTAGAAGGAAGGTTCTGCAGAAGTGGGTGCCAAAATTAATTTGGAAATCAAGTGGGAAAGTGAAAGAATCCTTCCTAAAGTACA
This sequence comes from Raja brachyura, assembly GCA_963514005.1. The sequence continues at coordinate 11,032,810 of OY740796.1, forward strand.
GAGATTCCTGTAGCAGAACGAGCAGCTTTTCTGAGGGTGAGACAGCAGGAGGATATGAAGTGGCTGATCCTGATAACATTAACATTATAAGATCAGATTAACATTATAAGAACAATAACATTATAAGACCAGAGAAAATTCCGACGATATGGTATAGAGCGAATTCCCCGTAGGCAATTCCCTAGTAGAAATCAGCCTACTCCGCCTTTAGAATTAGACCCCGCAGTAGGTGTAAATGATCCCTGGGCTACAGACGTCCACATTTCAATGCAACCTGGTTCGATGGCAGCTAAATCCTTCCAGAGACACGCACTAAGAATCCAGAAACGGGAAGTAACTTCGAAGGAAGATGAGGAGGAGGAGGAATTTAAAGCGTGGATAGACATGCCATTCCGAGAGCCGACTTTCCCTCGGTTTGGTTGGAGAGGATATAGAGCTGTTAGATCTGATCAATGTTACAACTGTGGGGAATCAGGACATTGGAGCTGATCCTGCCCTGTGAGGGATTACCGAGAAGGAAGGCGGCAATGAAGAGGGCATGGGGTTTAAGAAGTCAGTGGATCCTTTGAGGTTACATGGCCACTTGGGACCCTGAAGGTAGAGGAAGAGGACACTGGCCCCAGAAGATCAGGGGGCAGGGCCATTCTAGCAGCCAAATCCATTCCGGTAGCCCTGATCTGCCAGCCAATACAACGTATGAAATCTGAGGGCATCCTCACATGGCCCAAAAATAATAATAAATTATAAGAACAAGAAAGAACACTACCCCTTCCGAATCCCAGGAAGAGAGTCACAAAGAATCTAATTGGGATCGCGATACCTCATTAAAAGGAAGCACTACGAAAAGGGAAATATTGTAACTGGGGGCAACGAGAATAAGAACTAAAGAGAACTGAACTGGCACTAGGGAGATAAGGCACAAACTTATTGTGCAGGAGTAGGGATAGGAGTCATTAAACCACTGTGAATATGATCAATAACTTGTTATTAAGTTTATGCCTCCAGGACAGTATAATCGACAATAGACTACTATGTGGGGAGTGAGGTAAAGAGTATGTGGACCCTTGAGAATGGGCGGAAGACACAGTTCAGGTAAGGTAGCTCCCCAGAAACAGAGTCCAACAACAAGGAGGAAATTATACTGTCCTGTCGTTTTAAGACACATCTGGGAAGGCAAACAGATAGAGAAGGCTGCTCCTCAGTATCCCTACTCCTTTGAAACTAACATTAATTTTAACATCATCTAGCTTTTGACACCAGTGAAGGAAAAGGAAAATAACGCCATCCAACCTTTTCTAAAAGATACAGATAATCTATGAGGACTATTAGGGCAAGTTCTAATTTGAAGAATTGAATTTGAATTTGAAAATAGACACTCCTCTGTGGTTTGGGGCACAACATATACTTTGCGCCTAAATTATAGTTCTTAGAAATAAATTGATAACATTTTGAATTTGGTCTCTAAATTGTATGGTGATGAATTGGAGGGACTTTAAAGTTTGAGATTTGGAACTGATTTGTGAGATTTGGCTTGGGAGTTTGATTATTAATTGGGTATTGTTATTGCCTCATCCCCAGACAAGCAGCCAAAGATGGGAAGGATTATTCAGAGAACATCAGGAAAGGGGGAACTTGGGAAGATCTGGTAACATGGAAGAATTATTCAGGGAACATGAGAGTTGGAATTGGAACTTGTAAATAAGAGGAACTGTCAACAGCAAGACTTCCCTTTAAGAGACCGAAGTTAGGATACTAAAATGTTACTCAGTGGTAAAAGGACATTAGTTATGAGAAAGAACCCCTATGGACAGAGAGCTGAGCCAACATACTAAGGAAGAAGTACTGGAGAAGTCTATTGAATTAGAAGGAGGAATAAAGAAATAGGTGTTGAAATATCGGAGTCGATGTATTTGACCGGTGGATCTAAATTGTTTGACCGTTGATAGTAAAGCGGCTTCTATTATCAAGGTGGAAAGAAATTGTCCCTAGACAAAATTGACAACATATGGAACTTGACTGATTAAATTTGAACAGCTGGGAATTCCACAGGAATTGGAATGGAATTGTGTTATCGACCACAAAGCTGTGGAATGAGTAGGGTGAGACGGACCCTGAAACTTAAAATATTAAATTTAAGGCTGAGACTGAATTTGGTTGAATTGAAAAATTCTTTATGGTTTGTTTTAACTAAGAGTCATGCCTGTAGGGAAATCTGGACTGAACCCAGCTGAAATTTATATGAGAAACCATCATCAGATATACATTAAATAACATTGTGTGAATACGGAAAGGCCAGATTAGTGTTGATCCCAGGATAGTAAAGAGTATATTATAGAACATAATAGTAATAGTGAGATTAAACGAGAACTTACCTGTTCGAAGTTTGATCTTTATTTTATGAGGAGTTACGATGAGGGATTACGTGAAGAAGACCCCGCCTGGCGCTGGAACGGCATACTTCAAAGCAGCGGCATGAAAAACACAGAACCAATAGCCGGAGTAAAATAGTAAGGCTCAAAATAGACTAGAACTACCAGATGATCATTTATATTATGAGGGTTGGGAGTGGAGGGCACGTAATCCCTCATCGTAACTCCTCATAAAATAAAGATCAAACTTCGAACAGGTAAGTTCTCGTTTAATCTCACTATTTTACTTCGGAGTCACGTGAGTGACTACGTGAAGATTTTAAAGCCCTGTGTTTTCCATGTCGTAAACTAATTTCATACGACTCTCTGTTTGGTCAAAATAGTAGTGAGTAAAAAGTATTTTAACACATTGTTATAATTTATGTAATAAGTCCTTTAATTATAAAAAGAACAACTTTTTTAATAATAACCCCTCTATTGCAGGGGAAAATTACAAAATAATTGATAAATGATGTCAATGGTAACATAAATCGATAAAATAAATCGATAATATAAACAAAGCAAGCATTTAAAGAGAACCCAGTACTGCGTGTCCAAATCCTGGCACCGTGACAACAGGTTTATTGTAGAACTTTGAAAAAGTTTCTTCTCTAGACCACCCTGCGGCCTCTAAAATTTGATCGAGTGGTACGTCCTGTACCTTCGCCGCGGACGTAGCTGCCGCCCTAGTGGAGTGAGATTTAAACACATCAGTGTCTATTCCTGCTAGACCCAAAACCTGTTTTAACCATCTAGAAATGGTTTGAACTGAAACTTTTGTATGTGGCTTTTTGTGTGTTATCAATAACGCTTTCTCAGAACCCCTGAGATTTTTGGTTACCTCAATGTATTGAGTTAAATGCTTAACTACACACAATGTTTCATCAATAGGATACGCTTTAAACATTACCTTCATTCCAGTTCTCCCTGGTCTGCTTTGTTTGATCAAGTCATAAACATAAAACACAATGTTATCTGAAGTCACATGCATGCAATCCAACCTTAACAATTGCAAAGTCTGTACTCTTTGAGCTGATACCAATGCCATTAACATAACCACCTTGAATGTTAAGTTCTGCAAAGACATTGAATTAATTGGAGTCCATTGTTTAAGTAAAGTGAGAACAATGCCACATCCCAAATTTCTGAATATCTGGGCTTGGGAGGATTTTTATTAAAAATACCTTTCATGAATCGGGATACTAATGGGTGAGACCCAACTGAATCCCGATCCGAAATTTGTCCTAAATAGGATGACAATGCACTCCGAGCACAATTAATGGCACTGTAACTCAAATGCTCATCAAAGTGTAACCCAGCAAGGAACTCCAATACATTTGAAATGTTTGCAGAATGATAAGATATCTTTGACTGTGTACAAAAGGCTTCCCATTTTCTTATATGCGACATATATTGTTTTTTAGTGCTAGTCCTCCAAGCTGCATCTATAACATCCATGGTCCTGTCCGACAGTTCAAACTCTTGCAATGGTCTGGTCAGAACCTGCAGATTAACAAATTCATATGATCATGCAATGGATGAATTTCTTTTGTTACTGGTTGTGTCAACAGATTGTCGCAACTGGGAATTACCATACATGGTTCAATAATCATTTTAAGCATCAATGGGAACCATGACTGTGTGGGCCAATTTGGCACCACCAAAATGCCTTTGGCTGCGTCTTGCGCTATTTTCTTGAGACATTGCCCAATGAGACAGAATGGGGGAAAAGCATAAAAGAACATATTCCCCCAGTGTAGCGAGAAAGCATCCACCGCTACTGCCCCTGGATCGTGTTCCCAAGACACGTATTTCGGCAATTGGTGATTCAATCTAGATGCAAACAGATCAATGTCCGGTACTCCATACCGACTGACAATATTTTTGAAAATTTGTGGATTTAACATCCATTCTGTATTGTCTTTAAATATTCGTGATCTTTTGTCTGCCACAACATTGTCTCTCCCCGGGAGATAAATAGCTGAAAGCCAAATATTTTTTGCAATACACCACTGCCATATCTGGTTTACCAGATGATCACATGAAATTGATCTGACACCACCCATGTGATTGATATATGCCACAGCTGTGGTATTATCTATTTGTACTTGGACATGCAAATCCTTTAACGAAGAGCAATAAGCTTTTAATCCATAAAATGCTCCCAGTAGCTCCAAATAATTAATACCATATGTTTGGAGCAATAAATCCTCTTGGACAGCCCATCTGCCTCCACAGCTGGTCTCCTTGTCCGTAGCCCCCCATCCGAGAGAACATGCGTCAGTTTGTAAAAACACGACTGGCTGATGAACTAAAATGTTCTTAGCAGCTTGTGGAACATTCTCAATCCACCAATGTAATTCCAATAAAGCTTCCTTAGGCAATTGCATTGGCCTATCAAAATGGCCTGCTCGCTGAATTAGCGCTTTAGTTTTTTCCCTTTGAAGATTTTGGTAATGTAAACGACCAAATTCTACTGCTGGAAATGCTGCTACCAATTTACCAATACCCTTGGCAACCTCTCGGATGGAGGGATAAGGTTTGTTAATCAGGTTTTGACACACATTTGTCAAATCTAACTCCTTATCCATTGGTAAAGTTACCAACATGGTGACTGAGTTAATCACAAACCCCAGATATTCAATGGTTTGGGATGGCTGTAACTTAGACTTTGTTGGATGGATCAGAAACCCCAACTTCTCAAACAAGCTAATAGTTGCTGAGACTGATTTCCCAGCTGATTCCTGATTAGCATTGACAATTAAAATGTCATCTAGATAAGCCATAACAATGTGTTTTTGTGCCCTTAGCAGTGCAAGTGCTGGCTTTAACAATTTAGTGAACAATCTAGGTGCTGAACTTAATCCATTAGGCAAAGCTTTGTATTGCCACAGCTGTCCCATCCATTTAAACTTTAAATACCTGCGAAAATCATGATGAATTGGGACCGAATAATATGCATCCTTCAAGTCTATTGTAGCCATATAACAACCTGTTGATACCAACTGCATTGCAGTGTAGAAAGTGTCCATTTTAAAATGTTTATACTGGACAAATGTATTCAAAAATGTGAGATCTAAAATGATCCTACAACCCCCATCTTTCTTTGGTCTGGGGAAAATGTTTGATATAATTTGTTGTGGATCCTCTCCTGTTTTCTCGATAACTCCTTTTTTACTCAAATTCTTAATCTCTTTGTCCATTTGATTAATCTCAAACTCTGAGAACCTCAAAGGATGACTAGGCTCATTCTGTCCCAATGGAACCATACCTTCCACAAAATCAATGGTAGATCCTAGTACAGTGTCTAATACCACACGATCAACTGTAATATTGTCCCATTCCTTATAAAACATTTGGAGTCTACCACCAATCTGTGGCTCATCCCAGCATTCCTCTTTAACAGGATAATGTTTATGTACCTCTCCCACTGGACGAAATGATCTCCTTTTCCCAATGAATGGGTGTACATTCGGCTGTGTTGGCTGGAAATTTTTCCTTATCATACTCCTGCCTCGGCTTGTACCAGCTCCAAAATCAAATCTCTTCCTCGAATAGCCAGTCCATCTCTGGCCAAAGTTGAAGGGTTTCATACGACCAAAAGTTTTTGCTTCTTCATCTATTTCTTTAATTTGTTTAGACAAATCCTCTCCGAACAAAAACCCAGGAGTTTGAACATTGCTTGGTTTACACAATCCTGCAAATCTTGGATGTAACAGAGGTCGAATGGCAATCTTCCTCATGCAATTAATCTAAAAAAATGAGTTGCAAAATAAGGCCAACATATGTTTCTGCACTTTGGTCATTCCACAACCTTCCACTTGTCTGCCAAGTGCAGTAATGCCAGCTGAAATCAGCTTGAGGACTCTTTGAAATCGAATTTCCTGCGCCCGCATAATTGATGACATTGGCGCCCAAACAACTGGATTCACCGTAGATTCAATGAGGCACAATTGATAGGTGTTTTATACATTTCTGCTGTCTCAACCATAACAGCATCTTGAAGCGGGTGAGAGACCATATAATTAATATTGGCCGCCAGGTTATCTTCCATGGCCTCACCGCCTCCTCCAGGTATAGCAAAATCTTGTGCCACATCAGGCACACCTGGATCCATATATTTGTATTGTGGTGTGTACTCCGGACCACAATCACCACTTTCAGGGTCTGTCTCATACAGCCCTGGTACTCCTGAAACTTGTTCAAAGGAGACTTCCTCCAGTCCATACCCAGGCACTGGGGTTTCAAATTCCCAATTTGAATTGGCACCATATTCACGATATGGAACCCCCTCAGGGGCTGCCTGGGAATATTCTGGGTTCTTAGACCCTTGGTTGATAATAGTCTGGAGCATTTTCTCCATTTGGTCCATTCTGAGCCATAAGGCTTTCCTTTCTGGACCTTCAGAATCAGAGTCCTCAGAAACCCCAGGCCTTTCAGCTTTTCTTTTACTTTTTTAGGCACTGGGATTTCCTCTACAGTTTCTGTTTGTGAAGCAATCAAAGCCTCACTAACGGGTGTTTCAACGGCCACCGGTATCGGAACCGGCTCCGCAATAAGCTGCTGTCCCGACTCTTCTGCACCCCGGGACGCACGTTTTACCCGCTGTTTTTTGGCCTTCTCCATTTTGTTTTTTACTAACTCCTCCTGGTTTTCCCACCAGGCTACGGAGTTCTGAAACCTCGCCCTAAATTTTGTAAAACTTTCTTACCTGCGGGCCGGTTCCGTACCGCTGTGTGGAGCTGCGCTCTGCAGCTCTTTCGCTGCCGACAGCGACGACGTAATGCCGTTCCAGCGCCAGGCGGGGTCTTCTTCACGTAGTCACTCACGTGACTCCGAAGTAAAATAGGAATACTGTGATAGAGCAGAATATAGTAGATAGTGACAGAACAGAATTATCATAGAATTATAGAAAATAGGTGCTTGAGGAGGTCATTCGGCCCTTTGAGCCTACACCGCCATTCAATATGATCATGGCTGATCATCCAACTCAGTATCCTGTACCTGCCTTCTCTCCATACCCCCTGATCCCTTTAGTCAGAAGGGCCACATCTAACTCTCTCTTAAATATAGCCAATGAACTGGCCTTAACTACCTTCTGTGGCAGAGAATTCCACACTCACCACTCTCTGTGTGAAAAAAGATCTTCTCATCTCGGTCCTAAAAGACTTCCCCCTTATCCTTAAACTGTGACCCCTTGTTCTGGAGTTCCCCAACATCGGGAACAATCTTCCTGCATCTAGCCTGTCCAACCCCTTAAGAATTTTGTAAATCTCTATAAGATCCCCCCTCAATCTCCTAAATTCCAGCGAGTACAAGCCGAGTCTATCCAGTCTTTCTTCATATGGAAGTCCTGCCATCCCAGGAATCAGTCTGGTGAACCTTCTCTGTACTCCCTCTATGGCAAGAATGTCTTTCCTCCAATTAGGAGACCAAAACTGTATGCAATACTCCAGGTGTGGCCTCACCAAGACCCTGTACAACTGCAGTAAAACCTCCCTGTTCTTGTACTCAAATCCTTTTGCTATGAATGCCAACATACCATTCGCTTTCTTCACTGCCTGCTGCACCTGCATGCCTATTTTCAATGACTGGTGTACCATGACACCCAGGTCTCATTGCATCTCCCCTTTTGCTAATCGGCCACCATTCGGATAATAGTCTACCCTCCTGTTTTTGCCGCCAAAGTGGATAACCTCACATTTATCCACATTATACTGCATCTGCCATGCATTTGCCCACTCACCCAACATATCCAAGTCACGTTGCAGCCTCCTAGCATCCTCCTCACAGCAAACACTGCCCCCCAACTTCGTGTCATCTGCAAACTTGGAAGATGTTGCATTCAATTCCCTCATCCAGATCATTAATATATATTGTAAATAGCTGGGGTCCCAGCATTGAGCCTTGCGGTTCCCCACTAGTCACTGCCTGCCATTCTGAAAATGACCCTTTTACTCCTACTCTTTGCTTCCTGTCTGCCAGCCAGTTCTCTATCCACATCAATACTGAATCCCCCAATACCGTGTGCTTTAAGTTTGTATGCTAATCTCTTATGTGGGACCTTGTCAAAACCCTTCTGAAAATCCAGAGATAACACATCACTGGTTCTCCCTTATCCACTCTACTAGTTACATCCTCGAAAAATTCTATAAGATTCCTCAGACATGATTTACCTTTCATAAATCCATGCTGACTTTGTCCAATGATTTCACCACTTTCCAAATGTGCTGCTATCCCATCTTTAATAACTGACTCTAGCATTTTCCCCACTACCGATGTTAGACTAACTGGTCTGTAATTCCCCGTTTTCTCTCTCCCTCCCTCCCTTTTTAAAAAGTGGGGTTACATTAGCTACCCTCCAATCCTCAGGAACTACTCCAGAATCTAAAGAGTTTTGAAAAATTATCACTAATGCATCCACTATTTCTGGGGCTACTTCCTTAAGTACTCTGGGATGCAGCCTTTCTGGCCCTAGGGATTTATCGGCCTTTAATCCATTCAATTTACTTAACACCACTTCCCTGCTAACCTGGATTTCACTCAGTTCCTCCATCTCATTTGACCCCCGATTCCCTGCTATTTCCGGCAGATTATTTATGTCTTCCTTTGTGAAGACGGAACCAAAGTAGTTATTCAATTGGTCTGCCATTTCCTTGTTCCCCATGATCAATTCACCAGTTTCTGACTGCAAGGGACCTACATTTGTTTTAACTAACCCTTTTCTCTTCACATATCTATAAAAAGTTTTGCAGTCTGTTTTTATGTTCCGTGCCAGTTTTCTTTCATAATCTATTTTCCCTTTCCTAATTAAGCGCTTTGTCATCCTCTGCTGGATCTGAATTTCTCCCAGTCCTCTGGTAGGCTGCTTTTTCTGGCTAATTTGTATGCTTCATCTTTAGTTTTGATACTATCCCTGATTTCCCCTGTTATCCATGGATACCTTCCCTGATTTATTCTTTTGCCAAACTGGGATGAACAATTGTTGTAGTTCATCCATGCAGTCTTTAAATGCCTTCCATTGCATATCCACCGTCAACCCTTTAAGAATCACTTGCCAGTCTATCTTGGCCAATTCACGTCTCATACCCTCAAAGTTATCTTTCTTTAGTTCGGAGCCATTGTTTCCGAATTAACAATGTCACTCCCCATCCTAATGAAGAACTCAACCGTATTATGGTCACTCTTGCCCAAGGGGCCACGCACAACAAGACTGCTAACTAACCCTTCCTCATTACTCAGTACCCAGTCTAGAATAGCCTGCTCTCTCGTTGGTTCCTCTATATGTTGGTTTATAAAACTATCCCGCTTACATTCCAAGAAATCCTCTTCCTCAGCACCCCTGCCCATTTGATTCACCCAATCTATATGTAGATTGAAGTCACCCATTATAACTGTTTTACCTTGTTGCACGCATTTCTAATTTCATGTTTGATGCCATTCCCAATTCCACTACTACTGTTAGGTGGCCTGTACACAACTCCCACTAGCGTTTTTTGCCTCTTAGTGTTTCGCAGCTCTACCCATATCGATTCCACATCCTCCAAGCTAATGTTCTTCCTTTCTATTGCGTTAATCTCATCTCTAACCAGCAACACTACTCCAACTCATTTTCCTTTCTGTCTATCCCTCTTGAATATTGAATATCCCTGGATGTTCAGCTCCCAGCCTTGCTCACCCTGGAGCCATGTCTCCGTGATCCCACCTATATCATATTCATTAATAACTATCTGCACATTCAACTCATCCACCTTATTACGAATGCTCCTTGCATTGAGACACAAAGCCTTCAGGCTTGTTTTTACAACACTCTTACCCCTTATACACTTATGTTGAAAAGTGGCATAAATGGCATATTATGTTGAAAAATCAACTTTCTTGATTTTTGCCCTGGATTTTTCTGCCTGCCACTTTTACTTTTTACCTATTGCTTCTACCCTCATTTTACATCCCGCTGTCTCTCTGCTCATGCTCCCATCCCCCTGCCACATTAGTTTAAATCTTCCCTGACAGCACTGGAAAACACTCCCCCAAGGACATTGGTTCCCTTCAAGCCCAGGTGCCAACTGTCCTTTTTGTACTGGTCCCACCTCGCCCAGAACTGGTTCCAATGCCCAAGAAATTTGAATCCCTCCCCCTTGCACCATTTTCAAGCCACGTATTCATCTGCAATATCCTCCTATTTCTACTCTGACTAGCACGTGGCACTGATAGGAGTCCAGAGATTATTACCTTTGAGGTCCTACTTTTAAGTTTATCTCCTAGCTCCCTAAATTACACTGAATGCAAGAGCATTAGTACAAACTTGCTTTGTCCAAAGTTTTTCAGCAATTATAGGTTATAGGTTCGACTATGGAAAGGGATGGAAGAATGGGCAACAACACGGATGGAGGGAATTCATGCCCACGGAAAATCGGGAGGTGAAGACTCATCAGACAGAAATTGTGAAGCTATGCTCAGGAAAACTCAGGAAGCTTGATAAGATTCTGGGAAGAAACATCATCGTCTTGTTGTTAATAGATGGAGAATGTAAATAGTCACACATATGTATATGTGGTTATCTGATTATCTGATTATTTTGTTATCATAAATGATGGTTCATCATATATGATAAAAGGAAGGAATGTTAATTCTGGCCAAATTGCAGATGCCAGGACACTAAAATTGAGTAAAGGCTTCTGGGCTGCTAGGCCATTTGGTCAATTTAAATGTGCCTTATGCAGAAATTGGACAAGCTGCAGAATGGTGCCAGCTTGTCTAGAACCTAGATAAGAGTTGCAGGGAAGAATGGGACAGCTGCTGACTCTTCCAATTAGGTATAAATTGCATGAAACGGATTGAGTGAAGGCAAACCAGACATACACATTGTAAATATTGTTGCAAAGCTTTACTTTGCTGGATGTTGATTGGATTAAGTGTTGAGGCTTGTCTGGGTTTCTTGAATATCTGGGCAAACGTTGCTATGTTTGCTTCCTTCCAGAAGCTCTGTTTGAATACATTGTATTGGTTACTGTATTATTGGGTTAGGGAAATGTCTGTCATGTACTGCATTAATCGATATCTGTTATTGGACTGTAAAGAGACCCCCCCCCCCCCATATGGTTCGGCCCCTCAAAGTTCGAGGACCTATAAAAGGTAGCTCCCGTGACGTCCTGTGTCAATCGTCTGAGAGAATGCTTAGGACTGCGTGACTTTTTGGAGTGTCTCTGCTTGCACGAGGCTAGGAGGGCTTGGCCAAGCAGATACAAGGATCGAACCCGCAGTGGTTAGGTATAGTAGAGGGAAACTGTTATTGTGTTTTTCCAAAATAAAGTTTAGATGCGCAAGTGCTTGATTCAGTATCTTATTGACTGAAATTAGACTGGGGGGAACCTTAGAACGAGCTATTTACACCCCCATCAGGTTTGTGCCAGCTCTTCTCCTGAGATTACCCACTCTCATCACGTTTCCTTCACCTTTCTGTCCTTTTTTATCCTTACTTTTCAAATAATATTCTGCTATCTTTTCAAATGAAGCTTTCGTATCAATAGGCAGGTTGTAAGACATCCCACGTTCAATTTGCCACGGGGATCCTTGTGGGCAAATGTAGTTGAGGTGTTGGGAGGGGTGAGAGTAGCTCCCTGGTCACTCATTTGCAGTGCACCTGATTTCTTCACGGACAATTTCACGGCTAAAATGTAGGCCACTCTTCCAGCATGCGCCTCCCCCACTTTAATTGTATATTTATTTACATTAGGCCCCTCGCCCGAACTTTGAACTGGTGGTGAGGGACTGTCCACAGCGTATTACTTGCCCAGTTGAAATGGGTGCTTCTGGGATGCTGGGGTGTAAGCTGTTGAAGCAAGCTACCTAAAGGTAGGTAGATATTGGTGTTTCTCACAAGACATTTTTTTGCATTGAAAAGCAAAAAATTGCAATGCTGGAAATCTAAAATAGAAACAGAAAATGCTGGAAACACTCAGCAGGTCAGTCTGCATCTCTACTGCCTGATAAGGCCTTGTGCTGAGTATTTCTAGCAATTCTGTCTCTGCAGATGCTGCCTGCCTTGCCGAGTACTTCCAGCATGTTTTGTTTTTATCTTTTTTTTCGCAACTGCTGATAAACAATGTGGCTATTTGTCCCATGTTTTTTGCAGAGAAATTTTCATTTTCTCCCCCCAATTTGGAGAATTATTGGTGCTATCATTCTTAGTTTAGTTTAGAAGTACTGCGCCGAAACAGGTCCTTCGGCCAACCAAGTTGCGCCAACCATTGGTCCCCATTCACTGGCACTATCCTATATACTGGGACAATTTACAAACTTTAGGAAAGCCAATTGACCTACAAACCTGTACGCCTTTGGATTGTTGGAGGAAATCAGAGCACCTGGGGAAAACCCAAGGGGTCACGGGGAGAACGTACAAACTCCATTCAAGCAGGACCTGGAAGTGGAATCGGGACCTGGAATTGGAATCATAGAATTGTTATAGTACGGGTGGGAGTCACTTTGTCCATTGACATAATGGCACCTGAGCCATTGTCCATATATGCAGCATACCCCGAGCTCCAGAACCCAAGTTTCTACACATACACCTGGTTATACAAGGCGCTGGCTTTGTCTCTTCTATTTACATTTTCCTTCACTTTTTCTCTTTAAACGCTCTCCTATATTTTCCATTGTATATCTCGGCATTCATTAACGCTTCCCCTTTTTTCTAGAACTCTATTTAATCTCGCCTATCTCCCATTTCGATTGTTCTTATAATAGTTTTGGTGGTTTACTTGAGATGACTCATCTTGTGTGTGGGGCTATTTTCTGCCCAAGACGCGTGCCATTGGCTTGGTAATCCTGAGCCACCCCTTCAGTTTCTGTCTAGACATCAATTGATATGACTGTTGTCCGTTTCCTCACCTGCCTGGCGCACAACACTAGGAATTGCCGGTGCAGGCTCGAAGGGCCGAATGGCCTACCCCTGCACCTATTTTCTATGAATAATTCTGACACGATCCAATCCGACTTTGCATTTAATTTCTAGTGTATCCTTTACAGAGTCTCCAGTCCTTTCTTTCCAATTTGATTGATTCCAAATAACGTAGGAATATTGCCAATACAGGCATAATTGAAGTGTGTGAGTTGGAAACACCAAAATCGATGTAAAGGGGCAGGTTAAAAGTCCATACTTGGGTCGTCTTTCACTGGAAGGTTATTCAATATTCCTCTGGAGGAGGCTGATGGAGCAGTTGGAGAACATTAAGTTTCTAACCAAATTATATCCATTTTCCAATTTGCCATTGATATAGAATGGCCATTTACATTTTGAATGGCCATTTTGTGCCTTATGTGATTTATGACACCATTTATGCAGGAAAAAGCAGCTTGTGTAACTGGCCTGCTATCCACCATCCTAGAGCATCCTTCATGCTCTCTATACAACTGTGGCCACAGTGTGTGCTATCAACTGTGTTACTCCAATAGCCCCTGCTGAAGACATGACCTCTACCACCCAGGAGCAGATGCATGGAAATATCTCTCTGCAGGTTCTCCACCAAGATGCACATCATCTTGACTGAAATGTATCACTGGATCTGAATGTTGGAATTCCTTCACTAGTGTTGCAGGAGTACCTTCAACGTGTAGGCTGTCGCAGTGTAGGGACGTTACTTAACACCTTCCTCTTGAATGCAGATAGGGATGGACAATAAATGCTGGCCTCATTGATGCCAGCCACATTGTGTAAATTAGAAAAAAAAATCAGGTCCATGAAAGGAATGATGAATGAGATGCATAACTTGTGGGGTGATCAGGTAACATCCATTTACATGATCACCAAAAAACTAATTTTCTGTAAATTCCTTTCAAACTTTGTTTTTCAAGTTCTTCAGAAGCTCTATGTTAAAGTTCTTCGTAAATCTTTCTGTTCTGTTTTGGTTGTCAATAATAAGTGGTGACAGAAGGAATTTCTGAGTATTAGTTAAGGGTGTTAGCTCAACTTATGGGAGAGACAGATAGGAAATGAGATCAGGGCCTGAATTCCCTTATTGTCTCTCCATCTTAGCTGAGTATTTGGGAGGCAAAGAAAGAACTTCCCCAGAGAAATGAAAATAGAAACCGCTGATTGAGTTAAGCTATGGTACTCAGTCGGCCTCAGGAAGCCATTACAATGGTGTAGGAAACTGGTTGAGAACAAAAGATGCTCGAAATGCTGGAGATCTTAAATAAGAATAGAAAATGCTGGAAATACTCCACATGTGAGGCAGCATCAAAGAAGAGAGAAGGAGAGTTAACATTTAATCTGGACCTCATTGACTTAAAACATTAACTCTGTTTGCCTGTCCACTGATGTTGCCTGGCCTGCAGAGTACATGCAGCATTTCCTGTTTTTATTCCAGGAAATGAAATGTATGTATTCGATACACACATGTTTTCAGAATGCACACATGTACACATACTTGAATTCAGATGTATTCAAGAGAGAATTAGATGTAACTCTTAGGGCTAACGGAATCAAGGGATTTGGGGAGAAAGCAGGAATGGGGTACTTTGGATGATCAGCCATGATCACATTGAATGGCGGTGCTGGCTCAAAGGGCCAAATGGCCTACTCCTGCACCTATTTTCTCTGTTTCTATGAAAGATTGTTGGTCTATTGGTTTTGTTTTTTTTGGTGAGTTAAATGCAGCATCTAAAGAGAAGAAAACATGGCTGAGAATTAGAGATGCTGAGGAGTGGGAGGCAGGTGGTGTTGGTGCTAAGTGTGCAGGTAGTGTGTTGGTGCTAAGTGTGCTCCTCTGATGGGAACAGGACCATTCTTAAAAGCTGCTCCACCTATTTTCCATCCATCCCATGATAATCAGATCCTTTGTCTACTGTATATGCACTTGGCATCCTATTGATGCTGGCAGGAGCCTCGTTGATACTTGTGCATTGTGATTCTATGGTGCTGCCCATTACAGGTTAGTCACAGCCAGGGCAGGAGCAGATCCAGCCCATCTTCAACCAACAAGTTTCTCCTTGTTGATTCAAGGAGGGCTAGAATTTTTCCAGGCTCCTTGCGCAAAGGATTTTATCCCTTGGTTGATCTACTGTTTAATGGCCCTGACCCAGTTCATCACCTACATGTGATCTCCAGAACTACTAATCTCTGCCCATTCTGTATGAATGCCCAACGATGAAAAAGCCATTGAAGACACCTCACTAATTTTACCCCCGCCCCCCCCTTACCTCCTCCCCTAAGGTTGGCTTCCTATTTACAGGGGTAAAATCCACTGGAGTATGTTTCTGCTGGGAGCAGGGTGAGATGGGGTTAACAGGCTTTGATAATGAACATAAATATAAGCATACCCTGCCCGAAGATCTTGTAGATAATTAAAATGTGTTCAATTTTGTTTCTCGTCTAGAAACGAAAATGCTGCAAAGGTTTCTATGGACCAGATTGCAAAGCGTGCTTGGGAGGTTTTCAACATCCATGTTATGGACATGGAGAAGTAAGTTCATTCTTTCTTGAAAAATAAGCCAGTAAAAAATGGACAGAAAATTGTACTTTGGTAAGCTTTGTGAAGAGGACTGATTAAAGCTTCTGTGAGTATTTCCAGTCATTGTAACTGCAAAAGGAGACTGTTTGGCCCATCATGCTCTTGCTATTTTGCTGCACTCTCACCTCAACTCTCGATCCATTGTTTACGCAGTTTGAGATGGATACAGGACAGGACTTGACTTGTGGACAGTTTGCACACTGCACAGCCAGTATCTGTGCAGTGCTGGAGGGTCAAATGAATTTGTCTCATCAGCATTCATGTTTAAACATCCATCCCCGTGACCCATATGACTACACAGGTAAATTCATAGTTCATAAGTTATATGCGCAGAATTAAGTCATTTGGCCTATCAAGAATTAGGCCATTCACCATTCATTCAAGGCTCATCTATCTTTCCCTCTCAACTCTATTCTTCTGACACTCTTACTAATCAAGAATCTATCAATCTCTACCTTAAAAATACCCATTGACTTGGCCTCCACAGCCATCTGTAGCAATGAATTCCACAGATTCACCCCCTTTCACAAAATAAATTCCTCCTCATCTCCCTTCTAAAGGTACATTTATTTATTCTGAGGCTATGGCTTTTGTTCCTGGACTCTCCCACTAGTGGAAACATCCTCTCCACATCCACTCTATCCAGGCTCCATATCCACTCTGCCTCTACAGTTAGACCCTATATCATCCCTGTGTTTTGTTTGGCTCCAGATCTCCTGCCTCAATGTTAATATTCTTATCTCTCTACTTTTATACTCAATGTTTAGTTTCCCGTAAACCTTCTGCATTCTGAACGTTGTTTTGACTTCAGCCTCTTGCACTTCACCATTGCCCTTGAGGTGATGAAGCAGTTGTGATTTAGTTGGCACCATTCCAGTCTCCAAGTCGGACGGCTGTGGTTTCAAATCCCCCTCTTGCAACCTGGACTCATAAATCGACATTGACACTCCTTTATGGTACAGTGTCCTGCACATTCTGAAATGTCTTTCTCATGAAATGTTAAACCAAAACCTTGCCTGTTCCTTCAGGAGGATCTTTATAAATCTTATGCTGTTATTTTGAGAAAGAGCGGAGGAATTTTCTCTTGGGCAAAATGTGTCTGTCATTCAAAATTGCTTTGGCATTGTTGTTTGTGGGAGATTGTTGGGTTTGGATTGGCTGCTGCTCTTACTGTATTAGCAGCTACAGTGATTTGCAATATAAATGTAGGCGTTTAGACATATGGCCCCCTACTGTGGAAACGCTATTTGAAGCTTTCTCAACTCCTCACCCAATTCACTTCTGTTCCCATGTTGTAAATGTTGCTTTGGCAAGGAAGTTCCCCGAACAATATTAATCGTCCAGTCAGCTTCTCCAATCCACAAAATAAGTCTTTTTATTTCTAGCAAACACAACAATTTCAAATCAATGAATTCTGCAGACATCTTGGAGATGTTACTGCCATTCGATAAATGCAAGTGTACTTATTTGATAGCCGAGCCAAATCTTGTTTGAAATGCCCTAAAATAAATCTTCTAAATCTCCTAAAATGTGAGTTATGAAGGAACTAAGCAAAGTTTAGGTGGAGCATGGTGGTGCATGGTGGCGCAGCGGTAAAGTTGCTGCCTTAAGGGCCTGTCCCACCAGCATGCAACTCTATGCGATTAGCGCGACCTAACGTGGTCGCTTGAGCCGTGCGGCGTCGCGGGGCCGGTCCCACTTCGATCGCCGGAGCCGCGCAGAATTGTGCGGAGTTCGTCCCGACACCGCGCGGGGCTCCGAAAAACCGACTATGTCCAAAAATCCCACGCGGCAACGGTTTGTCGGCTCGCTGTCGCCTCAACATTTACACACTGCCCGGACATCGTGCCTCCGTGAACCTATTTGTACGTGCCTCCGTGACCCTCTATGTGTGTGGCTCCGTGGCCCTGTATGTGTGTGTGTCTCGGTGCCCCTCTCTGTGTGCCCCTCTAAGTCCTGGTGAACTTACCTTGGACTTGCTTCAAGTTCGCCTCGCTTTGCGCCGCGTTGCGCCACTCACCCGACCTCCGCGCGGCCCCTGCTGCCGGTTTAGTTGCGCTTGCCGCATGCAGGCGCATGCTGGTGGGAACGGCCCTGTACAGGGGATCACCCGACCTCCGTGCGGCCCCCGCTGCCGGTTTGATCGCGTTCATCGCATAGAGTTGCATGCTGGTGGGACAGGCCCTTTACATTGCTTGCAGTACCATAGACCTGGGTTCGATCCAGACAACAGGTGCTGTCTGTACAGAGTTTGTACATTAACCCTGTGACCGCGTTTGTTTTCTACGCGATCTTCAGTTTCCTCCCACAGTCTAAAGACCTACAGATTTGTAGGTTAATTGGCTTGATCTGTGTAAATTGTCGCTAGTGTGTGTAGGATTGTGTTAATGTGTGGGGATCGCTGGTCAGCGCAGATTCGGTGAGCCAAAGGGCCTGTTTCTGCGCTTTATCTCTAAACTAAACTAAACTAAATGATTGATTTTGTTTTTCCACAGTGCTCTGATGGAATAGAAGGAGATGGTACATGCAAATGCTATTCAAACTTTAAGGGAATTGCCTGTCACATTTGTTCTGAACCCAATAAACACGGCCAAAACTGCACCATAGGTCAGTAAGGTACAAAAATAGCAATGTTAATAAGGGTATAAAAGAAAGAGAAAATATAACATTTTACTATTTTTGTAATGTTTTGTCAAGTTTATTTTTGTAACTTCAGTCGTGGAAAATCCTTAAATTTATTCTAACATGACAGGTGAATTAATATAAACTAATACAATGAATATTATTTTAAGCTTGCCCATCAGGTAGAAAACTGGCAGGCTTGGTTTCTATACTTGGGCCTTTCTTACTGTCCAGTAGTTTTAATGAATGCAAAATCAAGTGGGTACAAGAGCAATGTTTCACCCAGTGTCACTAATTTCATGATGCATTAAGTGGCTGCCCCACTGCGGCGACCTAATTCACGAGTTTAGAAGAGTTTAGGAGAGTTTGAAAAAATGTCATGTTGTCGACCTTCTTCGACTATGTTGAAGACCTCCTTCGACTATGTTGAAGACTAGCTTGGACTACCTTCGATTACCTTCAACTAGCTTCGACTACCCTCGATTACCTACGAATAATATGCCGACCTACTTCGTCTAAACCTATGAGTAAAAAATGTATCGATTTTTTCCATGACAACCTTTTTTTACTCGCGGGCATTTTTCAACATGTTGAAAAATACGCCGCGACCTAGCTGAGGCCTCGAGTACGCGGGGACCACCCTCGAGCATGAAGGAGAGTTACAAAGAACTCCTAGGACCTCGTGTCGACCATGCTGCGAGTATGAGTCGAGGGCAAACTCGCCAGAACTCGCGGATTAGGTCGCCACAATGGGACAGCCCCTTTAGGTTACAACTGTCCGCAACTTTATTCATTTTATATTTGCTAACTGCAGGGTGGCAATTCATCATTGTAGCGACCATACTATAAGGTGTCAGCTTACGAGAATGGTGGTGTTTAAGAAGGAAATGCAGATGCTGGAACATCGAAGGTAGACAAAAGTGTTGGAGAAGCTCAGCCGGTGCAGCATCTATGGAGTGAAGGAAATAGGCAACATTTCGGGCCAAAATCCTTCTTCAGACTGATGCAGGGTTTCCTTCGCTCCATAGATGCAGTTGCACCCGCTGAGTTTCTCCAACACTTTTGTCTACCAGAATGGTGATGTTACCTACAGTAGTTGCACATGTGTTGATGATGGATTATGACACTCTACTGCTGGAAGTTTATTCTATGCAAAATGAACACAGATCACATGTGATCTAAATCTCATACTTGAATATAAAACAACAAAATACGTTGCAATCCAGAATAAAATCCTGTCATTTGGCAACTCTGTTGACAAACGGATGGTTAAATTGAGAGTGCTGCTGTTTAATCAAGCAAAGAAAAACAGAACTTGTCTCATTCTATGACTTTTTTGACATTTATGACACTTTAAAAAAAAACACTATATTTATGCGGTGCCACACACATGCTTGTTAAGGCTGTTCCAAGAAATTAGAGACTACCTTAATTATGCTGCATGATTTGCAGGAAATTATTTCTGCACTAGGTCCCACAAACAGTAATGAAATCATGAGCAGATCATCCACTATAGAGGTAAAGGAGAGCAGCTGGAAGAACCCAGTGTGTCAGGCAGCATCTGTGGAGGGAAATGGACAGTCAACGTTTTAGGTGGAGACCCTTTATCTAGACTGAATGACCCTTCATTTACAATCCTACAGTCTAGATCAAGGGTCTCAACCCAAAACATTGATGGTCCATTTCCCCATCAGAGACGCTGTCTAACCTGCTGGTCCTCCAGCTGGTCTCTTTTTGCAACAGATCCCAGCGTCTGCAGTCTCTTGTGCCTCAACTACCATAATGATTTTGGTTACAGGATAAATATTACACAGGACTCCTTTGCTGTTGCTCAACAGAGCAGCATGGGATCTTTTACCTCCTTGACGTAGAAGACGTAGGAGACGGGGCACAGTTTAACACTTCATCAGAAAGAAGGAACTGTTTCGTATTACAATGATTTTATGCTCAAGAGTGCATCTCTGGAGTGGGATATCAATCTGCACAGAAAAAATATGTTATTACCTCTATATATGCTAGTGTTAAAAATTATGTACAACATCTAAAACTCAATGATTTGGGATATTTATATAATGTAGCCCTATCTACTTCAAGGTATAAAGCCATATTTTGCTTCTTGATTCTTTACTGGAATATGGATACTGCTGATAAGCCAGCATTTGATGGCTTATCAGATGCTAGGTGGTTTCTATGGTGATTTATATCCCACTTTGAGATAAGTGAAAGTGGGAGAGATTGTTGAGAGAGTAGAGTTTATTCATAGCAAAAGGATTTGAGTACAAGAGCAGGGAGGTTCTATTGCAGTTGTATTGGGTCTTGGTGAGGCCACACCTGGAGTATTGCATACAGTTTTGGTCTCCTAATCTGAGGAAAGACATTCTTGTCATAGAGGGAGTTCAGAGAAGGTTTACCAGACTGATTCCTGGGATGGCAGGACTTCCATATGGAGAAAGACTGGATAGACTTGGCTTGTACTCGCTGGATTTTAGAAGATTGAGAGGGGATCTTATAAAAACTTACAAAATTCTTAAGGGGTTGGACAGGTTAGATGCAGGAAGATTGTTCCCAATGTTGGAGAAGTCCAGGACAAGGGGTCACTGTTTAAGGATAAGGGGGAAGTCTTTTAGGACCGAGATGAGAAAATCATTTTTCACACAGAGAGTGGTGAATCTGTGGAATTCTCTGCCACAGAAGGTAGTTGAGGCCAGTTCGTTGGCTATATTTAAGAGGGAGTTAGATGTGGCCCTTGTGGCTAATGGCATCTAGGGGTATGGAGAGAAGGCAGGTACAGGATACTGAGTTGGATGATCAGCCATGATCATATTGAATGGCGGTGCAGGCTCTAAGGGCCGAATGGCCAACTCCTGCACCTATTTTCTATGTTTCTATGTTGGGGATAAAAGTAATATCTTAGGCTGTTATTTTATTTGATTGGAAGAGTTTTCTCAACATCTGGACGGCATGAATTGTCAAGCATTAGCAAAATGGGATTGAACAACTGGGTACTTGATCATTTTATTTAGTTTAAGATACCGCATTGAAACAGGCCCTTCGACACACCAAGTCTGTGCTGACCAATGATCACCAATACAATAGTTCTATCCTGTACACTAGGGATGATTTACAGAAGCCAATTAATCTACAAATATGTACGTCTTTGGAGTGTGGGAGGAAACCAGAGCACCCGGGGAAAACCCACTTGGTCACAGGGAGAACGATCAAATTCTGTACAGACAGCACCCATAGTCAGGATTGAACCAGGTTCACTGACGCTGTAAGGCAACAACTCTACCGCTGCATCACCACGCCACTCTCTTACTTGACCTGTCATGCAATGAAGCAGCCCATTCATCACGATTTAAAGGATACAAAGTGTGTTTGATGTTTTACGTCACTGGAGACTTCAATGGAGGTTATTCTGTTGCTCCGTTCAGACAGCACCAGTAGTCAAGATTGAACCCAGGTCTCTGGAATTGTGAGGCAGCAACTCTACCATTGTACGACTGTGCTACCTGATTTGCATGGGCATGGTGGGTCAGAGGGCTTGTTTCTATGCAGTATCAATCTGAGACTCTTTATCCTGTGCAGGATAATGAACAAGGGTTTTTAGACAATTTAGACCCGGCTGAAGGGTTGAGGACAACAGTTCTGATGTAGAGTTGGATCTCATTCATAAGTACATGAAATCTGATGTCAGTAGGAACAAGTATCAGAGACGTAGGTTGGGACAGAGGACTGACCCAATGTATTTGAGCATGGACAGTAGTCATTTCACGTGGTTCCTTGCTTATCGGCCTGTCCCACTTAGGCGACTTGTTAGGTGACTGCAGGAGACTCTGCGGTCGCCACATGTTCGCGGGTGGTTGCCGGGGAGTCGCCTTCATGGTCGTGAGGAGTTCCCGCATTCTGGGACTAGTCGCGCCCTCATTATGGTCGCCGCGAATTTTTCATCATGTTGAAAAATTAGCGGCGACCAGAATGAAGCCGCCATGGAGAGTAGCGAGAATTCTCGCGATGTAGGCGGGTCGCCAGGAGGTCCTAGTGGATTGCCAGGAGGTCAAGAGTTTGCATAGGTTGTAGCCGGTGCTGACCGGTGAATTTCATTGGCTCATTGGGGAAAAAAACGGAAGCAGTAGTTTTCAGAACCAAGGATAACCGACCGGTAATGTTAAATGTCCGCCGAGCTTCACAGCCGTGTATCTCTGGCAGCTTAAAAGTTGTCTCCATTCCTTCTCCCTCCTTCTCCCCCCTCTCCATCCCTCCCCCCTCTTTTAAAGCACTTACTGTACACTGTGCTTTAGCTGTCATGATTACAGCGCCAACCTTCCTGTTCATCGTGGTGTCTGTATCACCTTGGCTTTGCACCGTGTGGATTTCACTCAGACAATGCTCTCCCTGCTTGCCCTGTCGGGCTGGTGGAGGAAGCGATGTGTGTGGGTGTGTGGGTATGGGTGTGTGGGTGGAGTGTGTGTTCGTTCCACTCTGACAGTCGCCGTTCCAGTTGCCGATTTTTCACGCGACTGACGGCAATTTGACAGTCGCTGGCAGTCGCCTGAACAATCGGCAAGTGGGACAGGCCCATTAGGATAAGAATGGAACCAAGTGGTCCCTCCTTGTTGGTAAAGAGATTTTCAGGAGAATGAAGTGGCCAGAAAGTGCAAATGCAGCAGACGGGATGGGATGGACAAAGAATGATTACAGTTGTACTAGCTGTCGTTTTGCAATTTGGTGAGTGCTATTTGGATAATGTAACAAAAGAAAAAACGATTGAAAGGGTTCAAACATGATGTTTTGCAGAAACTGGGTTGGTTTTTTGAGGAGGATGGTGATGGTAGTACATGTGACGGAGAGGGCCAATGTCCCCGAGTAGAGAGAATGCAAGCGTGCCGAATGAGAGCTTTCAGACTTGTCTTTGTAATTCTTCCTGTGATGAATGATTTCTCCTTTGCAGACTGCCCTTGCTTGCATGGCATTTGTGATAACAGACCTGAAAACTCTGGCATTTGCCAGCCTGGCACATGCCTGGATGGATTTACAGGCACATTCTGTGACCAGAAGACTGAGCCGTGCGGCCCATATAGCTTATCTCAGTATTGTCATGCCTTTGCCGTGTGTGAATACCACAAAGATACAGCCAGGTAAGAAAGCCAAGAATTACAAATAACAAATTTCACTTTGATATTTTCAGCCATTAAATGAAATTTTTTTTTTTTAATGACTTGCATTTACGTAGAGTGTTTCATGCTTGAGAGCCTAAAACAACTGAACTAATTATTTTTAACGAGTCATAGAATGATACAACATAAAAGGCCCTTCGGCCCAAGTCGTCCATGCTCGCCAAGATACTTGTCCCATCTGCCCATGTTTGATCTATATCCCTCTAAGCACTTACTATCCATGTAGTTATCCAAATACCTTTGAATTTCTATTAGTTTAGTTTCGAGATACAGCGTAGAAACAGGCCCTTCGGCCCAGCGAGACCACGCTGACCAGTGATCCCCTCACACTAACTCTATCCTAAACATACTCGGGACAATGTGCAATTATGCCAAGCCAATTAACCTGCAAACCTGTGTAGGAAAGAACTGCAGATGCTGGTTTAAATTGAAGGTAGACACAAAATGCTGGAGTAACTCAGCAGGGCAGGCAGCATCTCTGGAGAGAAGGAATGGGTGACATTTCAGGTCGAGACCCTTCAGACTGATGTCAGGGGAGTGGCCGGTAACAGAGATAAAATGTAGTCGGAGACAGCAAGACTGATGGGAGAACTGGGAAGGGGGAGGGGATGGAGAGCGAGGGAAAGCCAGGGCTATTTGAAGTTAGAGAAGTCAATGTTTATACAGCTGGGGTGTAAGCTGGCCAAGCGAAATATGAGGTGCTGTTCCTTCAATTTGCGTTTAGCCTCATTCTGATAATGGAGGAGGCCCAGGACAGAAAGGTCAGATTGGGAATGGGTTAAAGTGCCGAGCAACCGGGAGATCAGGTAGGTTTAGGCGAACTGAGCGGAGGTGTTCAGCGAAACGATTGCCAAGCCTGCACTTGGTCTCGCCAACATACAGGATTTGACACCTGGAACAACGGATACATTACATGAGGTTGGAGGTGGTGCAAGTGAACCTCTGCCTCACCTGAAGAGACTGCTTGCATCTCCTGCGGTTGCAGGGGAAAGTACCTGGGGAGGGGGTTGTTTTTAGTGAGAAGGGACGAGTTGACCAGGGAGTTGCGGAGAGCTGAAAGGGGCGGAGATGGGAAGATGTGGCCAGTAGTGGGATCCCGTTTGAGGTGCCGAAAATGTCGGAGGATTATATGGTGTATACGACGGCTGATGGGTTGGAAGGCGAGGACAAGGGGGACTCTGTCCTTGCTATGAATGAGGGGGAGGGATAGCAAGAACGGAGCGGCGGGATATCGAGGAGAACACCAGGCAATGGATTGAAATTCTTGCTTTACAAAAAAACTTCCACACCAGTAGCGGACTCTTTGTAACCATGTGAAAGTTTGGTATCCCAGGGAATATATTAGCAAACCTGTGAGTCCATGCATGCTGATGATGGAGCATGAACTTCCATAATTTCCCAGTGGAGTTTCCTTGCTGGAATTTTAATCGCTCCATACATTTCAGTGGCTGTGAGGAAGATAAATTACAGGGTATTTACTATAATTTTCAATTAATTGAGTTAATTTGATGCCCTTTGTTATTTTCTATTTTTTGAATGCATAGAACTATAACTTTGTTGTGCAGCAAGATGAAGTCATCTGGTTCTTCAGATCTGTGCAGGGTTCGAGTAAAGCAATTGTCATTCACATTTCATTACTGTTTCTCAATAGACCTACAAATGACTCACTTTTGAGTGCACATTTAGTTCACTGAGTCTACCCTACAATCTGTGGCTGCAAACTGCGCGCACCTTTTTTTAATGGCTTTAACCGCAGAGGAAACAGGCCAACTGGAGTCGGTTAAATAGAACTTTATTTCTGTTGCTATCGGATGTTTCTCAAAACATGGGCATTGAGAGGGGAATTGGCATGTCAGGCAAAATGTCCAAATGTGCATAAATAGTAAGATTAAACGAGAACTTACCAGTTTGAAGTTTGATCTTTATTTTATGAGGAGTTACGATGAGGGATTACGTGAAGACCCCGCCAGCACGCATGCGCGACATTTCTTCAAAGCAGTGGTGTGAAATCACAGAAATACAGTCACAATGACTAATATAGTAAGATAAACAAGAGAACTTCCATACCAGGTGATCTTTATAATAGAGGGTTGGGAGCGGAGGGCATGTAATCCCTCATCGTAACTCCTCATAAAATAAAGATCAAACTTCAAACTGGTAAGTTCTCATTTAATCTTACTATTTTACTTCGGAGTCACGTGAGTGACTACGTGAAGATTTCAAAGCTCTGTGATTTCATGCCCTGGAAGCTCCATGCTCACACACCGCTAAAGTTGGGATAAGAGGATGAACGTAATTCAGACAAGACACTGGCTGAAAAACAAAGAAGGTATTTAGTCATACCTAAAATGATATGCCCCACATTGGGTAAATCATGTAACAGAAACCCAACATATTCCCCTGCAACGTCTCAGGAGCGGCCATGGGTTATAAAAGAAGTGCTGAAAATCCGTTCACTCTCCAACCCGCTGTAGCAAAGGATGTGGTCCATAGGAACTCCCATCATCCTAGCCGCTGACGTGGATGCAGCCTTAGCTATAAGACTGGACCCGTTGTGCTGTTACAAGTGCCATAAACATAACCATATAATATGTAGTTATCCAGAGAGCGCCCCAATATTGGTGTCCATCCTCGAAGCATAGTAAATTTTATGCCTAGGTCCCATGTATGAGTGGATCTGGTCTAGGGGAAAATATTAATACCCCTCATCAGATTGATACCAGAGGGTGTGATCCTATACGCAGGTGTTCACCCCCTCGGTCCAGGTTGGTAGGTAGGGCACTCCTGCAAATTTAATGGCACTATAGCTCAAACCTTCATGGAAAGAAGGGTGGCCAGAACTCCTGCAATCCAGTGATGGTGGCCGAGTCATATGAAGTGTTTGTTCTGAAGAAGAAACACTCCCATCTGCTGACATATGTCAGTGCTGTCCCTGGTGGACTCCCTCACGCCGAGTGATGACATTGATCGTCCTGTCGGAGTATCCGAAGTCCAGAAATGGCCTGTTCAGAAACAGCATCAATAGGTTAATGCGATCATGGCACGGATAACTTACCCGTCACAGGGTGTGCCAACAGGCCCGGCCGTTTGAGGATCCGAAAGCAGTGTTCTGCGGCCATCTTTGTACTGTTGGGGACTATGGTTGGGTAGGCCAATCGGGAACCCGAAATACCAGTTGCGGAGTCTATTAAATTTTTGTAAGACCCGACTGATGAGGCAGAAGGGGGGAAATGCTTAGCAAACAATCCCCCCAATGCAGCGAGAACATCCATCGCTGCTGGCCCCGGTCCCGATCCAACATCCATTCATTGTTGTCGTTGAATTGCGTGACCTGGTGTTCGCCACCGTATTTAGTTTACCTGAAAGGTAAGTGGCTGAGATCCAAATCTCTCTATCCAGACACCAGTGCTAGTTGTAAAAAAGGCAATTCATCACATGATATCGATTTTATTCCACACAAAAGATTAATATAGGCCACCACTGTGGTATTATAATTTGTAACCATACATGCAACTGGTGCATATCTAAGCAGTAGGCCCCCGGGTTCCACGAATGCGTCCAGTATTTCTAGATAATTAATCCCTAGTGCTCCCAACAGGGTTAAATCTTGTGCATTCCATCTGCCACCACAACAGTGGTGGTATTAGCTGCTCCCCACCTTTAACACTGGCATCAGTCTGTAATGTAACCGAGGGATTTATGATAGTGATGGATTTGGAACAGAATTGAGCATTTCCCATCCACCAATTTAATTCAACTCTTGCCTTTTCTAATAACTTCATAGGCCTGTTGAAATGGTATGACTTATGAGAGCTATAATTTTAGCTCTTTGTAGGTTTTGATAATGTAGTGGTCCGAATTGCACTACGGGAAAGCAGCCACTATCTTCCCAATACCATGGCCACCTACCGTATGGATGGATCCCTGATGCCAGTAAGGCTTCTGCAAGCTTCTACCAAGTCCACCACCTTGTTCGGTGGTGAGGTGGTAGACATTTGCACCGAGTCAATGGTGAACCCCAAGTAATCCATGGTAGTAGAGGGTTCCAACTTTGATTTATCTGGATGTATGATGAACCCCAGCTTTTGAAAGAGATGTTTTATGGCTAGAAACTGCCAATGTAGCCGTTTCCAATTATCCCCGACAATGAGGATATCATCAAGATAGGCCATAACAGTATGATTTTGTTTCCTTAAATAGGCCATAGCTGGTTCCAATAATTTGTTGAACAGCCTGGGTGCTGATGATAACCCATTGGGTAAGGCTATATATTGCCATGATTGTCCCATCCAGATAAATTTAAGGTATTCCCTATGATCCTTGTGTATTAGTACTGAATAGTATGCATCTTGAGGTTAATGCATGCCATGTAGTACCCATAGCTATAAGCTGGCTACTGTGTCCATTTTGAAATGAACATACTGAACAGAAGTATTCAGTTCGGTCAGGTCTATGATTATGCGGCATCCGCCCTCTTTTATTTTTGGTAAATATATTAGATACGAACTCCTGTGATTCTCTCAATAACCCTTCTTAATAGTTCAGCATGGCCCGCCGTTCTTTCTTTGTGAAAGTATAACTTTCGGCTAGGCGAATGCTGGACCGGGGCAGGGAGTTCGTGAATGAATTAATTTTATAGCCCTGAATACTTCCGAATATGTAAGGATCAGAGGTAAAAGTGCAACCGGTCTCCCCCATAAGATGAATTTTAGACATATGATGTTCCTGGGGGAGGCAGACCCACCTACCTCCAAGGTATTGCCGGCGTAGTGGTCCAATACCACCGTTATTTCTTCTGTTTGAGTTGATGCGTTGTAGGGGTGGCGCATTTTCCAAGAAGGCCGGGCTGGGCCATGGCCTAAAAAGGCTGTTGTGCAGGTTGGCCGGCCTTCGAGCTTTGGGTGTGTAGGGGTGCTGTAGCTGTTGGCAGTGCGCTTGGAGGTACTGGGTACCTTATCAGCCCTATGGGCTCTTTGTCCAGGTCTTTCACCTGTTTGGGGAGCTCCGCACAGCAGATATGGTGGTTGAGCGTACCTGGTTTGCATAACCCCGCAATTTGGGGTGAATTGCTCTTCCTGTAGTTATTTTCAAACTGTGTTCACAGTAAGGCCAGAGCATCCTTTTCCTACCGGTAGCTCTATACCCACCGCAGTACTGGCACTGCTGAAATACCGGCGGTCAAAAAGCTTCAGGACCCTCTGAAGTTTGACTCCTTGCCCTCTAATCGTAGGGCTCATGATCCCCCAAATAGGGTATTTACCACGGGAACAATAGCGAGTACAATTATCAGGAGCAAAGTACTTATCAGCTATAGCATAGATGGCTGCTCCTGAAGCTGGTTTGTAGTCATATAATTAAACTAGCTGCCAGCTTAGGGTGGATAGGTAACCTTTTTTGAAGGAACTGCATGTTACTTACCATATCCAGAACTCTTCACTGCACCCCTGACACTGTTGGTTTGTTCAGCCAACTCCCCCTCTTCGGGTCAGCCCAGTTCTGACCCCCAATGCTCCCCTCCGAAGAGGGTGAGACATTTAGGCAGTCCATAATAGGATCCTGCCGTGGGCCTGCGAAGAGGCCCACTGTGACCCTGCCCCTGCTAAAGCAGGTCACGCTGGAGCAATTGCTCCACCATCCGCTCCATGCGGGTAAGACGACCTCCGTTGCTGCAGCGAACGGGGTTTCCTCGGGACTGGACCCAGCTGAGTCGACAGTCCCGATCGGCTTCCGGGTGGATTTACCGCCTGTCCGTGGCGAACCAGTCCCGGTGGATTTACCGCCTGTCCGTGGCGAACCAACCGCCCTCCCGGGCGGAAGTCGGGAGCTGCAGGTAGCACCTGCAGCTCGGGAAAAAAAAATCGGGTGGATTTATCGCCTGTCCATGGCGAACCAGCAGCCCTCCCGGGCTGAATTCGGGAGCTGCAGGTAGCACCTGCAGCTCGAGAAACGAACGGGTGGTTTTACCGCCTGTCCGTGGCGAACCAGCAGTCCTCCCGGGCTGAATTCGGGAGCTGCAGGTAGCACCTGCAGCTCCGAGAAAAAACGGCACGCTGCTGGCTGCGCTCTATAGCAGCAGCTCTTGCCGTTACTCTCGCCGCGCTCACCACTCTGGTGAGTCTTACCGTTCAATCGCTGGAGGAGCCCCGCTCCTCCCGACTGTCGCTTCCGCATGCGAACGACGATATGTCGCGCATGCGTGCTGGCGGGGTCTTCACGTAGTCACTCACGTGACTCCGAAGTAAAATCTGAATCCATGGAGTGGAAGAAACAGAGGAGAGCAGCAATTGACCGTAAAAATACATTGATGGGCTGGCTGAATGGGCAGCGAAAATATGACAAAGAGAAGTGTAAATTCACAAATTACACAGACATTTTAAGAAGAGAAAATATAGGCAAAGTCCCACTGCTCCAAAGGACTGGTACCACAACAGACAGTGGGTTCCAAATTCCGATTACTCTCGGAGACATCCCACTGGTATATTTTGCCCCAAGCTTCATGTGTGTGCCTCTGGCCCTTTAACCATCTGCCAATGGTAATGGTGTCTCCCTATTTAATGTATCAATCAATCAATCAATCAATCAACCTTTAGTGTCATCTTGCAAAGCAACAGTTGTACAGTGCAAAAAGAGAAGACGTTTCCCAGGAAACACCAGAGCATCGCACATAAAGCTTAAACATTTCACACATAAATAAAAACAATAAAAAACAATCCAGTCCCTGATAAAAAACAATACAATAGTTAAAAGTGCAGGTAAAAAAACCCAGCAACATTAAAATACAAGTAAAAACAGTCATAAATTGTCCAGGGCAGCTGATTTAAGTGGCCAGTGCCAGAGTTTGTTCTTAAATTGTCAGTGCAAAAAGCAGCAGAATCAGGTGGAGTGACTGTATAGCAGCCTCACAGCCTGTGGAAGGAAGCTGTTTAACATTCTGGTTGTCCGGGCTTTGATGCTACGGTATCTCTTGCTCGATGGCAGGAGATCCAGATATGTGTGGAGGGGGTGCAGTCTTTACTTTGCAATGCTCAGTCCTATCCAAACCTGCTTTGATCTTGTACACGCAATCCTCATCCTACAAGGAGAATGGTCCCATCTCTCCACCCTAACCTTCGAGCAGAAATCTCTCATCCACGCAGCCATTCTTGGAAATTGTCTTTGTATTGGGACCTCACTTGCATTTTGCCCAGGCTCAATGAAACTTGCCTGCTTTTCTGCTCTTTTTATGAATCCCAGGATTGTTATGCCGCTGCAAGCAAGAATATCATTGTTCCGTTGTCAGTACACATGACAATTAAACACTCTTGACTCCAGGCGTGTATAGTTTGTTATCCATTCTCTCAATGTGCCCTCAAGGGTTGATACACGGGTACACTCGAGTCTCTCTATTCCTGCAGACTCTTTGGAACAGTGGAATGGCACCTACATTTTCCCCCCTTATACTTTCCACAAAATGAGTGAATCTGCGCATCCTTTTGTCATATTTCTTCGTCCCATTCAGCCAGTCAGTCCATCAAGGTCTTTTTACTACTCTCCTCGCTGCTTCTCCCACTCCATGGTTTTTGCTTTATGCGGATTTGGAAAAATTTCCCTCACGCACTCACGTCCTTTCAGTGGCCATTTCAGAGAAACAGCCATTAAGGTTCCAATTGTCTGACTTCCTTAACAGTCAATGCCATTAAAGAGGAAGCCAAAAATAGCGGTAATAGTTTGCAGCATAAACGTGGTGAACTAAATATCCACGGCTAAGTTTCACGGGAAGATGGTGTGAATTGGATATAATGCAAGGTCTCTGTTATCGGAAATATGTGTTCCACAATCACATCCAGAAGGATTATTATCTTTAAATCCATACTAATCTGCCCTTGTTGACATGTTCTAGATTCTCACTCTTTAAATCTATTGGGGGACATTTTAACTCCCAATGAGATGTGCTGGGTTCAGGTGAGAGGTTAAAAAGCTAATGATCTGAAACATGTACACACCCTGTGTCAAGTTTACACATTTCTATGTTAATGGTTCCAATATGCTCTGAAGAGGTGGATTGGGCATGTAACTGTGTGGATAACGCTGCATGCATTCAGTTTATAAGTGATTCTATTTTTAACACATTTGGTCAGTTTTCTGTGGATAGCAAACCTGACCGGTGAGAAAAGGTAAGAGTGGATTGTTTGCCTATTCATTACCAGTAAAGCCCTTTTTTCTGTAAAATTGTTTGCTCCTCACTAGCTCATAGAAACATAGAAAATAGGTGCAGAATTAGGCCATTCGGCCCTTCGACCTAGCACTGCCATTCAATATGATCATGGCTGATCATCCAGAATCAGTACCCTGTTCCTGCTCTCTCCCCATTTCCCTTGATTCCATGAGCCCCAGGAGCTAGTTATAACCCCCTCTTGAAGACATCCAGTGAATTGGCCTCTGCCTTCTGTGGCAGAGAATTCCACAGATTCACAACTCTCTGGCTGAAAATGTTTTCCTTCATCTCAGTCCTAAATGGCCTACCCCTTATTCATAAAACTGTGACCCCTGGTTCAGGACTCACCCAACATCTGGAACATTTTTTCTGCATCTAGCCTGTCCAATCCCTTAAGAATTTTATATGTTTCTATAAGATCCCCTCTCATCCTTTGAAATTCCAGTGAATATACTGTAAGCCCATTTTTTCATCATACATCAGTCCCGCCATCCAGGGAATTAACCTGGTGAACCTACGCTGCACTCCCTCAATAGCAAGAATGTCCTTCCTCAAATTAGGAGACCAAAACTGTACACAATACTCCAGGTGCGGTCTCACTAGGGCCCTGTACAGCTGCAGTAGGACTTCCTTGCTCCTATACTCAAATCCTCTTGCTATGAAAACCTACATGCCATTAGCTTTCTTCGCTGCCTGCTGTACAGTGACTGATGTACAAGGACACCTAGGTCTCGTTGCATCTCCCCTTTTCCTAATCTGCCTTCTTGTTCTTGCCACCAAAGTGAATAACCTCACATTTATCCACATTGTACTGCATCTGCCATGCACCTGCCCACTCACCCAACCTATCCAAGTCACCCTACAGCCTCATAGCATCCTCCTCGTAGCTCACACTGCCACCCAGCTTTGTGTCATCTGCAAACTTGCAGATGTTACATTTAATTCCCTCGTCTAAATCGTTAATATATATTGTAAATAACTGGGGTCCCAGCACCGAGCCTTGGGGCACCCCATTATTCACTGCCTGCCTTCTGAAAAGGACCAATTGCTTCCTGTCTGCCTGCCAACCAGTTCTCTATATATGTCAATACTCTACCCCCCATACCATGTGCTCTAATTTTGCACACTAATCACTTGCGTGGGACCTTGTCAAAGGCTTTTTGAAAGCCCAGATACACCACAGATAGTCAAGCATGATTTCCCCTTGGTAAATCCATGCTGACTTCGACCGATCCTGTTACTGCTTTATAATTTGCTGCTCCAACATCTTTAATAATCGATTCAAGCATCTTCCCCATTACCGATGTCAGGCTAACTGGTCTATAGACCATCAGGCCCTGGGGATTTAACTGCCTTGAGTCCTAACAGTTTACCCAACACCATTTCACGACTAATGTGAATTCCCTTCAGTTCCTCTGTCCCACTAGATCCTCGGTGCCCTAGTATTTCTTGGAGATTGTTTGTGTCTTCCATCGTGAAGACAGAACCAAAAGTACTTGTTTAACTGGTCTACCATTTCCTTGTTTCCCCATTATAAATGCACCTGTTTCTGACTGTAAGGAACCTACATTTGTCTTCACTAATCTTTTCCTCTTCACATATCTAAAGAAGCTTTTACAGTCAGTTTTTATATTCCCCGCAAGCTTTCTTTCATGCTCTATTTTACCCCTCTCAATTAGCCCCTTTGTCCTCCTCTGTTGAATTCTAAATTTCTCCCAGCCCTCCGGTTTGCTGCTTCCTCTGGCCAATTTATATGCCTCTTCCTTGGATTTAACACTACCCCTAATTACATAATTAGGGTCACTGCAATTGAGCAATCAGGCCATGCCTGCACTCAATAGACAATAGACAATAGGTGCAGGAGTAGGCCATTTGGCCCTTCGAGCCAGCACTGCCATTCAATGTGATTATGGCTGATCATCTCCAATCAGTACCCCGTTCCTGCCTTCTCCCCATATATCCCCTTGACTCCACTATTTTTAAGAGCCCTATATAGCTCTCTCTTGAAAGCACTCAGAGAACCGGCCTCCACCACCCTCTGAGACAGAGAATTCCACAGACTGAGGACACTGAACACTCCTGAGGACTTCCCACCAAGTGATGAGGGCCACTGTTGATCACCATTTCTCAGTCTGTCACACAACCCGTCCCACCAAAGCCAGCAACATATCCCCCAACAAGTGTACTCTTCATCCCCCTGAGCCCTGCCCTGAGCTCAGCAGTGACCTCGCCCTGTAAATGTTCCTGCCTGATCGGCAATTGATCTATTGATCTGGTTGACTGCAGATAGTGAGGGGAAAATACATCCCACTGTTTGAATCTGCAGTAACTCAGCGAGGCAGGCAGCATCTCCGGGGAGAAGGAATGGGTGATGTTTCGGGTCGAGATCTTCTTCGGGTCGAGACTGGTTCTGAAGAAGGTTCACGAGGATAATTCCCAGGATGGCGGGACTGTCATATGTTGATAGAATGGAGCGGCTGGACTTGTATACTCTGGAATTTAGAAGGATGAGTGGGAATCTTATTGAAACATATAAGATTATTGAACACGCTAGAGGCAGGAAACATGTTTCCGATGTTGGGGGAGTCCAGAACCAGGGGCCACAGCTTAAAAATAAGGGGTAAGCCATTTAGAATGGAGATGAGGAAAAACCTTTACACCCATAAAGTTGCGAATCTGTGGAATTCTCTGCCTCAGAAGGCAGTGGAGGTCAATTCTCTGGATGCTTTCAAGAGAGAGTTAGATGGAGCTCTTAACGATAGCGGAGGCAGGGAATATGGTGAGAAGGCAGGAATGTGGTATTGAATGTGGATGATCAGCCATGATCACAGTGAATGACGGTGCTGGCTCGAAAGGCCAAATGGCCTACTCCTGCACCTATTGTCTATTGTTTATTGAAACATCACCCATTCCTTCTCTCCAGAGATGCTGCCTGTCCCACTGAGTTACACCAGCATTTTGTGTCTATCTCCGGTGTAAACCAGCACCTGCAGTTCCTTCTTACTCATTAAATCTGCAATACATTTGAACCACATGTCCATGCAGGCAGCAATCCCCAAGAGGAAAGTGCGTGCTTTCTTTGAAACAGTGGATCCAATATCCTGGGAAATCCAAGATAATTTGTTTCAAATAAGCTACAAATGTAATCTTTTTGCATTCTCCCTAGATGCCGATGCAAGGATGGATATAAAGGTGACGGAATTTCCTGCAAGTTGAGGATCTTTGTAAAACTCCTAATCGTGGAGGATGTGCTGAGAATGTGAGCAAGACACACCATTTCTGTTGTTTGTCTAATCCAATATTAGATCCACCAGCTTGTAGTTCTGAGGCATTCTCAAGGTGTCAACAAAGGGTACAGGATGCAGAGATAGGGTGAGGCAAGAATCATTAAGCGATGTCTGGGACTAAAAACAAATCTGCTGCGGAGGTAAGGGGGCAGGTATGAAAATAGTCAAAGTTATGGAGTTATTGAGTCATAGAAACAGTCCCTTTGGCCCATCACATCATCCCAACCATCGCACCTTATCTATACTAATTACAGTCATTAGCATTTAGTCAGCGGCCTACTTGCAAGTGAGGGATAGTATTTCACAATGTTGGGGTTCAGGAGATAATGATGATCGTGTGGATGTGGGATGAACCCCAGTGAGGGACAGGATGTGTTTTGGGGATGCTTTGGTCGAGTTGCAATTGTTGCATGATGGATACAAAGAAATTGGTGATAAGGGCATTTGAGCTTGGTTAAAGATAGAAGCTGAGTTGACAGTAAACATTCTTGAAGAATGGAGTTCATGGCTTTGGTTTTAAAATTGATGTGTGGCTTAAAAAATCCTCCTATTGAATTGCCATTTCGTGCACCTTCAGAGTGTATGGACGAAAGAACTGAGTTTGGGACCAAAGGAAGGTCTGGGGAGTTGGGAGAAGCCTGAATAGGGCTGCAAGGATGAAGGAAGTGGGGTGGACATGGACTGCCTAGTACGAGTGAGTTGATTGATTGATTGATACTTTATGTCACAGTGAAGTTCTTTGTTTGGTGTACCATACACAAGGTATGCAAAGTGTCGCCATGTGTAGGGTGCTGACGAAATTTCAAAAATATTAATTATAGTCCGCAATGGTTCCCCCTTTGTTCACAGCGGCCCCCCCCCCCCATGCCGGGTCCTGCTTTGTTCTCGGTCCCCTCCCCCCACGCCGGATTGGAGCTGTTGGTGCTCAGTTGGCAGGGATCGGTGCCTTGCCAGAGTACGGCAATGATTGCTGGGAACCAGATGAGTGGATCATTTGGGGGTACTAGAAGGATCAAGGAATCAGAAGTTCAAAGCATTGGATGGATCTGGGAGTCGTTTGGGGATCATGGATTTTGACAAAATGCTTGTTTCAATCTTATTTCTGTTGACTCAGCGGGTCAGGCAACATCTCTGGTGAAAAGGAATAGGGTTCAGATCAGAACCTTTCTTCATACTCAAGTTACATAGTGAGGCCATACAGTAAACCCTCGCAATAATGGACCTCTATGGATTTTGGTTGTAGCGGACCAAGGTTCCCGTTGTACAAATTTGTACAAAAAAAAATATTTTTACAGGCAATCTCTGTAGAACCAGACTATTTGTACTTTCTTTTATTATTCAGACTATTTGAACGTGATATTCCTTCTATATTTGCAGCACCAAAATGAAGTACAGTATTTTAAAAACAAAGGTTGAGATTTCTTTTGTAATCTCTTTTTTACAAAATATTTAGCTTGGCATGTGGTGCAAATTGAGACTGTTGTGGTTACGTTGGCCTGATGCGTGCATGCTTTGAACTTTGTTATTTCTATTAAGTTCTGGGCTATGTGATAGCAATCTGTTCTGCCATCCTGCTGCAAATGGAGTAAATGCTCCAGATTTAAAACTAACAGTAACAGCTCCTGACAATTGTGGTGAGGCTCTGCAATCCCTGGAGTTCCTGCAGCTGGCAGCAGAAACTGATAATCTAACTGAACATGAAGAGGGGTTATAGTGTTAGCCGAGGGAATTGTTCAGCATCCTTTACAGGTGTTTTTTTTATTACAGGCAGAATGTTTTAATCTAGGTCCTGGGAACGTGACCTGCCAATGTAACACTGGATGGACTGGCGATGGGCGAGACTGCACTGAAATAAATGAATGCTTATTGAGCTCGCGAGGAGGTTGTGACGAAAATGCTGACTGTCAATATATTGGTCCCGGACAGGTACGACTTTGTTAAGCTTTCCCCTTGTTTTGTGAAAGGCGTGCGATGAAGAGTCTGGTTAATGCATTGTATTGGATGCTAGTGAAGGTCAACCTATTTGCATCTGTAGAGGACAGTGAAATATGTATGAATGAATGGGGGAACAGAGCCTCAGGTTACCCCACCCAGGGTTACAGAGATCAGAAAACATAGAAACAGAAAAAATAGGTGCAGGAGTAGGCCATGCGGCCCTTTGAACCAGTGCCACCATTCAATATGATCATTACTCCGTCCCTGCTTTCTCCCCGTAACCCTTAATTCCGTTTGCCCGAAGACTCTATATATAAAACTCTCTCTTGTAAACATCCATTGAATTGCCTTCTGTGGCAGAGAATTCTACAGATGCACAACTCTCTGGGTGAAAAACATTGACAATAGACAATAGACAACAGGTGCAGGATTAGGCCATTTGGCACTTCGAGCCAGCACCGCCATTCAATGTGATCATGGCTGATCATCCCCAATCAGTATCCCGTTCCTGCCTTCTCCCCATATCCCCTGACTCCGCTATTTTAAGAGCCCGATCTAGCTCTCTCTTGAAAGCACCCAGAGAACCTGCCTCCACCGCCCTCTGAGGCAGAGAATTCCACAGACTCACCACTCTCTGTGAGAAAAAGTGTTTCCTCGTCTCCGTTCTAAATGGCTTACTCATTCTTAAACTGTGGCCCCTGGTTCTGGACACCCCCAACATCGGGAACATTTTTCCTGCCTCTAGCATGTCCAAGCCCTTAACAATTTGGAGCCAGAGTTGGTGACTGTTGGTGTCAGTGTATGATTTCATGGGGCGGGGGGGGGGGGGGGGGGGGGGGGGAGGAATCTCTTCAGCACAAGTAGCGATGACGTGGGGCTGGCCAACCACAACAACCTGGGGCTGCACTGTAGCACAGCAGTAGAGTTGCTGCCTTACAGTGCCAGAAATCAGGGTCTGATCCTCTCTACGGGTACTATCTGATCGGAGTTTGTACAAGAATGATCCCAGGAATGTTTACAAGAATGATACCAGGAATGAGTGGGTTAACATATGATGAGCGTTTGACAGCACTAGGCCTGTACTCACTGGAGTTTAGAAAAGTGAGGAACATATAGAATAGCGAAAGGCTTGGATAGATGTGGGGAGGATGTTTCCCACTAATGGGAGTGTCTAGGACTAGAGATCATAGCCTCAGAATTAAAGGACATTCTTTTAGGGAGGAGATGAAGAATTTCTTTAGTCAGAGGATGGTGAATCTGTGGAATTCTTTGCAACAGAAGGCTGTGGAGGCAAAGTCAATGGATATATTTAAGGCAGAGATAGATAGATTCTTGATTAGTACGGGTGTCAGAGGTTGTGGGGAGATGGCAGGAATGGTGTTCAGAGAGTTAGATCAGCCATGATTAAATGGCAGAGTAGACTTGATGGGCCGAATGGCCTAATTTTGCTCCTATCACTTATGACCTTATGTGCGTTCTCCCAGTGACCGTGTGGGTTTTCTCTGGGTGCTCCGGTTTCTTTTCCTACCCCAAAGACATATAGGTTTGGTGGTTAATTGGCTTTGGTAAAAATTGTAAATTGTCTCTGGTGTGTAGGATAGCGCTAGTGTATGGAGATCGCTGATCAGCATGGACTCTATGGGCCAAAAGGCCTGTTTCCGCCCTATCTCTAAACTAAACTAAGCTAAATTAAACTAAACTAAACCTTGCGGAAACCCACCAGAGGTCTGGTTTTGGGCTGATAGTCCATATCTCTGAACATTAAGGCACAAAATCACGTTTCACCCCAGGCTGCTGTTACATAAAGTGTGTGATTTTACACTGAACCTGCCAAGCTATGGGTGCTTTGTCCACCACTGGAGTTCAAGAATTTAACTCGCTACTTCTTGCATGGAAACGTTTGGCTTCTAAATGTGAAAGACATGTTCACTTTAAACTAACCCACTCAAATTGAGCAGGTTAATTTAAAATCAATTTCCTTCCTGGGATAAATAAAGTCGTATCGTATTGTATCTTGCATGTTCCCGATGTTGGGGGTGTCCAGAACCAGGGGCCATAGTTTAAGAATAAGGAGTAAGCCATTTAGAACGGAGACGAGGAAACACATTTTCTCACAGAGAGTGGTGAGTCTGTGGAATGCTCTGACTCGGAGGGCGGCGGAGGCCGGTTCTCTGGATGCTTTCAAGAGAGGGCTAAATAGGGCTCTTAAATATAGGCGAGTCATGGGATATGCGGAGAAGGCAGGAACGGGGTACTGATTGGGCATGATCAACCATGATCACATTGAATGGCAGTGCTGGTTCGAAGGGCCGAATGGCCTACTCCTGCACCTATTGTCTATTGTATCGTATATGTGGGCTCTGCTATTTCTTTCCCTATTACCCTCAAGGTGCTTGGATATATTCTGGCATTTTATCCTCCATTACGTTAAATATTTATCTTTGTTCAATGGCGTCTGAGTGGTGCTCCAGGTAGTGCAGCTGCCTCACAGCTCTAATATCTCAGCTTTGATTTTGATCATCAGAGCTGTCTGTGTGGTGTTTGAACCTTCTCCTTGTGACTCTGTGTGTTCACCCCCCCGTTGCTCCAGTTTCCTTCATCATTCCAAAGACTACTTGGACCATTTCCGACATTTCCCTACCATTCCTTGACCTCACCATCTCTATTGCAGGTGACACACTCCTGACTGACATCCACTACAAACCAACTGACTCCCACAGCTACCTGGACTACTCTTCCTCCCACCCTGCTTCCTGTAAGGACTCCATCCCCTATTCCCAATTCCTCCGACTACGCCGCATCTGCTCCCAGGATGACGTGTTCCACACCAGGTCATCGCAAATGTCCTCGTTCTTCAGAGAACGGGGTTTCCCCTCCCCCACTATCGATGAGGCTCGCACCAGGGTCTCCTCCATACCCCGCAACACTGCCCTCTCTCCCCATTCCCCCACTCACAACAAGGGCCGAGTCCCCCTGGTCCTCACCTTTCACCCCACCAGCCAGCGCATACAACAGATAGTCCTCCGCCAGTTTCGCCACCTCCAACGTGACCCCTCCACTCGCCACATCTTCCCATCTCCCCCCCTATCTGCCTTCCGCAAAGACCGCTCCCTCCGCAACTCCCTCGTCAATTCTTCCCTTCCCTCCTGCTCCACTCCTTCCCCGGGCACTTTCCCTTGCAACCGCAAGAGATGCTACACTTGTTCCTTCACCTCCCCCATCCACTCCTTTCAGGGACCCAAGCAGTCATTCCAAGTCCGACAGAGGTTCACCTGCACCTCCTCCAACCTCATCTACTGCATCCGTTGCTCCAGATGCCAGCTAATCTACATCGGTGAGACCAAGCGGAGGCTAGGCGATCGTTTCGCCGAACACCTCCGCTCGGTCCGCAATAACCAACCCGACCTCCCGGTGGCTCAGCACTTCAACTCCCCCTCCCACTCCGTATCCGACCTCTCGGTCCTGGGCCTCCTCCACGGCCAGAGTGAACAACACCGCAAGTTTGAGGAACAACATCTCATATTCCGCTTGGGGAGTCTGCATCCTCTGGGCTTAAACATTGAATTTTCTCAATTCTGTTAACCCAGACTGCTCCTTTCCCCCCACCCCCCCCCCCACCTCTCCCTCAGCCCTCGGGCCCTGACATTCCTTCTCCATCTCCCCCCCCCCCCCCCCAAGTCGCACTAGCTTCTCATTTTCACACCAGAAACAGCTTACAATGGCCCGCTTTCCTTATCACCAATACTTTTTTGCATATCTTTCACTCATTGTTCTTGCTTTATCTCTCCATATCACTGTTTATATCTCTCGTTTCCCTGATCCCTGACCAGTCTGAAGAAGGGTCTCGACCCGAAATGTCGCCTATCTCCTTCACTCCTTAGATGCTGCTGCACCCGCTGAGTTTCTCCAGCTTTTTGTGTAACCCTCGATTCTCCAGCATCTGCAGTTCCTTCTTTAACACTTTGTCTACTCCACTGCGATATCTCCTCAAGGTATGCCTACTTTGAAGAAGTTCTCCTCCTCCCTACGAAGACAGTTTCACAACCTCCTCTCTAACTGCTCCCCCTCTGTGATATCCCCTTCCCTCAAACTCTACGACCACATCCTCACCCAGACTCGATACCACAGCCACATCTGCTTCCTCGGGGCCTGCCTGCGCCTCCACCTCATACCTCGTGGATTCCAGCTCCAATTCCCTGCCTCCCAGTTTGGACCCCAGCCGGACTATCGGTATCGACTGGCCATCCGCCGCCACACTGTGCAATTCTCCAACCGGGCATTAAGATCCACCCTGGTTGCAATGCGCCGGCACCAGCAGGACCTCGCATTGGCTCTCCCGAATCTTCGGGCCTCACTCACCCAGACCTGCAACGGACCCCAACTACACTACATCCTCCGGAAGATCCACCGCTTCAATCAGCAATTCCTGTCCCATCTTACCTCCACCAAGGACCTGAAGTTAGCCCGCCTCCAGGCCGTTCCAGCTACCGACAATCCCCGACTCGAACGCCCGCAGGCCCCGGGCCCCAACTCTGGCCCGAGCCTCCGGCCTGAGTCCCCCGACGCCATCTTGGC
The DNA here is from genome assembly GCA_963514005.1 of Raja brachyura. Next base: position 11,074,519 of record OY740796.1, read on the forward strand.
CACCAGGAGCACCTCCAGGACTCACCAGGACGCCGCCTTCGCCGACCTCCACGCCGATGCTGCCGCCGACCTCCACCTGTCTACCGGTGATGCCCAGCCCCGCTGCCTGCCCGGTAACTCTGTTTATCTCACCCTCCCTGGTTCCACCGCCCATCACCAGCACAACGCGACCGCCGAACCTCGCCGTCCGCCGGGACCACCTACCCTCATCGCCGCACCGGGCCCATCCAGCATCGCCGTTGTACTGGGCCCGCCGAAGACCACAGCCGCACCCGCCTCACCTTGCATCGCCGCCGGACCGGGCCTACAGAGCATCGGCGCCGCACCCGCCTCACCTTGCATCGCCGCCGGACCGGGGCCCCCCGAACATGGCCGCCGCACCGCACCCCACTCATCTCGCCGCCTCACCGGGCGGGCTGAACCTTGCTGCCCCACCGACCACTCGCCCACCGGGACCACCCACGCATCGCCCGCCGACCCCGACTCCACTGCCCGCAGACTCCTACCTTCGGGCCCGCCGATCCACGACATTCCATCGCTCTCCAGCAGCCCGCAGCCGTCGCCGCACCTACAGACTGGACTGTGCAGCGGGCCTGAAGCCTCCACGTTGCTCACTCCTCCCACCTCTCTGTTGCTAACGGCACTGGGTCCTAGTGCCCGTCTCCCCAGCCCCGGTGACCTCAGTGGCTATTCCACTGGGTCTTTCCCATCCCCCTCCTACCATGTAACCCCTGCTCTTTCACACCCACATCACAGCCCCCATATCCCCCCACCCCCTGACCACCCTCCACCCCCCCACCACACTACACCCCGTCCTCAGTCCACTCACCTGCCTTCCTCCAGCCACAACCCCCATCCCTGCCGCGTGTTCACCATCCCCCCGGACCTCCCCCTCTCCGACACCGAAAGGTCGGTCCTCAGCAGAGGTCTTACCTTTGTCCCCCTCCGTCCCCACCTCAATGAGTTCCGTGCCCACCACGACTTGGAGCTCTTCTACCGTCGCCTCCGCCTCACAGCGTTTTTCCACGGGAACAAGTCCTCGCCCCCCACTGATGATCCCTTTTCCTGTCTCCCACGTACCCCCTCCTCGTGGACCCCCCCCTCGTGGCCCTCCAGCTTTAGAACTATTTATACAAAACTGCCGTCGGGACATCAACCGCCTCGACTTCTCCACACCCCTGTCTCACTCCAATCTCTCCCCCTCCGAACGTACTGCCATCGACTCACTCCGCAACAACCCAGACTGGGTTATCAAACCCGCCGACAAGGGAGGTGCCGTGGTAGTCTGGCGCGTCGATCTCTACAAAGCAGAGGCCACGCGCCAACTCTCGGACACCTCCTCCTACTTACCCCTGGACCATGACCCCACTGACGAGCACCAGGCCACCATCTCGAGCACCATAACCGGCTTCATTAACTCCGGCTCCCTACCCCCCCGAGCCTCCAACCTCATCGTTTCCCAGCCCCGCACAGCCCGATTTTACCTTCTCCCCAAAATCCACAAACCCGACTGCCCCGGCAGACCCATTGTCTCTGCCTGTTCGTGCCCCACCGAACACATTTCCACATACCTTGACTCCATCCTATCCCCCTTTGTTAAATCCCTCCCCACCTATGTTCAAGACACCTCAGACACTCTCCGTCGGCTCCGCACATTCCGTTGTCCAGGCCCCCATCCTCTCATCTTCACCATGGACGTCCAGTCACTATACACCTGCATCCCCCACCAGGATGGTCTCAAAGCCCTCCGGTACTTCCTCGACCAGAGGAGCAACCCATACCCATCCACTGACACCCTCCTCCGCCTAGCGGAGTTGGTCCTTACCCTAAACAACTTCTCTTTTGACTCCTCCCATTTCCTCCAAACACAAGGCGTAGCTATGGGCACACGCATGGGCCCTAGCTACGCCTGCCTCTTTGTCGGGTACGTCGAACAATCTTTGTTCTCGACGTACCAGGGCCCCACCCCCGACCTTTACCTCCGTTACATTGACGACTGCTTTGGTGTCACCTCCTGCACCCACGCAGAACTGACTGACTTTATCCATTTCACCACCAACTTCCATCCGGCACTCAAATATACTTGGACCATTTCCGACATTTCCCTACCATTCCTTGACCTCACCATCTCTATTGCAGGTGACACACTCCTGACTGACATCCACTACAAACCAACTGACTCCCACAGCTACCTGGACTACTCTTCCTCCCACCCTGCTTCCTGTAAGGACTCCATCCCCTATTCCCAATTCCTCCGATTACGCCGCATCTGCTCCCAGGATGACGTGTTCCACACCAGGTCATCGCAAATGTCCTCGTTCTTCAGAGAACGGGGTTTCCCCTCCCCCACTATCGATGAGGCTCGCACCAGGGTCTCCTCCATACCCCGCAACACTGCCCTCTCTCCCCATTCCCCCACTCACAACAAGGGCCGAGTCCCCCTGGTCCTCACCTTTCACCCCACCAGCCAGCGCATACAACAGATAGTCCTCCGCCAGTTTCGCCACCTCCAACGTGACCCCTCCACTCGCCACATCTTCCCATCTCCCCCCCTATCTGCCTTCCGCAAAGACCGCTCCCTCCGCAACTCCCTCGTCAATTCTTCCCTTCCCTCCTGCTCCACTCCTTCCCCGGGCACTTTCCCTTGCAACCGCAAGAGATGCTACACTTGTTCCTTCACCTCCCCCATCCACTCCTTTCAGGGACCCAAGCAGTCATTCCAAGTCCGACAGAGGTTCACCTGCACCTCCTCCAACCTCGTCTACTGCATCCGTTGCTCCAGATGCCAGCTAATCTACATCGGTGAGACCAAGCGGAGGCTAGGCGATCGTTTCGCCGAACACCTCCGCTCGGTCCGCAATAACCAACCTGACCTCCCGGTGGCTCAGCACTTCAACTCCCCCTCCCACTCCGTATCCGACCTCTCGGTCCTGGGCCTCCTCCACGGCCAGAGTGAACAACACCGCAAGTTTGAGGAACAACATCTCATATTCCGCTTGGGGAGTCTGCATCCTCTGGGCTTAAACATTGAATTTTCTCAATTCTGTTAACCCAGACTGCTCCTTTCCCCCCACCCCCCCCACCTCTCCCTCAGCCCTCGGGCCCTGACATTCCTTCTCCATCTCCCCCCCCCCCCCCCCAAGTCGCACTAGCTTCTCATTTTCACACCAGAAACAGCTTACAATGGCCCGCTTTCCTTATCACCAATACTTTTTTGCATATCTTTCACTCATTGTTCTTGCTTTATCTCTCCATATCACTGTTTATATCTCTCGTTTCCCTGATCCCTGACCAGTCTGAAGAAGGGTCTCGACCCGAAACGTCGCCTATCTCCTTCACTCCTTAGATGCTGCTGCACCCGCTGAGTTTCTCCAGCTTTTTGTGTAACCCTTGGTTGTTAGATTAATTAGCTCGCCAATTGCACCATCATGGAGATCTTGGCTATCAATGGACATGTGTCGTGGAATAATTTTTGTGGAAGTCAAATTCTGATTAGTTTGACCTCATCAATTTATTGTCTGGTACACCAGGGCACAATGAAATTCCTTGTTTGCATGGAGGTCACGGAGTAAGCAATATACATGGCAATAATAGATACAGATCATATATTGATGAATGTAAAACCATTTTCATCTGTAGTTCTTTGACATTTTCTCTTCCCATCTGGTCTAATCCACATAAGGATAACCCTTTTCCATACCAAAGCCTTTGTTATTGTACTGACCATATTTTAGTTTTGTTTTGACCTAAGACTTTTCATATTGTGGTCACTACTCTCAGAAAGCTCACCCAGCTTTAACTACTAGATGTAATCTACTTTATTACTCATAGTTGAATCTACTATTGTCCCTTCTTTTGCATACACAAGAATGTGCAACTCGAGGAAAGACGTCTATGTACTGTGAATTGCACTAGCCACACTTCATTAAGTAATTTTGTACACGGTTTAGTTTAGTCTTTTAGTTTAGGGATGGAAACAGACTCTTCAGCTCAACAGCGTGGAAACAGGCTCTTCGGCCCAACGAGTCCACACTGACCAGCGATCCCCACACATTAACACTATCCCACACACACTAGGGACAATTTACATTTGTATACCAAGCCAATTAACCTACAAACCTGTACGTCCATGGAGTGTGAGAGGAAACTGAGGCTCTCGGAGAAAACCCACGCGGTCACGGGGAGAACGTACAAACTCCTTACAGACAGCACCCGTAGTCAGGATTGTACCTGGGTCTCTGGAGCTATAAGGCAGCAACTCTACCGCTGAGCCACCATGCCAATAGATAATTTCATCATGATTATTTCATTTGGTTTCACCATCGAATACGATGATTTTTGCTTTACATTGATCATTTGTGAATCCTTTAACATTTTTACAGAAAAATGCAAAAGTGTCCAATAACCAACTTTTTGTTTCACCCCATTGCATTAGAGTCACTGTGTGTGCAAGAGAGGATTTGCTGGTGATGGCATGATATGCTCGATAATTGATCCATGCGTAGAAGAGAATGGTGGATGCCACGTATTGGTAAAAACAAATTCATATTAATGCATTGTTACTACATTAATGTGAGCCGACCGGACTTTAGACTTTGAATAATGGTGCCATGAATGGCGGCACCCACATGTGTAATATGTGCTAAAAGAATTCCACTGTTTCAGTTGCATATATGACAAATAAAGCCCTGGTGAACCATTGAACCATTGAGTTGAACGAAAGAAAGAGAGAGTCCATATTACACTCCTCCTGAAAAGAATTAGTCTATTATTGAGTAACCTCACTATTTATCAGTCAGCTAAGATCTGAGAAAACGTCTCAAGAAGAGCTGCTGCATGGAAATAATAGTAAGGTTGGGATTTGAAACACAGAATATTAGAACCTTGATCTGCCTAATTCCCATATGTGTTCAATAAAACTGGCCACTTGCGTAAAGTGTAATGTAATACCCTGTCATGAAAACTAATTGTTTCCATCTACAGGCAGAATGTGAACCGACTGAGAATGGAAACCGGAAGTGTACCTGCCTTCAAGGCTATGCTGGAGATGGGATGATGTGCTTTGGGGATTTATTAACAGTAAGTAGAATGTAAATATATGCAACCTACACTATCTCTTTCAAAGCCTAAAATAGTTGGCATTCGAAATCTTTTGGTCTCTTTTCTACTTATTTTTTAATGACCTCACTTGTTTTGCCAATTTGACATTTGACTTCATTTATTTTAAAGGAGTTGGCATCAAGTGCGCACTTTTCGGGTTTCAATAACTGGCTCCAGGTATGTATGTAACCAACTCCAAATTACAAAGAGTAATACAGCTTGAACTGATCTTAAACATATCTGCGTCGCTTCACAGTTAAAGTCCTGTGCTTCTGCAAATGTACTATTTCTTTGTCGTGTATAGTATTAAATTGATTTGTCACCTTTTTGGGAAGATCCTAAGAATGACTGAGAATTCCTAGGTGAAATTGTGGTGGACTTCCCAATCTGTGAATTGCCCTCATCCTTCACCTCCATTTGCCAAACGTCCCTGTGTCAACCAGAGGAGAGCCGTACGTCCCAGTCCTGATGGTTTACAGAAGGTAGTCAGCCATTATTGCCTGCACAGTATCGCCTTTACCTCACACTCCATGTGTGATACTTGCACAAGCTAGATCCCGATGGAGCTGCAGAATAACATCCATTGAAGTCTCCAGTAACACAAAATATCAAACACACTGTAATATAAGTAAGTCATGATGAATGGGTTGCTTCATTGCACAACAGGTCATAAGAATAAGAGGGCCGCACGGTGGCACAGCAGTAGAGTTGCTACCTTACAGCGCCTGAGTCCCGGGTTCAATCCTGACTACGGCTGCTGTCTATATGGAGTTTGTACGTTCTCCCTGTGACCACGTTGGTTTCTTCCCCAAGTGCGCCGGTTTCCTCCCACAATCCAAAGACGTACAGGTTTGTAGGTTAATTGGCTTTGGTAAAATTGTAAATTGTCCTTGGTAGGATAGTGTTAGTGTATGGGGATTGCTGGTCTGTGCGGACTTGGTGGGCCGAAGTCATACAGTATGGATACAGTATGTTTCCATGCTGTATCTGTGAACTAAACTAAACTAAAATAAATAGTTCATGGCTGCTATGCTTATTTGGGAATTGGCCTGTTCGCTATAAATTTCACAGTTTCACAAATATATATACAGTAAGTTATGCATAAAATATATATCAGTTATATAAATCAGGACAGTGATAATATTTAAACATATTATGCAGGACAGAACGCCACAGGAGATCCTTCTTCCCTGAGGGTATCAAACTTTGCAACTCCTCCCCCTTCTGTCATGGGGTAGACTGAGACTGACTCTCCACCCCACCCCCCCAATCTTTGCACATCCCCCAAGTCTTTCCACTTGTCACTTTAATTTAATGTTTCATGTATTTTGTGTTTTTGTGACTGTTGGAAGATCAATTTCCCTCCTGATAAATAAAGTTCTATTGTAGTGTATCATATATGCATGATCATCTTGTTTACCTATTGTTTCCCTGCTGAGTTCAAGTCCAAGCATGCAGCAGATAAATCAATTTATGTCAAACAGCTCCAGAACTTGCTGCATTCCATTTAGCTGTCTACATAATTAACAGCACTTTGAATAAGCCATATTTACAGAGCTATCATCTTGTATTTTCCTACAATCTAGGATAGCGTGACTTGCTTAGGAAAATCACTGTGATTTGCTCGTCCTGATGCAGTTGTACTGTTGTAGAATGGCTGTTCAAGATTGATTGCCATGGTTATCCAACAACTCCATTAACAGATTAAATGTACGGTGGCGCAGCGGTAGAGCTGCTGCTTTACAGCGAATGCAGCACCGGAGACCCAGGTTCGATCCCGACTACGGGTGCTGTGTGTACGAAGTTTGTACCTTCTCCCGTTGACCGCGTGGGTTGTCTCCGAGATCTTCGGTTTCCTCCCACACTCCAAAGACGTGCAGGTTTGTAGGTTAATTGGCTTGGTAAATGTAAAAATTGTCCCTAGTGCAATAGTGTTAATGTGTGGGGCTCACTGGCCAGCACAGACCCTGTGGGCCGAAAGGGCCTGTTTCCGCGCTGTTTCTCTAAAACTAGAAAACTAAAACTAATACAGAGAACCGTGAAATGATACACGTTAGCAGAAAGAATGAGAGACATTATGGGCTAAATGGTACAAATCGAAAGGCTATACAGGAAATGAAAGGCCTGCGTAGATATGTGCAAATCGGTGGCTGGACATGTTCAGAGAGTGGTAGCCATCCAGAGTTTCATAAACGGAATACAAAATCAGGAAAGTCGCATTGAATCTTTACGAAACACTGGTTGAGCACCAAATAAGTATTGCACTCAATTCTGCTCATCCAACTTTAGAGAGGATGTGGACGTCATTAATAGGCACCACAAAAGATTTGGTGGGAAATGTTTGTGAGATACTTCAGTTATAAGATTAGACTGGAGACAATAGTTCTGCTTGGAGGAAATACGGATGAGAAGATATTTGGTAGAAATGTACACCACCGTGGCTGGTTTAGCGAAGTTAAGAGGAAGGAAGTTGTTCCCAATGTTGGATTATTCAGTACTTGAAGGCAAAGATTTACAATTTGAGTTATTAAGATGCAAAGGACATATAAGAAACGTCTTTTATTATGACAGTATTGGTCACCTGGAACTCACTGCCCATGTGTTCACTCACTGCAGTAAGAGACTCAATCAGGACTTTCAGATGGATAGATGTTTGAATGAGAGGCAATTGTTAAGCTATGGTGAAAGTGTGTTAGTATGGAACCAAATGAATTGCTCTACGAGCAACCAGTGTAAATCGCCTACTGTTCCATAAGAATTCTCTGATCCTATGACATACATGTGGTCCATGCAGCCACCAGACCACTGGAGGTGGGCTTTATGGATCCTGTGTAGGAAGGAACTGCAGATGCTAGTTTAAACCGAAGATAGACACAAAAAGCTGGAGTAACTCAGTGGGACAGGCAGCATCCCTGGAGGGAAGGAATGGGTGACGTTTTGGGTCGAGACCCTTCTTCAGATTACTGGTGCCCTTTGGCCGTAAGTGTTAAATTCAACAGATGCTCGAGGTAAACCCCCAAACATCTGCCAACCTTAAAGCATCCCCTGTTTGTTAAATTCTGTACATATTTGTATGTCTAACTTTACTGTAGCCATTAAAATAAAATCTGTTATGGTCTCCAGATTTACTATTTGTGAGCAAATTTTTGAAGGCTGAATTCTTAGTCAATCTCAGCGCTTAGTTGTAGTTACATTATTACCCTGAGTGCCACCATTACCATTGATGTTGCTGATTGTTTTCTTGCAAGAAAGTATTTCAGCTGTTTTTAACCCGAACCAAGCCCTGACCGATAATTGTTATTCCTAATATTTTCCCAAGAGGTTACAAGAATGCGAGGGACATATCCTATCAATTAAATGCAGCACAAAACTTCCAGTCAGAGTCCAGGGTTACATTGGGTGAAATTATGCTCAGTTCATAAGGAACTAGAAACATAGAAACAGAAAATAGGTGCAGGAGTAGGTCATTCAGCCCTTCGAGCCAGCACAGTCATTCAATATGATCATGACTGATCATCCAAAATCAGTGCCCTGTTCCTGCTTTTTGCCCATATCCCTTGATTCCATTAGCCATAAGAGCTAAATCTAACTTTCTCTTGAAAACATCCAGTCAATTGGCCTCTGCTGCCTTCTGTGGCAGAGAATTCCACAGATTCGCAACTCTCTGGGTGAAAAAGTGTTTCCTTATCTCAGTTCCAAATGGCCTACTCCTTATTCTTAAACTATGACCCCTGGTTCTGGACTCACCCAACATCAGGAACACTTTTCCTGCATCTAGCCTGTCCAATCTCGTAAGAATGTTATATGTTTCTATAAGATCCCCTCTCATCCTTCTAAATTCCAGTGAATCCAAGCCCAGTCAACCCATTCTTTCATCATATGTCAGTCCTGCCATCCTGGGAATTAACCTGGTGAACCTACGCTGCACTCCCTCAGTGTAGGTTCACAGAAAATGTTTTTGCAGCTGCGCATGGGATGGTAAGAATTATTAGAGTGAAAGTCAAGGCATATATATTAATGATTTGGAAGAGGGAATTAGGAGCAACACGAGCAGGTTTGCCGATGACACAAAGCTGGGTGGCAGTGTGAACTGTGAAGAGGATGTTAGGAGGTTGCAGGGGGACCTGGACAGGTTGAGTGAGTGGGCAGATGCGTGGCAGATGCAGTATAATATAGATAAATGTGAGTTTATCCACTTTGGCGGCAAAAACAAGGGGGCAGATTATTATCTAAAGGCGTTAGGTTAGGTAAGAAGGAGGTATAGTGAGACCTGGGTGTCCTTGTACACCGGTCACTGAAAGTTGGCGTGCAGGTACAGCAGGCAGTGAAGAAAGCTAATGGAATGTTGGCCTTCATAACAAGAGGATTTCAGTACAGGAGTAAAGAGGTTCTTCTGCAGTTGTTTAGGGCTCTGGTGAGACCACATCTGGCGTATTGTGTACAGTTTTGGTCTAATTTGAGGAAGGACATCCGTGTGATTGAGGCAGTGCAGCGTAGGTTCACGAAATTGATCCCTGGGATGGCGGGACTGTCATATGAGGAAAGATTGAAAAGACTAGGCTTGTATTCACTGGAGTTTAGAAGGATGAGGGGATATCTTATAGAAACATATAAAATTATAAAAGGACTGGACAAGCTAGATGCAGGAAAAATGTTCCCAATGTTGGGCGAGTCCAGAACCAGGGGCCACAGTCTTAGAATAAAGGGGAGGTCATTTGAGACTGAGGTGAGAAAAAACTTTTTTACTCAGAGAGTTGTGAATTTATGGAATTCCCTGCCACAGAGGGCAGTGGAGGCCAAATCACTGGATGGATTGAAGAGAGAGTTGGATAGAGCTCTAGGGGCTAGTGGAGTCGAGGGATATGGGGAGAAGGCAGGCACGGGTTATTCATAGCAGACGATCAGCCATGATCACAATGAATGGCGGTGCTGGCTAGAAGGGCCGAATGGCCTCCTCCTGCTCCTATTTTCTATGTTTCTATGTTTCATAGGAATTGACCTTTGCTTTTGTGGATGAGATTTTGTAGGCTGAATCATTTGTCATTTTATTGCTGAAACAGAAATCCATGGAGAATGTGGAGATCCCGGCAGGAGCTAATGTCACAGTTCTCGTACCTTCAGAAGCAGCCATAGAAGGCGTGAATAAGACTGTACTAGAATACTGGGAACAACAGGAGCATCTAGCAATGATAGTCAAGTAAGCCATCTTTTCAAAAAGCGCCGAATTATTTAGATTTGAAAATTCCCTTGCTTGCTTTCCTTAATAAGTTCATCCAATGAGTGATTGACAGATCAGGTTGAAATTATTTTAATGTCCAGCTTGACATCTTATTTAAGATCTGGGAAATTAGAACAATCTAGGATGAGAGGGCATCTGATCTACAGTCTGGTTTAATACAGCACATCTTATTCAATACTAATCCACTGGAGAAAGTAATGCATCATTAAGCTGGAAGGACATACTACATTTTGTTGCAATAATTCCAGTAGAAAGTATAGATATGTGCTTCAAGATTGCATCACCAGTAATCAACTCCATGTGAAATTCTAACTGTACATTTACAATTATAACCACTTATACATTATAACAGCAAAATTGGAACAGCCACATCCTTGATTTGCACTCAGATACACACAAAATAACATTCTAAGTTCTGAATCTTTCACCTCCTACCATCCAAAATTGGACCCTCCATGACAAAAGAACGACTGTCGAACTAATTCACAAAAATGGAGCAAAACCTGCCGAAGATCCTCAATGAGACATGAATGAAAGGTTTTTATTCTGACATTGATGGATTGTGTGCAGATTTGCCAGCTTCCCTTTGCATTGATTATGGGATTGCAAAATTATTATTATTTGGGGCCTCAATAATTCCAGTTTTCTCTATGTACCTCAGTGCATCAGACAGTGATCCTTGCCTTTCTCATCATCCAAGAACCTTGTGGTGATATGGAGCTGTTTGGCAATCAAGGGGAGTGCCCTCGTGCATAAAATCTTATCATAATTCATGCCCCTCAAGCTTTTCCTCCTCTCTATGGCAATACTTGGTGTATCTGGTCTTTAGGCTGATATGTGGAGAAGTCCTTTAATAAGGTCTAAAGATCTTCCCACTGAGGAGTGGGAATGATGCAACAGTTGCCATTTTTCCATGCAACAGGAAACGTGCAACATGCAGCCAACATGCAGCAAGAGACATGTCTCCTCTTTGAAGAAGGAAAGTATATTGGAGATGTTATTTCAAGGGTTACAAACTAGCAATGGCACTTCGTGCAGTGATGTTTTAGTCCACCTAAATTCATTTTCTAGGCAATGGTGCTACATGTTTAGGTTGAATCAAGTTGTGATATTTGCTTCTGCTCATTTTGTGACTGATGATTTTAATACACGTTACTTTTTCTAATTTTGTATATGTTTAAGTATTTTTTTAATATATAAAGCAATGGCTAAATTACAGTCTAACAGTTTTCTCAACCGAGAGCTAATGCTGGCTGTCCTGGAAAATCAGGTATTCCATGATTTACGGAAGGATTAAGTTCCAGTAAAACACTTGTTTAAGCAAAAATATTAAAATGAAGAAATAATTTCCTTTGTTCTGTTTGTATTCCGGAGCTCAATATTCTCTGCCAAACAACACTTAAAAATGCAACACATTTCTGAAATCATAAAATATCATTTGATATAGCAATTAAATCTGAAATTAAGGTAACAAATTGTAACAACATCATGCATCCTTTCACCAAGCCCACCAAGTAAGATCTACAAGATGCTGAAGGATGCTGTCAAGTGGACATATAACATTCTTGAAGAACTAAGGGTTACTGTCTCTTGGTAAGAGCTTGCCATTGAAGGCAGGGATAAGCAGGCTGTGAAGAAAGCGAATGGTATGTTGGCATTCATAGCGAAAGGATTTGAGTACAAGACCAGGGAGCTTCTACTGCAGTTGTACTGGATCTTGGTGAGGCCACACCTGGAGTATTGCATACAGTTTTGGTCTCCTAATCTGAGGAAAGACATTCTTGCCATAGAGGGAGTACAGAGAAGGTTCACCAGACTGATTCCTGGGATGGCAGGACTTCCATATGAAGAAAGACTGGATAGACTCGGCTTGTACTCGCTGGAATTTAGAAGATTGAGGGGGGATCTCATAGAGACTTACAAAATTCTTAAGGGGTTGGACAGGCTAGATGCAGGAAGATTGTTTCCGATGTTGGGGAAGTCCAGGACAAGGGATCACAGTTTAAGGAGGAAGTCTTTATGGACAGAGATGAGAAAATAATTTTTCACACAGAGAGTGGTGAATCTGTGGAATTCTCTGCCACAGAAGGTAGTTGAGGCCAGTTCATTGGCTGTATTGAAGAGGGAGTTAAGGGCCTGTCCCACCAGCATGCAACTCTATGTGATGAACGCGATCAAACTAGAAGCGGGGGCCGCGCGGAGGTCGGGTGATCCCTGTACAGGGCCGTTCCCACCAGCATGCGCCTGCATGCGGCAAGCGCGACCAAACCGGCAGCGAGGGCCGCGCGGAGGTCGGGTGAGTGGCACAACGCGGCGCAAAGTGAGGCGAACTTGGAGCGAAGTCTAAGGTAAGTTTGCCAGGACAGAGAGGGGCACACAGAGAGGGGCACAGAGGCACACACACACAGAGACGGCCACGGAGCCACACACATAGAGGGTCATGGAGGCACCTACAGATAGGTTCACGGAGGCACGTTGTCGGGGCGGTGTGTAATGCGTCGAGGCGACTGTGAGCCGACAAGCCGTTGCCGCGCGGAATTTTTGAACATAGTCAGTTTTTCGGAGCCCCGCGCGATGTCGGGACGAACTCCGCACAATTCCACACGGCTCCAGGGATCGAAATGGGACCGGCCCCGCGACGCTGGACGGCTCAAGCGACCATGTTAGGTCGCACTAATCGCATAGAGTTGCATGCTTGTAGGACAGACCCTTTAGATGTGGCCCTTGTGGCTAAAGGGATCAGGGGGTATGGAGAGAAGGCAGGTACAGGATACTGAGTTGGATGATCAGCCATGATCACATTGAATGGCGTTGCAGGCTCGAAGGGCCGAATGGCCTACTCCTGCACCTATTTTCTATGTTTCTATGTTTCTATTTGTTAGCCAGCAATGTGCTTGCAATAAATGATTTGTTAGCCCTTAATGAAATGAAATGAGTTGTTTGGCCTGCCCTGTGCTTTTGCTTTGACTTTACTTTGAAAGCCAATGGATTGTATTGAATGGCGGTGCAGTGAATTTTTGGAGAGACAATATACAGCAGGTGCTGGTGTCTGCAGCAAAAAATAAACTGAGCAGCTTAGTTGTGCTGCTGGTTGAGCCGCTGCTTCACAGCGCATCAGACCTGGGTTTGATCTTAACATCGGGTGCTGTCTGCGGGGAGTTTGCACGTTCTGACAACTTACCAAAGATGTGCAGGTTTGTAAGATAATTGGCCTCCAAAAATTGCCCCTAATGTGTACGGAGTTGAGGCAAAAATGGGATAATATAAAATGGTGAATAGATGATTAATGCTCGGCATGGGCCTGGTGGGCCATAGGGCCTGTTTCTACGCTGTTGCTTTCGAGCATTCAAACTGCTGGAGGAACACAGCAGGTGACGCAGTTTCAACCCGAAATGTCACTCATTCCTTCTCTCCAGAGATGCTGCCTGTCCCACTGAGTTACTCCAGCATTTTGTGTCTACTTTCGATCTAAACCAGCATCTGCAGTCCCTTCCTGCACATTTTGTCTGCTCCAGGTGAAGAGGTGTTGGTTGAAAGCAAGGGATATTTGAAGTTAGAGAAATCAATATTCCTACTGCTGGAAATTGGAGGAACAGCCCCACACATTTTGCTTGGACAGCTTACAACCCAGCAGTATGAATATTGATTTCTCTAACTTAAAGCAACCTTTGCTTTCCCTCTCGCTCTGTCCCTCCCCCTCCCTAGTTCTTCGACCACTGTCCTGATTGACAATAAACAATAGGTGCAGGAGTAGGCCATTTGGACCTTCGAGCCAGCACCACCATTGAATGAGATCATGGCTGATCATCCCCAATCAGTACCCAGTTCCTGCCTTCTCCCCATATCCCCTGACTCCGCTATTTTTAAGAGCCTTATCTAGCTCTCTCTTGAAAGCATCCAGAGAACCTGCCTCCACCGCCCTCTGTGGCAGAGAATTCCACAGATTGAATTTACTGTTTGTATGCCTGGTTGTCACCTTCCCCTCACCCAACAATGAATCGTTCCACGTTACCCCCTCGCCTGCATTGATCTGTCATTTTCACACCTTGCCCTTCCATAACTCTTGTCTCCCCCTCCCCTGGCTCTCCGTCTGAAGACGGGTCTCAACCCAAAACATCACCCATTCCTTCTCTCCGGAGTTGCTACCTGTCCCGCTGAGTTACTCAAGCAGTTTGTGTCTACCTTGGACGCACATTGTGTCAGATTATGAGCCACATGTGCAAAGTAGCTGTAGGTGGCGAAAGTCGGGAGATTTCCAAGACATCTACAAGAAGTGAGATCTGTTCCTCGGCCCACCTTGTTAATACATGAAGAATGACTATCACAGAAACTGAGTTTGTGTTAACAGCTCAACTCATGGGCTTGGGATGCAAAAGACCTTTCTTGGACTTGACCTGATATCACACGTCAACTGCCCCATCACCACCTGGACGATGACTCCATCTGTTCATGTGGAGTAAAAATATGATGTATTTAAGTGTTGCATTTGATACCAAAATGATTGGAAAAAATAACTTCAAACTAAATATATTAAGAATACCATAAATGACTTAAATATGGCTAAAATTCTCAGTACTATCACAGATACTGAGCTCCCCACCATGGAAGGGATCTCCAGGAGTCCTGGCCTTAAAAAGGCAGCCTGCACTATCTGGGACTGTCACAACCCTGGCCACGTTCTAATTTCACTCCTGCCATCGGGACGAAGGTATGGAGGAGCCTCGATAGAAACATAGATAAATAGGTGCAGGACTAGGGCATTCGTCCCTTCAAGCCAGCACCGCCATTCAATATGATCATGGCTGATCATCTAAAATCAGTTCCCCGTTCCTGCTTTTCCCCCATATCCCTTGATTCCTTTAGCCCTAAGAGCTCAATCTAACTCCCCCTTGAAAACATCCAGTGAATTGATATCCCTCATTTGCCACGGTTGAGCTGCCTTCTCTGTTTTGTTGTAAATTGCTGTAACATCCAGGTCTCAATGGATTTGAATAAAACCGGCCATTAAATAAATCTACCAAAACTGTTACAATTAACTTGCTTTACTGTCTTTACATAAAAAGAATGCTGATGCAAAACTTTATTTACCAGCCAGTTATGGCAAATGGATTAACAAAGGTTCAGTCAAGAATTTTAAGTTGTCACTTCTCAAACTGATGCTGGTACCTGCTAATTATTTTCAATCTTTGAAAATCCTTTTAGAAAACTGACTACCTGTGCAGTAAAGACATGTTCTAAACAATCGATTCACTGTTCAAAAATAAATAGACCTGTTCATGCAACCAATTAATTGCCATAATAATCTGCATAGTTATAGCACTCATGCCTCTCTCTAACGTTTACACTCATTCACATATTTAAAATCAAATTGTCCTTGACAAGTCATTTAGCATTTGCTGCGAAAATTTGTGGATTAGTGATTCATACATTTTGAGCAAACTGTTTACTCAATTTAGCCAATGCTTTATACATTTTAATGTGCATTATTACATTTCTGAGCAGGGAGTTTGTATCCATTATTATATGAAACATAAAATAATCAGTTGCAGTAATGTGATAGAACCTAATGAAATAATAGCTATGTACATAATTCAACAGCAATAATTCATAGTGACACAATTAATATTTCAGATATAGAGCGACAGAGCTCTCCAGCATAGAAATAGGTCTTTCAGCCCAATTCATCCCTCTAGCTAAAGTTGCCTATTGCCACTTGCTTGCAACTGACTAGTATTCCTCCAAACCTTTCCTATCTAGGTACCTGCTTAAGTCTTTTAAATGTCATTATTTTACCCACCTTTGACACTTCCTCTGGAAGCTTGTTCCTTATGCACACCACCCTCTGTGCCATAAATCTATCTCCTCTCATCTTAAATCTATATACCTTATCCATGCCCCTGCAGAAGTCATTCCGCAACCTCCTACTTTCCAAGGGAAAAGAAATAAGCATTCCAGTCGCTCCTGATAACCCAAACCCCCCAGACCCAGTAAAATCCTCGTACATCTTTGTTGCACCCTTTCCAGTTTAAGAACTTCCTTTCTGTCCCATTGAGACCAGAACTTGCACAGTCGTCCAACATGGCCTGACCAACATCTTGTACAGCTGTAACGTAACGTCCCAACTCCTGTACTCAATACCCTGACCAATGAATGAAAGCGTGCCAAATGCCTTCTACACCACCCTGTCCACCAGTATTGCCGCCTTCAAGGAACTATGTACCAAGACTCCTCAGTCTATCCAGCACCCTTACATTTACTGCTCTGGTTTGTACTATAAAAATGCAGCTGCTCGCATTTAGTGCTCATTATTCTAACCCTATTTAAATTGGCAACGCATTTCTATTCTTAATTGAAGAAATTGAATTGCACTGAGTTGCTTTGAAAGAGACAGTGTTGAAATAGAGCCTTTGACCCACTGAGTCCATGCCGACCAGCGATCACCCACACACTAATTCTGTCCTACACACTAGGGACATTTTACAGGAGCCAATTAACCTACAAACCTACACATCTTGGAATGTGGGAGGAAATCGAAGAACCAAGAGAAAACCCATGTGGTCTCAGGAAGAAAGTACAAACTCTGTGCAGATAGCACCCATAGTCAGGGTCGAACCTGCGACTCTGGTGCTGTAAGGCAGCTACTCTACCGCTGCGCCACTGTGACAGTCACCGCCATGGTGCCACCCACAATGCCCAAATGAATGTAATAAAGACACACAATAAACATAACGAGCATAAGACACATTCTAGTAGTGTGTTTTTTAAATTACAAAGTTAGTTTATAGTGCTAATTACTTTTTTTTTTTGGTATTTTGGGCTATTTAAACCATTATTTCCAGTTGTGCCTCAACTGGAGAAAGGAGAAAACAAACCGCACAAGAAAATTTGCAGTTGCTGTAATTCTAGTACTTGGTACCTTCAGGTCACATTTTATTATGGGTGGACATACCGTCGAGGAATTAAAAGATTTTGAAGGACATAACTTATCAACTATGAATATATTTATGAGGTTACCAATCAAGAATGAGAATGGGGTGAGTAGATGATCTTTGAATTTCATGTTTAATGAGTGTTGTAGTTTGAAAATTATTTTCTCAAAAGACAAAAGTGTATTATCAAGCCACACCATCATCTCCACCCCTGACCTCTCCCCAGCTCTCTGTGTTATGCTTTGATCATTTAAACCCCATTCTCCTGCCTTCTCCCCATAATCCCTGACACCCATACTAAACAAGAATCTATCCATCTCTGCCTAAAAAATATAGATTGACTTGGCCTCCACACCCTTCTGTGGTATTGAATTCCACAGATTCACCACCCTCTGACTAAAGCAATTCCTCCTCATCTCCTTTCTAAAAGAACGTCCTTTAATTCTGAGGCTATGACCTCTGGTCCTAGACTCTCCCACTAGTGGTAACATCCTCTCCACTTTCACTCTATCCAAGCCTTTAACTATTCGAGAAGTTTTAATTAAGTCACCCCTCATCCTTCTAAACTCCAGAGAGTACAGGCCCAGCACTATCAAACACTCATCATTTGACTGACTTGTAAATCTTGAAAACTTTCCTGTCTATGAACCTGTCCAGTCTCTTTTAAAACTTATTGGAAACATTCCACTGGCTGGCATGACTATTTACATGGCATGCATTTTGATTATCATTTTGTATATCCTCATATATTTCTAGTGATCCCCATAGTCTAATCACAATTGAATAGACCAGCAGTTCACAGCGTCAATGAATTTTAAATCTTTACAGGATTCATTTTAGTGAATATAGTCAGTGGTTTCACTTGCACTAACTGAAGCTCTAATTTACTTAGTTCAAGCAAAAATTATAATGAAAATTGTTTCAGATCTACATTGGTTGATTTTCATAAACAACACAAATGTTATCAACAGGAGTTAAGGTTGAGGTGTAACATTAATGAACAAGACAACTGGGATTATACAGTAAGTTTAAGTGAGGTAACAGAGGTAAAATATATTTTAAAACATATTTTAATCTGTATTTTTATCTTCCTCTCCTTGCAATTTTCTGAGCACTACTTTTTGCCAAGAAACTGTCAGGACATTTTCCCACGATACTTCCTAGTTCCTGACATGGGTCAACCTCTGTCTCCTACTGTTAACAAGTTTACAAGTATTCCTGAATGATAATATTGCGGTGAGAAGGCATTTCTATGGTGCAGTGCAGTACATTATCAAAGGGTAAACAATTCCACAGATGTTGACTTTTATATTTTTTGCTGAAAGAGGATTTGCCATCTATATGGGCAACTTATTCACTTGGGACGTAAAAGTGATAAATGTTGGAATCTAATCGCAATAATGTTCATTTAATTGGTATCTTCCACTGGCTGATATGACCATGGCATTTAGAGTTTGCTTTAAGTTTCCTTCTCCTAGCTGACAATGATCTAATCTACGTTTTCCTTGATCTATATCTCTTTTGATGTCTTGTTTTCACACTTTACCCTTCCTTATCTCTGTGCCTCCCTCTCCCTTGACTCTCTGTCTGAAGAAGGGTCTTGACCCAAAACGTCACCCATTCCTTCTATCCAGAGATGCTGCCTGTCCCGCTGAGTTACTCCAGCATTTTGTGTCTCTCAGGGAACTATAGATGTTTGTTTACAGCAATAGAAGGCACAAAGTACCGGAGTAACTTAGCATCTCTGGAGATCATGGGTGGATACCAATTTGGGTCAGGACCTGATTACTTTCCCTATTGTGGTTGGATGCATTTTAATCATCATTTTGCAGTTACTCAAACATTTGCATCAATCCTGATAGTTGATTATGGAATATTTTGCAAATTCTGCAGGTCACAATATAAAGTGGCTGCAGGTTTTATTTCAGAGAATGTGGTGAGCAGTTTCATTGCCCTCATAAAGTCTTCTAACAAGCAATGAGCTCCTTGAGAGTTTTTTTTAATCTTGTGCCAGAAGCCCTCATTAATCACTGCTGCCTATAAACAATCATCAATTGCAGGTCTTTCACCTCTAGGAGTAATCAGCCGTAACTCACCATCACTATTTGTTAGCAATTCTTTGGAGTAAAGTCGTGAAAATTATTATTTTTTTTTGTTATTCTTGAAACAAGAAATGCCTCCATTTCCAGGAAGCCTGCTCCCCTGGTGGAAACTGATCCAAGTAGAATTCCTGACTGTCCGCTCTGAAGAGGAGGATCCCACTTTGAACTGTGTGGAGATTTGAATGATGAGGTGGACCACCAGAGGTTGCAAGGATAATTTAGTGGCACTCAGTCGAGAACAGCTTTTGCAGTCCACGACAGTCCCTCATGAGTCTTTCCTGGGGTGATGACTGAAGTGCCCCTTGAGCAGCATAAATCAACCCTTTGGGAGCGTTAAGGGAATGTAGTCATTCTGCCTCCCATTGTCTCTCTCTGCCGCTGTATGTGTCTTGCTCTCATCTCCTTCTCCTCTGTTTTGACCTCATTCTGCTCCATCCTATCTGATCTTGTCCAATACACATAAAATAAAAATGTAACCTACCGACTACAGCATAGCATATGTTTGTCGTCAAAGAACGTTACAACTTGTTCATGGACGTTATAACAGTGCTGCAAAATGGGTCACTTTTCTTACCCAAAATGGACCAGACCTGTTCCTGCTCCTTGGCATTAAAACTTTGAAATAATTCTCCAGTGCTGCTCCTTTTTAAATCAAAGCAGTCTTTTAAGAGCTCCAGGCTCACCAGATACACTGCCTGGGCTTGCAGATTGCTTTCATTTTCTGGCCCATGTGAGTTGGGTTTGCAGAGCATGATGAATTTACCACATCAAATAATTCAAAGCCGATTGTGTTGGCAAAATGTTGCTGAGTGCAAGTAGCATCTGAATTACATCCGCCCTGTGATGTGAAGGGATAGGACATGAACTCTTCAGATAACAGATCCAGAAATGCAATACAGCAGTGCTGCACGGGAACAGGCCCTTTGCCCCACAGTGCTCATGCCGAACGTGATGCCAAGTTAAACTAATCTCCCCAGCCTGCCTGAGATCCATATCCCTTCATTCCCCGCTTATCCATGTGCCTATCTAAAAGCCTCCAAAACACCACTTTCCCAACTGCTGCCGTCACCACACCTAACAGTGTGTTCCAGGCACTTAATATCCTCTGTGTAAAATAACATGCCCCGCACATCTCCTTTTAACTTTAGTCTTTAACATTTCCACCTTCAGGCAAAACGTCCTGACAGTTTATCCTATCAATGCCCCTCATGATTTTCAATTTACTGGATGTTTTCAAGGGAGAGTTAAGGGCCTGTCCCACTTAGGTGTCCTTAGCACACAAATTACGCGACCTCGTGGTCGCGTTGAGGAGTACGGGCATCGTATGGCCGCACGTCGCCGGTCCCACTTAGAAGCGCGGAGGGGTATGTAGTTGTGCGTGACATCGCGCGGGGCTCCGAAATTTTTGTAGCGAACACAATCTTTGTGCGCCAACGGCCTGTCGTGGAACTGACGGCCAAAGTGGGACAGGCCCAAGACCCTGGCGCGATGCAACGTCTCACCGCTAACAGCAGCAGAAGCAGGAAAACGATCGCCGAACTCGGCCTGGGGCTCACGGCCGTTGCGGTCCGGATCCGCCCCCACTTCTACTCCCAGAGCGGGGCCAAGAAAATTGAAGATAGACACAAAATGCTGGAGTAACTCAGCGGGATCGGCAGCATTTCTGGAGAGAAGCAATGGGTGACGTTTCGGGTCAAGACCCTTCTTTCAGACTGAAGAAGGGTCTTGACCCGAAACACCACCCATAATTCTCTCTGGAGATGCTGCCAGTCCCGCTGAGTTACTCCGGCATTTTGCGTCCATCTTCAAATGACGTCACGCACTCCAGACGGCTGTGCGGTCAAATGAAGTCGCACGCGATCTTTGCGGGACCGACGCGGCTCAACGCGCGCAGGAGGTCGCGTAATTTGCATGCCAAGGAAACGTAAGTGGGACAGGCCCTATAGATATTGCTCTTAGGGCTAACAGAATCAAGGGATATGGGGAGAAAGCAGGAATGGGGGACTGATTTTGGATGATCGACCATGATCATATTGAATGGTGGTGGCTAAAAGGACCGAATGGCCTACTCATTAACTTATTTTCTATGTTTCTAAATCCTTTTATCAGGTGCCCCACAGCCTCTGATGCTCCAGAGAAAACAATCCAAACGTGTCCAATCTTGCACCTAATACTGTCTTATCTACTCAGCATCCTGATAAACCTCTTCTGCACTGATGAAAACAAGCATAGACTATGTGTGGCCTAGACCACTCTGTCTATTTGTGTTGTCACTCTCAGGGAGCTACAGTATGTACTTGTCCCGAAGATCCCTCAGTACATGTTAAGGGTTTTGTCATTTCCCTTTACATTTCACCTCCCAAAGTGTAACGTCTCATCCTTGTCTAGATTATACTCTAGCTGCCATTTCCCTGCCGATATCCATAAATGATATACAGACAATTGTATCTTATGGCAGGGTTTTTCACTGTCGGCAAAATGTTTGCAAATTAAATAACTAATCCAAGTAAATTATGTGTGTGTGTGTGTTTATTTATATTTATATATATATATATATATATATATATATATATATATATATATATATATATAAATTGTCCCAGTATTGCTCCCTGGGGAACACCACTGGTCATAGGGGGAGACCTCTTTGAAACATACAGAATGGTAAAAGGCTACTCTCCAAATTAAAACAATTCCAGAGTTGGTGTAAGTATAACAGGTTTTATATTTTCTTGATTTTTGTGTTGGAAAGGATATCATTGTTAACTTTGATATGATTTACCTTTTGTGAATTACAAAAAGATTTGAAATATTGATTTGTTTTTTCTCAGAGTCTAACCATTGGTGGGGCAAGAATTGTAACGCCTGATATCGCAGCAGTGAACGGCTACATCCATATAATTGATCAGGTACATTCTTTGCCCGTGAAGTTATATTAGTTTACAATGATTTAATGGAGAATTTGCATATTAATCTCAAAGCACAGCTCCTTAAATCATCTGTGTAGCAGAGCTTGGGAGTGCTTCTACCGAAATCACAAAAATGATTTGCAGTGATGGATGGCTATCTTCAGAGAATTGCGGTGTTTAATAGAATATCTCAGAACACTTTTCAAAAAGGATACGATTCAAGATTGGAAGACAGCTGAGAGATGTTGTGTTTCACCGCAGGGGGATGTGGCACTCCCCACTCCAGTACACTGTCAACATTCTTTTGCAACTAAACTCAGAATTACTCCTTTTGGACAGTTTCAATTTGTCAGAAAAAGTACAAAACTAATTAAAGCCAGCTTAACAGAGCTGCATTGGACAACGCTGGGCCCGGTGACTTTTCAGAACTGACACATTTAGCCCTCTAGAAATCACCTGTCAACGAGGAATGGAAGGTTTGCATTTTCCACCTCCTTGTATATGGTGTTGGCGCCTTGGATGCAGCATTCTCTCACTTCATCCGATTCAGCTTCAAAATATATTTTCCTCTAGGGAAAGGGAAATCGGAAGTGGAGAAAAATATATTTTTCTAGTTTTGTTCTTCAGTGTTAACTCACACCATGAGCCTTCTGGCTGATGCGAATCCCTTGCCTTGGTTAACATTACCCTGAAGGGAAATATCAACTTTTTCTAAATAAAATTGATAATAAAGTTTTAGATTCTGTTCCTGCCTGTTTTTCCCGGACTCAAGCATATCGTGAAGGGTCGGTGTTCTATTCAGAGTGGGAGATTTACCCTAGCAACTTCCAGTGATTAAATAATTATTTAACCTTGGAAAGTCCCAGCAATGTTGTATGAATACAAGGGGATTATGGACATTCAGACCTTCAGTCATACTCAAAGGAGGACCTGAGCACAAAAGCATTAACGGAGAAATGTAGAAGAGGGGGAAAGGAGTAGAAAAATATAATGATGTCTGAAGTTGGGGAGGATGCTTGCATACACCAGAATGGGCTTATTGGCTGCCATTATTGTGTGTGGTGTGGTGTGGTAGTCAGGATTTTAGTTTGTTTTTGGTGGAATAATGAGTAGGGGGTGGGTGGGTAAGGTGATACGGTCATAAGTGATAGGACAAGAATTAGGCCATTTGACCCATCTGGTCTACTCCACCATTTAATCATGGCTGATCTATCTCTCCCTTCTAACCCCATTCTCCTGCCTTCTCTCCATAACCCCTGACGCCCACACTAATCAAGAATCTATCTTTCTCTGCCTTAAAAAATATTTATTGACTTGGCCTCCTCAGCCTTCTGTGGCAAATAATTCCACAGATTCACCACCCTCTGACTAAATAAATGTCTCCTCATCTCCTTCCTAAAGGAATGTCCTTTTATTCTGACGCTATGACCTCTGGTCCTAGACTTTGACACTTGTGGAAACATCCTCTCCACATCCACTCTATCCAAGCCTTATACTATTCGGTATGTTTCAATGAGGTTCCCCCTCATTCTTCTAAACTCCAGTGAGTACAGACCCAGTGCTGTCAAATGCTCATCATATGTTAACCTAGTCATTCCTGGGATCATTCTTGCAAACCTTCTCTGGACCCTCTCCAGGGCCAGCACATCCTTCCTCAGATATTGTGCCAAAATTGTTCATAATACTCCAAATTCGGCCTGACCAGCGGCTTATAGAGCCTCAGCATTACATCCCTCTTTTTGTATTCTATCCCACTGTATTGTTATGAGATTGGGAAGCATGGATTTCTGACGTCCATTAAATGCTTTCTTATTCCTTGTTGTCCTCAGCCGGCCTGATTAACAGAAGGAACTCCTCCAGCATAAGGCCTCGCCCAAGTTGGCCTGAGACTGGGCCTGATGTGTGGAGGAGAGGCTGCGGGTTGTGGGTTCAGAGGTGGGGTGGAAGATGATTGTGTGGGGGTGGATACTGATAAAGTGGGTGGGCTGGGCTAGCTACGAACAAATTGCAGATGGACAGAGGGGACTTTCCTGGTAAGGAATGGTTTCACTGCTCTGTGAGCTCAAGGGCAGCCAGTTAATGCACTTCCCTTTAAGAAATTCAGCCCTTCCCGCCTCCTTTCACTTGTCAGGTTTTTTTTCCAAGGGAAGTGAACTGACAAGAGTTAAAAAGGGAATCATTGCGAAAATGAGGGCATTATGCCAGGCTGCTTCTGGCAAACGGATTGGTCACCACCCATCCTTGTTCCACATCCATTAAAAACTGGAAATGTGTGGTCTTGACAAGCAAGGACCCGGTTAGAGGCTGTCTGAATTTTAACTGCCTAACTGCCGTCTTTGGAAGTTTATATACATTCCTGTGCAGCTCCATGTAATGCTAATGTCATCGCTCACAATGTGCATTCCACAGCATTACATTTCTCGATCTAAATATCATAAGACAGTCACACTTCTCAGCGCTACATTGTCTAATCTATTCCATCTTTTCACATATAGATTTTGATCCCTCCGTTGGAAGATTTGCCACAACTTCCACCTGGATTGCTGGATCTTCTCGAACAATTACCTCAGTATTCCCATTTCAAGCAGTTATTGCAGGTAAATTACAAGCATAGGCGATTTATTCGAGGTGTGCTGTCTGATTATTTAAAAAGGTGATGATAAAGAAATTAAGGTAGCTTTTCGAATGTTTTAAAAATATCTTACGGTTGAATGGTGTCATGACAAATTCCATTCCTCCTGCAAAATTGATCATCATTTAAAAAACAGGTACCGAATGTATGGGCCTGGGACGACCAGCATCTGGAGTCTTTGAGCATGACATGAATATTGGGTCAAGCATTGTGCACTATACATGTGTGGGGTAGAAGGCAAGAAACCATTCTTGTGTTTGGGATGTCCAAGACAAAGGCATAGTATTAAGTTTTTGGAGGGGACTTGTGAGGAATTGTTTTTCCATGCAAAAAGTGGGTTTGAATCTGTGCTGCCTGAAACCCCTGTCTCACGGTGCGAGTTGTCCCACGAGGAACCCCGAGTTTTCACTCGCGGTAATCCCGTACAATCAACGTAGCGGCGACGTCGGAACTCGCGTGAGCAACTTAGCGACTCGTGGCGCTAACGTCAGGTACCCATGAGACTTGTCAACTCATGAAAAAAATCAAACATGTTTGATATTTTCCATGAGTCAAATTTGCTGTCCAAGTTAAAAATGGAAACATTTAAACTCATTGTAATAACGTAGTGGCCCGTGCGTTAACCTTAGTGATTCATGCGTCTACCGTGGGAACTCTTTAATCTGTTTGTTCGCTCGAGTAAAGACTGAACCAAAGATAGACACAAAATGCTGGAGTAACTCAGCGGACCAGGCAGCATCTCTGGAGAGAAGGAACGGAGTCGAGACCCTTCTTCAGACTTACCCGAAACGCCACCCATTCCTTCTCTCCAAAGATGCGGCCTGTCCCGCCGAGTTACTCCAGCATTTTGTGTCTATCTATACTTTAGTTTCGGATATGATCAAGTGTAAGAAACGCAAACCAGACTACCTTCACATCAGAGAATCCTAATGTTCCAGGATAAAAATCCACACACCCTAGTTACATCCAATATTAAATTGCATGAATATCATGCATACTATGCATCTGTGAGCTCAAGATTTAAAGGGCTGCCCTTTAAATGAAAAGTATGCCAATCATTGAGATTGTGTTAAACCACTGTACAATATTTTAAAATATTTATAACCTGTATCTATTTACTTGGGTGACAAAATAAATGCATCAAAACCTAAAAGCGAGAAAGAGAAAATAAATAGGTCCGATATTTGCTTAAAATCATCTCCTAAATTTCTGAAATGATGCCAAAGCCCAGCTTTACCATTCAAAACTGCAGCAATTCAAATTATCTAATTTATAAAAATACATTGAGAATCAATGATTCATAATGGAATGACTCCGCTCTTCAGTAGAAGCAATTAATTTCCTCTGGGGGGTTTTTAACAGACATATTCTCTTTTTAAACGAGATTAATTTAATTATTTTTGTTTGGAGCCTCTCCCGCCACTTTATTTCTCATTATCATCCTCGCTCCTCCGTCAAGAAAATCTCCACTGAACGCACCGGTTCTGACGGAGAAATTAAATAACATATATAGTGGACATGTCAACATCTTTTTGATCTTGGGGTTTAGTCCATCAAGTCCGAACACACAGATCTGCTTCAGCTGATGTGAAGAAGGGTCTCGACCCGAAACGTCTCCCATTCCTTCTCTCCAGAGATGCTGCCTGTCCCACTGAGTTACTCCAGCATTTCGTGTCTATCTCAGCAGGGCACAGTCCCGCGGTTAACACCACGCTCCAGACCTATCTAACCCCTTATTTGTGAAAGTTCCACACATATTTATCGATATTTTTTCCGGCAGTGTGCCCAGGCTACGGACACCATACTGAGCTCAAACTAAAACAATCCCAGTACTTATTGGTGTGTATGGTTTGACCGAGAACACCTGCAATTTGGCCAAGGCACTTCACTGTCCGTGTGTAGGAAGGAACTGCAGACGCTGGTTTACACCGACGATAGACACAAACATGGTGGAGTAACTCAGTGGGACAGGCATCGCCTCTGGAGAGAAGGAGTGGGTGATGTTTCGGGTCGGGACCCTTCTTCAGACTCCCCGCTCATTCTTCCCTCGTCGATGTGAACTTGTGGGGGTGCGAGGAATCGGGCGTCGCTGGGTAAGGGGAAGAGAGGTTTTACTGCTGAATTATGCGCAACAGAAGCATGAAGTAGGGGTAAGGTCCGTTTAAACTATCTCGTGGTCCCCCCCCCCCCCCCCCATGTTGGGAGAGAGAGGGGAGAGAGTTGTGCAAACAAACCACGGGAGACTGCATCTTTGTGGGAAATCATAAAATGTACACGGATGTTTCGGGCCGGGACCCTAAAGGTTGACTACCTGTTTCACAGATGCTGCCTGGCTGTTGGTTTCTTCCTGCAGTTTGCTTTTGTCCCAGACTCCAGCATCTACAATCTCCTTGGCCTCCAAAGGGAAAAGTTGCTCGTGAAGCGAAGGTCAATATTGACCCATGCTTACTGCGAAATCAAAGCTGCAGTGCTTACGTATTTAGTTAAACCTGCACCTTAAACAGCTTCAAACTCTTCTTCCGTGGTTGGTGCCGATGGAATTGAAACAATTTTCCAAAGCACTCGGTTTGTGCTTCAGATTAAGTCATAACTTCCTCAATTGTATGAACAAAATGATCATTGAGCCCTTAACCTGCTCTTTCATCTCGACCAGTTCGCTCTTCACCTCTTCTGACCTCCAGCCGCGTCCAGGCCCACTCCTCTACCCCTTCCTCTCATTCCTTCTCCTCAACTGCCAACGCCGTTCCCAGCCCCCCTCTCACTCCTCCCCACCGATAGTCCTTGCCTTCTCCCAATTCCACCATCCTTCCTCCCACCCCCCCCCCCCCCCCCCCACCCCCAACCTGTCCTCACCTAAACTGCTGAAGATAACCGAGTGCTTTAAATGCGAATCCCGGACTGCGGCAACAACACACACCCTGAGCGGGAGAGGAACTTGGTAACTCAAGAGCAAACGGGAGGGGAACTTGGTAACTCTGGAGACGAACTCGGAACATCGCAGAAAGTACAAGTAAACGGCAAACTCGCCATACCCGTGGGAACTCGCCTCAAACACTTGAACATCAACTTGGAATATCGTACACAACCACAAGTCTGTCACTCTGGGTCACTCGTGGGTCAACTCGCAACGTGAGACAGGGCCTTGAGGCGATGATGGAAGCAGATGTTCATTCAAGAACCAAAGGGGTGGAGATAAGTCTTGAATTGCCAAAGTGTAGATGGCCATAGATCTAAATCTGGGTAAATGGAATTAGTATAGATGGTGCTACGGTCTTAGTTTAGTTTACTTACAGTTAGCATGGATGCAATGGGCCAAATGGTCTATTTCTATGCTGCACAATTCTGACGCTCTTTGGAAAACCACACAACGTTGTGGAAGCCTTTCATTAATTGCAAACCAATCAATGAAATGTCCTAAAGATAGACACTAAAAGCTGGAGTAACTCAGCGGGACAGGCAGCATCTATAAAGCGAAGGAACGGGTGATGTTTCGGGTCAAGACGCTTTCTTTAGACTGTTTAGGGATAAGGGAAACGAGAGGTATACACGGTGATGTGGAGAGATAAAGAACAATGAATGAACGATTTGCAAAAAAGTAACGATGATAAAGGAATCAGGCCATTGTAAGCTGTTTATAGGGTGAAAATGAGAAGCTAGTGCGACTTGGGTGGGGGAGGGATAGGGAGAAAGGAAATGCCGGGCTACCTGAAGTGAAAGAAATCAATATTCATACCACTGGGTTGTAAGCTGCCCAAGCGAAATATGAGATGCTGATCCTCCAATTTGCGTTTAGCCTCACTCTGACAATGGAGGAGACCGAGGACAGAAAGGTCTGTGTAGGAATGGGAAGGTGAATTAAGGGGTCCAGCAACCGGGAGATCAGGTTGGTTCACGCGGGCTGAGCGAAGGTGTTCCGCGAAACGATCGCCCAGTCTGCGTTTGATCTCACTGATGTATGAGAGTCCACATCTTGAACAACAGATACAGTAGATGAGGTTGGAGGAGGTGCAAGTGAACCTCTGCCTAACCTGAAAGGACTGTCGGAGTCCCTGGACAGTGTCAAGGGAGGTGGTATAGCGCCAGGTGTTGCATCTTCTACGGTTGCAGGCGAAGGTTCCTGGGAAGGGGGTGGTTTGGGTGGGAAGGGATGAGTTAACCAGGGAGTTGCAGAGGGAACCTTTTCTGCAGAAAGCGGAAAGGGGTGGAGATGGAAAAATGTGGCTCGTGGTGGGATCCCGTTGGAGGTTGCAGAAATTTTGGAGGATTATATGTGACGGCTGATGGGGTGGAAGGTAAGGACTAAGGGGACTCTGTGTCTGTTGTGACTAGGGTGAGGAGGAGCAAGGGCGGAGCTGCAGGGTACCGAGGAGACATGAGTGAGGGCCTCATTTATGATGGGAGAGGGGAACCCCTATTCCCTAATGAATTTAGACATCTCGGATGTTCTAGTATGGAAACCTTCATCTTGGGTGCAGACGCGGCGTAGACGGTGGAATTGGGAGTAGGGGATAGATTATTTGCAGGAAGCAGGGTGGGAAGAAGTGTAGTCGAGATAGTTGTGGGAGTCAGTGGGTTTGTAATAGACGTCAGTCAATAGTCTATTTCTTGTGATGGAGACCGTGAGATCAAGAAAGGGGAGGGAGGTGTCCGAGATAGTCCACGTAAATTTGAGTGCAGGAAGAAAATTGGTGGTGAAGTTGATTAAGTCCATGAGTTCTGCATGGGTGCAGGAGGTAGCACCGATGCAGTCATCAATGTAACGGTGATAGAGTTCGGGGACAGGGCCAGTGTATGTCTGGAACAGGGATTGTTCAGCGTACCCTACAAAGAGACTGGCATAGCTGAGGCCCATGCGGGTGCCCATAGCTACGCCTTGGACGGAGGAAGTGGGAGGAGTCAAAGGAGAAGTTATTGAGGGTGAGTACCATCTCTGTTAGGTGGAGTAGAGTGTTAGTAGAGGGAAAAATGGATGGTTCTGCTGTTGAGGAAGAAACTAAGGGCTTTAAGGCCTTCCTGGTGGGGGATTGAGGTGTAGAGTGACTGTAAAGATGACGTCCATAGTAAAGATGAGGGAGTGAGGGCTCAGAAAGCGGAAGCAAAATGTCCTGTCATGGCTAGACTCTTAAAGTGCTGTTAGTTGTATTGGAGATGCCTGGGATGATCTTGTGCAAGTTGTGCATGAATATACATGAGTTTGGGCACGTTGCTTCTCTGATGCATGGTATTTAATTTTCATTATGTTATGTGACTGGATTGCAATTAAAATTTTATTAATTTAATTTAACTTAGTGAATTTATTTTTATTTACTGAATTATTATTAAATTCACAATACAATTAAATTCACTTAGTTGTATTAATTAAAAAAATAATACAATTGAGGCAATTTAAGTATGTCCTTCCTCTTTGAGAAATTCTTGACCAGCAATGGAAACAGTCTTATCGATATTCACTGGGCAAATTCCTGGAATGAGAAACTTCTTACCTTGTCAATGGTTAAAAAAGGTTAGACACATAATGCTGGAGTAACTCAGGGGAACAGGCAGCATCTCTGGACAGAAGGAATGGGTGACATTTTGGGTTGAGACCCTTCTTCAGATCTGTATCCTTCAATGTTTAGGAGAATGAAGGGTTATCTCAATTGAACATGTAATATTTTAAATGGGCATAATAGAGTGGTTGATTAGATGTTTACAGTAATGGAAAGATCTCGAATGAGGAGGCATAGGTTCAAAATAATGGGGTGGCCATTTACATTCCTGCCACAGATGATGTCTCACCTGCTGAGTTACTCCAGCATGTTGCGTATTTTTCAGAATTCCAACATCTGCAGTTCCTTATGTCCCCAACTATTTTGTTGTGTTCTTTAAAAGGCAAGCTTGGATTGGAGGGTGGGACGGAATGGGGACTCCATACAGCACCCAGTGTCACCAACACTTTGTCTGAGAATTCCAGTCTCAAGCTGGACTTGGCATTGGAAATAGATTGCAACACCTCAAGCACCACTTCCCCAAATGACTCAGAAAGCTGCAAAAATGTTCTCATCTCTGGGGAGAATCGTATACACCAATGACCCTCTGATGACTTCTACTTTATGAGACCTTCCTCTGGCACTGTAACGAGCTACATGGCTAAGGAAACAGCATAACGGGCCTGTCCCACCAGCATGCAACTCTATGCGATGAACGCGATCAAACTAGAAGCGGGGGCCGGGTGATCCCCTGTACAGGGACGTTCCCACCAGCAAGCGCAACCAAACCGGCAGTATGGGCCGCGCGGAGGTCGGGTGAGTGGCGCAACGCGGCGCAAAGTGAGGCGAACTTGGAGCGAAGTCTAAGGTAAATTCGCCAGGACAGAGAGGGGCACACAGAGAGGGGCACCGAGGCACACACACACAGAGGGCCACGGAGCCACACGCATAGAGGGTCACGGAGGTACCTACAGATAGGTTCACGGAGGCACGGGGCGATGTGTAAACGTCGAGGCGACTGCGAGCCGACAAGCTGTTGCCGCGCGGAATTTTTGGACATAGTCAGTTTCTCGGAGCCCCGGGCGGTGTCGGGACGAGCTCGGGACGAACTCCGCACAATTCGGCACGGCTCCGGCGATCGAAGTGGGACCGGCCCCGCGACGCCGGACGGCTCAAGCGACAACGTTAGGTCGCGCTAATTGCATAGAGTTGCATGCTGGTGGGACAGGCCCTTTAAGGTGTGTAAACATGAGGTGCCTTGACACTGAATATAATCCATGCACACCAGTAGCACAGACCTTTGGTGATCTAATGCCTAAGACCGAGTTAAATCAGTGACTCTTGAACTTGGAGCTTGAAACTTGGAGCATAGCACATAGAACATAGAGCATAGAACGTGGAACATGGAACACAGAACATTGGACAGTACAGGAGCTAGACACAAAATGCTGGAATAATGGGCCTGTCCCGCTTTGGCGATCTTTTAGGCAACTACAGGCAACTAGTTTGTTGCCACATGTTCGCTGGTGGTCGCCGGGAGTAGTCTCCGCAGTCGCACAAAAAATCGTAGCGTCTTTCTGGTCGCCGCTAAATTTTCAACATGTTGAAAAATGTTCGGCGACAGTGGGTTTGACGCCATTGAGTGCAGCTTGACTTCTTCAATATTAGGTGCTGTCATAGGTTGTTGCCAGGATGACGCAAGTTGTCGCCGGCTTTTCAGCGACCTGCTACGACTATGACCGTCACTGGTAATTGCCTAAAAATCATCAAGTGGGACAGGCCCATTACTCAGCGGGTCAGGCAGCATCTCTGGAGTAAAGGACCAGGTGACGTTTCGAGTGGAGACCTTTCTTCAGACTGTAGCATCCTTTCTACACATAGAAGAGTACAGCACAAGGACAGGCCCTTTGGCCCACAATGTCAGCGTCGAATATGATGCCATATTAAACTAATCTCATCTCCCTGCTCATAATCTATAGCCCTCCATTCCCTGCTTTCTTCACTTGAATTGGAACTAGATTACAAATCCCCAACCACTGCCCCCCCCCCACAAGTGATATGACCTGCTTCACAAATCAGATACTCGATCTTGGGCAACTGTTGTTGACAACATTCCTACTTCTGAACAACAGACATTAATCACTGCTTTTTGTTGTGTTTTTTTTTTAGCAATACCATCTAATTTATCAGCTGGAATCCTCCAAACAGTACACCATATTAATACCAGAAGATACAGTACTTGAAGAGTACTACGGAGCAGAGAATATTGAACAGTTGGTATGTTTCCTGTTCTCACCATGGTTCCCATACTTCATATTATTTTCTTCCAAATGGAGTTCGAACTCCTGGCTTCCAAATGCTGTTTGATTTTTGTGGTCGAAATACGTGGTCTAAATATGACTTTAAAGCCAAGCCTCAGTTTCTCTGGCACTGAACATTGAGGCACGGGACAACTGGCCCCGGGCATGTGGTCAAGTCCAAGTCCATAATGTCCTACTCTCTGGTTGACCTCTGGACTTCAAGGAGAGTGGTGAGTAGAGAAGATTGAAGGAAAGCAGGGCAATAGTGGCTCAAAGTGGAATTCTAAACTCTCCTGCTCCCATGAGATGGAAGAAGTTACCTTTGCGATTCAGTTAATACCAATTCATTCTGGCCAGATTATGAAAGGCAAAAGTTCTTCTTCATTCTGATTTGATATGATTTAGAATGGGTCTACATTACAAAATGTGGTGATAAAATAATACTTATCTTGCTGCATTAGCTGGATGTTTGTTGTTTTCATTTTATGACCTTGCTCTCCTTGCCTTCGACCTAATGATCTTCCTCCTCCTTGCTACGGTGTAGGTGTGGTTGTCTTCCAGTGAGCTGACGGTAATTAGATGTGCTGTACAAACCATTGTCCTTCCTTTTACAGGTGAAGTATCATATTATTCCTGGGGAAAAGCTCCTGCCTGATAAAATCAAGGATGGAATTCATAAAGGAACAATGCTGGGTTCGTTGTATCAAGTAATATTCTACAAGAGGAAAGGTCAGGTATGGAACGTGCCAAGAATCTGCACGGCAGAATATGACTCTTTTCCACTGTTACATCAATTGCAGTGGTACAGGATGGTGCAATATGTGTATCTGCAAGGTGGCATTATGGAGTCATACATCTCTCCACTTAATACCATTTTCCTAATACTTTTCCACAGATTCTTGGTACTTCTTGGTTCTAGGTTACTTGGTCCTCCAAAATATTCCAACTGGAATTTAAACTGGAGGTGGTGAAGGGAGGGGTTTAGCCAAAGAGGGTTATTGGGAAGAAAGTGCCACTCTAAATTTAGTTGCATCAACATTTTTTTGTCCTTTTGTAGGTACATATACATTTTTCGGTTTTGACAGCCACTGTTGAAACTTCTTCCAACATCTTTTCATGCTTTTAATTCCTGACAATAACAACTTGTTCTATTTTTTAAAAAAAACAATCCTGTTCACCCATCCTTTATGAATCTTGTGTCAGTTATCTTAATGACCTGACCTTTTCTTGCAATTGCTATTTCATTCCTCGTTGAGGTTGAGGTAGATCATGTGGCAGGCATGATCCCTAGAGGAGTTATGGATGTAGGTGGTTCTCATTTCATGACCTTGCGCTCCTCCGGTGTGCTCTACCCAATTATCTTCCCCCTCCACAGGTGATACACCCATGCTACTGTGTAGATCAAAGCCACTGAGTTATAATTCGCATTGCCTCGCATTCCCTTTGCTACTGGAACTCTGTCAACTTGCTTCACTCACGCCAAACAGCCAGTAGATCAGGACTACAGGACAAACAGGAACACTTAAAGGTTCATCGGTGTTTGGGACTCATTCAGCTGTCAACAAGCCAAAAGTAAATCAGTGCTGTGCCTATGAGACAGGCTTTACAAGTTGATTTGCTTCCTGGAGGCATTTTGGCAGCCGGTAAAGATGTGCTAATGCTCAACTAATGTTAACATAAGTCCACAAAGATGCAAATTTGATCCGTGTATTTTCCTATTAAAAAAAATCATTAAGATCGAAATGTAATGCCTTCTTTACGCTTGTTTTGGGTCGGCTGTGAATACTTTCTAACAGAGTTCAGTTCTTAATGCTACAATGCACATCTAGATGACGTGATGTGCTCTGGAAATATCTTCTCCTTTAACTGTGCTCTCATTGGGCCTAAGATTACATTAATTGATGTTAGTCCTTTATCGTTTCCTGTTGAGGCCGTACTTGCATTTTTGAGCCCCCGGCATTTGTATTTTTTTGTTTGGTTCACAGCTATTAAATCCCTACAGAGAAGGCAGCTGTTCTTCAACATGGAGGAGGTTGGTTTTATCCTCACAGCTGCTTTCTCAGGAGACTGCCTGTGGTTGAGTTGATGTGTTCAATCACTTCTCTTGTGTGCAGATGCAAATTTAGGAATAACATTTCAAACAGCGAGTTGCGTTACTGCACTGCTGCAGTTTATCAGCCGATGAGCTGCTGCACAATATTTGTGGCTGATGTTTGAAGTTTTTCGTTACTCTGTTCCTGAAGAGTGCATCACTTAACGTTTATCACCTGTCCTCAGCTGCTCAGAGAAAATCATTTGGTGACATCTTGCGGAAGTATTAAAAATATTTATGACACGTTCACCCGTTTCAGCATATCAAAAGTAATCCGACACGCTAGTTAAGGTTTATTTAAAAAGTATTTACTTGTTCACAGTTAGCGGGCATCATTTTCAAGAACAGTATTCCATTATTGCCCATGAGTAGATGCTAGTGAGGCTGGAGTTGCAGGATTGACAATCAGTCACAACAAAGGAACAATGTAGACCATGTTTGGATGAGCTGTGATATGAAGAGAGACTTGTGGAGTGTGATGCTGCTGTTGTTCCTCTTCTAGATGGCCAATGTTGAGAGTTTGTGAGGTGCTATGACCTTGGTAAATTGCACCAATGCTTCCTGGAGATGATTTACATTGCAAAACGGTGCATTGCCAGAATATTTAAATGGTGGATGGGATACTAATCTGGTGTATCTTCGATGGTGGACACAAAACTCAGCGGGACAGGCAGCACCTCTGGAGAGAAGGAATGAGTGACGTTTTGAGTTGTGACCCTTCTTCAGTCTGAGAGTTAGGAGGACAGGGAGTCTAGAGATAGGGAAGGGTAAGGTGTGAAAATGACTGAAGAAGGGTCTCAACCAAAACGCCACCCGTTACTTCTCTCCAGAGATAGAAACATAGAAATTAGGTGCAGGAATAGGCCATTCGGCCCTTCGAGCCTTCACCGCCATTCAATATGATCATGGCTGATCATCCAACTCAGTATCCCGTACCTGCCTTCTCTCCATACCCTCTGGTCCCCTTTGCCACAAGGGCCACATCTAACCCCTCTTAAATATAGCCAATGAACTGGCCTCAACTACCCACTGTGGCAGAAAGTTCCAGAGACCCACCACTCTCTGTGTGAAAAAGGTCCTTCTCATCTCGGTCCTAAAGGATTTCCCTCTTATCCTTAAGCTGTGACACCTTGTCCTGGACCTCCCCAACATCAGGAACAACCTTCCTGCATCTAGCCTGTCCAACCCCTTAAGAATTTTGTAAGTTTCTATATGATCCCCTCTCAATCTCCTAAATTCTAGAGAGTATAAACTGAGTCTATGCAGTCTTTGTTCATAAGACACTCCTGACATCCCAGGAATCAGTCTGGTGAACCTTCTCTGCACTCCCTCTATGGCAATAATGTCCTTCCTCAGATTTGGAGACCAGAACTGTACGCAATACTCCAGTTGTGGTCTCACCAAGACCCTATACAACTGAAGTAGAACCTCCCTGCCCCTATACTCAAATCCTTTTGCTATGAAAGCTAACATACCATTCGCTTTCTTCACTGCCTGCTGCACCTGCATGCCTACTTTCAATGACTGGTGTACCATGACACCCAGGTCGCGCTGCATCTCCCCTTTTCCTAATCGGCCACCATTTAGATGCTGCCTGTCCCGCTGCATTACTCCAGCAAGTTGTGTTTATCTTTGGTGTAAACCAGCATCTGCAGTTCCTTCCTGCACATATATCTTGGGCGGTGTTCAGCTTCTTTAATGTTATTGGCAATGCAACTGTCAGACTCCCTTTTTCCCCTTTATGATGGCGGAAGAACTTAGGGGAGTTAGGGCACGAGTTATTCACCATTGCATAAACAACTCTGCCCTGTCCTTGTATCTGCAGGATTTATATGGCCAGTCCAGTTTCTGGTCAACGGTGAACCTCTTCCCCCATTTCCAAATCACCTAGACTAAAGTTTCTTCTCTACAATTCACTACCAGGATTTTGATGACGAAGGGGTTTGGCAATGATAATGCATTGTCCAGTAGAGGAGGTAGCAGAACCAAGTGTTTGATGTTGGTAGTTGTCTGCAGTCCAACAATTGCTGCTGATTGAGAGTAAACAGATATGGATGAAATGGCTCGCATTGGATTTGTCCCAGTCACAATATGAATTTGGTTGGGTCATTTGCTTGGCATGGGCAAGTTAGGTCGAAGGGCGTGTTTTCTTGTTGTCTTGGTTTAGGTTTATTACTGTCACGTGTCCAGTGTCCAGTGAAAAGCTTTGTTTTGCACATTTATCCCTTCAGATCAGATAATACTATTTATAAATACAATCAAGTCAAACGTAAGTGCCATAGATAGTAAAGGGGAAGATACAGAGTGCAGAATACAGTTCTCAGTAATGGGGTAGAGGTGAATCAGACAGTACCCTAGCTTATGGTCGGACCATTCAGAAGCCTAATAACAGAAGGGAAAAAATTGTTCCTGAGTGTGGTGGAGAGCGTTTTCAATCATCTGAAATAGGAGCAGGGAGACGGAGGAATACCCGGGTTGGGACAAGTCTTTTGTTATGTTGGCTGCTTTTCCAAGGCAGCGTAAAGTGTAGATGGAGTCAGTGGTGGGAAGTCTGGTCTGGGCCATATCTACAAGTCTCATCAATTTCTTGTGATCTCGGGCAAAATTAAGCTGTGATGCAACCCGACTATGTTTTCTTTGGTGCATCTGTAGAAGTTAGTAAGAACCATTGAAGACTTGCCGAATCTCTTCAGAATCTTCTTAGTGTTGGTGCATGTTCTTGGCTGTCTCAACTCTGACCCGATTGTCTAGACAGTGACTAGCATTGTGTTTATACCTGAATTACTGACAGGAGCTTCTGCTTGTTCTGGAGCATGTCTTTCATGCCACAGTTCCCATAGCCTCAACTCTATCCAGTGCCCTCAACTAGTTCTTCTACCTTGTGATATAATTTGTCCTAAAACTGACGTGGGTGATTTTAGTTTAGTTTAGTTTAGAGATACAGCGCGGAAACAGGCCCTTTGCCCCCCACCCCCCCTTCCCCCCCCGATTTGGGAATTCACCAACTTTTTTTAATCCATCTATAAAATCTGAATAAGGATGCCAACCTATTAGGAGCAGGAGTGGACCACCCGACCTCTCAAGTCTGCGCTGCCAATTAACACTGTGGTGACTGGTCAGGCTGTGACCTTAACTTCACTTTCTCATGTTCCCACAGTCACCTCTCACCACTTTGCTTCTCACATATCTACCTACCTCCGTCTTAAAGATAGTCAAAGATTCTGCTTCTATCGCCCTTTGAGGAAGAGGACAGGATACGTTCGGAGGGGTATTAGCCAAATGTGAGCAAATAGAACTAGTATAGATGGAACATCATAGATAGCATGGACAAGTTGGGCCGCAAGGCATGTTTTCATCTTGTACGGCTCTCTGACTCTGAGTTCCATCGACTTGCGATATTCTGAGAGAATATTTCATTTAATCTGTCTTAAATATATGACCTATTATTGTTAGCTGTGATCCTAGTTATAGATTCTCCTAAAAGAGGAAATGTCCTTTCTATATCTACTATGTCAAGCCCACTCTAGGATTTTTCATGTTTTACTTAAGTTCTCTCTCTATCCAACCATTCCTCTTAAAGCACCTTGCCCATTCCATGTGTCACCCATAACCTTTCTGAACTACTTCCAAAGCATCTACATCTTACCTTAAATAAGGAGAACAATACCATACACAGCACTCAAAATAAGATTGCAGCCGTGTCCCATATGTTTGAAGCATTTCTATTAATTTCCCTAAACAATAAAATATTTTGTTAGCTTTCCCAATTACTCGCTGTACATGCATATTAGACCGTTCCAAATCATGAACAAGGGCATCCAGATCCATCTGCAATTCAGAACTGTCTTCATTTCTCACCACTTGGACATACTTTTTTTTTAACGTCTAAAATGAACGACTTCACGCTTTCCCACATCATGCTCCATTTGCCAGATCTTTGTTCACTAACTTCAAGGGTTCAAGTGTGTTTATCTGTCACGTGCACCAGATATGAACTGGGACAAGAAAAGTCTTGTTGCCGCTTTGCAGGTACATCAGATGCAACAAGAACAAATACAATAAATAAATATCAATACAACAAATTATCAGGTATTTGTCTCCACCTCCTTGTAGCCTCGTTAGGTTTTCTTCATAGCCTACCTTCCTATTTCAATGTCATTAGTAAATTTACAATTCCTTTCATCCAAGTAATTATATAAATGGCTCCATCCCATTGTAGCATGATCATGTTCACTTCATAACTTACTTTCCTACCTCTTTATGTCATTAGTAAATTTACCATTCCTTTCATCCGAGTAATTGATATAAATGGTGTGAGTTTAGGTTTTCATTACATCTTCCCAACCAGAAGAAAGGAAACATTTCTGCCTACTATCTGCTTTGTGTTAGCCAGCCACCCTCTCTCCACACCGATATGTTATCTGCTGCACTGAGATTTTATTTTTGCACTAACGTTTGGTGTGGCGACGTATAAAAATACCTCTGTGAAATATGAGCGGTGTACATCCATTGGTGATCCTTGATCATCACCACATGATACTTTTCAAAGAGCTCCAATAACTTGGTCAGACATAATTTCCCTTTCAGAATACCACACTGACTTTGCCCGATTCCCTTGACTTTTTCTGTGGCGGCGCGGTGGCGCAGCGACAGAGTTGGTGCCTTACAGAGCTTGCAGCGCCGGAGACCCGGGTTCGATCTCGAATACGGGTGCTGCCAGTACGGAGTTTGCGTGTTCTCCCCGTGACCATGCAGGTTTTCTCTGTGATCTTCGGTTTCCGCCCACACTGCAAAGACGCTGAGGTCGGTAGATGAATTGGCCTGGTTGCGTAAATTGTCCCAGGTGTGTTTAGGATAGTGTTTAATGTGTGGGAATTGCTTGTCCCCGCTGGTCGAAGAACCTATTTCTGCGATGTATCTCTAAACTAAACTACTGTTACAACCTCAGCTTTTCATTCCAGATTGATGATCTGTTTGACTGTGCACTGCAATATCATTTAAATGCAGCTCTAGGTCACTTGTCAATCACAAAATGCACCGCCCTGCATGAACATCCCTCATTAACTGCCAAACTCCACAATGCAAGAGTTAGGTAGTGAAGTGGTTTATGGATGAATATAATCACTATGTTGCATCAAAACCAATAATTCACACCCTTTTTTCATTATTACTGACAGAAAATGCCATCATATTTTCCAGATTTTTGTAAATGACGTACCATTAAATCAATTTCACAATGTGACAAGAAATGGAATATTGCTGGGAACAACGCATGTCCTCCAATTACAGAAGAATAGATGTGACACAAATGAGGCTGTAATAGTAGAGGTATGTATGAAATACTGCAATATGTCAGCATGCATAGATTAGTGGGTTGTACTGACTTCCAAAGTGCTGACAGTTCGTCAAGTCTGATATGAGGCTATCAACCTGAAGAATTATAGCATAGATAGGGTAAACAGTCTGAACCTTCTTCCCAGGGTGGAAATATCAAATACCAGCGTGCATAGCTTTAAGGTCAGAGGGAGAAAGTTTGGAGGAGAAGCATGGGGTCAAGTATTTTTACACAGAGAGAAGTAGGTACCCAGGGTAGGGGTGGAAGCAGATATAATAGTGGTGTTTTGGACGCTTTTAGATAGGCACATGGATATGCAGGGAATGGAGTGATAAGGATCATGCAAAGTTGAAAGGATTAGTTTAAGTAGGCATGTCTGGCACAAACATCATTGGCCAAAAGTTCTGTTCCTGGAACGGTACTGTTCTATGTTCTAACTTACAGTAAGCAAATATCCTCCCAACTAGCATTCCTTTGAGATTTGATGTCTTGATCGATAATGGTCATGTAATTTTTGTTATAGCACACACTAGTATCTCTTAAAGGTTAAATGCCCTAATTTCACTGCATGTGACAAATACATTTTAACCTTTGAACCTTTGTTTTCCACAATGTGACATGTACATTTATTAAAGTGGTGGTAGTGGCACCTTTATATATTTTTAAAAAGCATTATGCTTGGATGCAATATGTTGATTAAGGCATCATCAATTGTTCTTTCCTTTAATACCTTTTTATGTTTCAAGCAAAGGAGAAATATCACCATGAAGCTCCGATTTTTCCAGCAACAACTGAAATTAATCCTTATGGTTAAATTAATCCTTCCTAGCCTCTTGTTTGTAAGCGCTCCAAATGGTATGGTTGAAATCGGGCGCTTGCAATATGTAGGGAGTTGCAGGTGCAGACCCATATCTGATTGTTCCATGATGCAACCATTTGGAGATTGACCTTTGAGGATTTTGTAGCCCTTAACTAGTGTTCGTGAGACTGGGACAAATTGTCTTTCCGCCAGACACAAGCATATGGATCCAGGCATCAAATTGGAATGATTACATTTGTTACAATTGTAAAGAATTCCCTAATTCATCGTAAACCTAAGTACAAAATCCTGACCCAAGCGCTGAGTGATTCTATGAAACCAAATAACTGGTTGCTGGAACTGTGGACTCAAATCAGGATATGCTGGTAATACTGAACTGCACCAATGGCGTAATAAAAAGGAACTGCAGGTGCTAGTTTATACCAAAGATAAACACGAAATGCTGGAGTAACTCAGCGGATGAGGCAGCATCTGTGAGGAAAAATGTATATGTGATGTTTCTGGTTGATCCCCTTCTTCAGACACCAATGGTGAACAGTTGATGACTTTATAACAAAATGAAGGAAAGTTTATTAATCCCAGATGTCTCTGTCTCATCACATTAAATTATTGTATACTGTACTTTTTTTTTTAGTCATAGATTGATACAGTGTGGAATTAGGCCCTTTGGCCCATCTTGCCCACACCAGCCAACATGTCCCAGCTACACTAGTCCCACCTGCCTGCATTTGGTCCATATCCTTCCAAACCTGTCCTATCCAGGTACCTCT
This sequence comes from Raja brachyura, assembly GCA_963514005.1. The sequence goes on from OY740796.1 coordinate 11,116,215, forward strand.
CTAACTGTTTCTTAAATGTTGGGATGGTCCCTGCCTCAACTACCTCCTCAGGCAGCTTGATCCATACACCCACCACCCTTTGTGTGAAATAGATACCCCAGATTCCTATTAAATCTTATCCCTTTCACCTTAAACCCCTGGACCTCGATTCACCTACTCTGGACAAGAGACTCGGTGCATCTACCAGATCTACTTCTCTCATGATTTTATACACCTCTATAAGATCACCCCTCATCCTCCTGCACTTCAAGGAATAGTCCCAGCCTACTCAACCTCAGCCCCAAAACTCAAACCCTCTAGTCCTGGCAACATCCTCGTAAATCTTCTCTGTACCCTTTCCAGCTTGGAAGCAGCATCCAGCTTCCAAACAGCATCAAGTAAAATACATCAACCAGTGCATGTTGTTTTCCCTCATATAAATTGGCAAACAAATGATTGAATATAATTTGTATAAAATACTTTTTATTGTTTTTTTCCCCGTTTACAATCAAAAGAAACGGGTGTCAAGGGTTACGGGGAAAAGGCAGGAAATTGGGATTAGGAGGCAGTGATCAGCCATGATTGAATGGCGGAGTAGACTCGATGGGCCGAATGGCCTAATTCTACTTCTATAATTTGTGAATTTTGTGAAACATATCTTGCAAATGTGCTTAATTGCATTCTGTGCACGACAATTTGATCAAGACACATATCATAGTTAATATTTTTCTTTTTAAGGGAACTTGCGGCAGCTGTGATGTTGAGCCGATCTGCCCTGAAGGGACAACTCCTATTGTAAGTAGAGACTCTGCAGCCATCTTTGTTTTTACTCTTCTTGATCCCTTGAGCCATAACTAATTCCAATTTTCCAAAAAATGATTTATTGCAAAATGTTGTTAGTGGATGACTTTGTTGGCTGGGAGTTGACATGTAAATGGACTCCAGTTTTTCCACCATTTGAAGAAATATCCAATTTTGGAACTGTGAATCATCTAAAAGTTCAGCCAAGATCTGAAAACTTGTGCAGAGCTTTAGAAACCCTTGCCTTAAATCTGTGGCTTTTTGTAGTTGTATATTGTACTGATAACATGAGGTGATCATCATTCATCCTATTGAAAATTAGCATAGTGAGAGGAAAATGAAAACATTCAGATACACAAAGAATGTCTGAAACTGAAGTGCTTCATTTGGTAATAGTGATTGTAATTTACTTGTGTCCTTTTTGTTAATGTAAATCTCACTGGATATTTTAATGATGGATACACGTGTTAAGTTCCAGCCTCTCATTACATTCCACAGTTCAGATTTCTTTCCTACCAAACCTTATTCTGTCTCATCATCAGATCCAATTTGAGGAGATCATAAGAACATCTGAACCTGGTTCCACATTTTTTTTTAATGACATGACTGTTTTTCTAGCTCAACAATTTTCTTGCTCTTCCACACGCATCCTTTGATTTCTCTGCTATTGAAGAATCTACCTCTGGATGAAATCATCTAAAAGTTGATGATTTAAAAGTGACTGAATCTCCGAAGCCTCATGAGTAGAGAATTTCAACAATTCATTTACCTCCAGGTGAAAAATTATACCCCCATTTCAGTCCTAAGTAGTCTAGCACTTCTTTTAAGGTGTCCATAAAATGTCCTCCCCGTATCCACCATGTCAAGCAATCTAACAATTCGGTGAGATAACCTCTTATTCTTCTAAACTCTAGAGAATAGCAGCCTAGAATACTCAATCCTATGCCGTACCCTTCAACCCAGGATCCAATCTGGAGAATCTTCCCTCCACAGTCAGTATAACCTTGGTTAGGTGAGGAGACTATAGCTGTATCGTACAAGGGCATAGATAGTGTAGACAGTCAAAATCTTTCACCTAGGATGGATGATTCAAATACTAGAGTGCGGAGTTTTAAGGTGAGAAGGGCAAAGTTTAAAGGAGATGTGCAGATCTTACACAAAAAAAGGCATATGAATATGCAGGGAAAGGTGGGATATGGGTTCTGTGCAGGTAGATAAGTGATGGTTTTGGCATTGTATGTGTCACAGATATTGTGGGTCATTGGGCCCGTTCTTGTGCTGTACTGTTCTATGTTCAATGTTCTATATATATCCAATACTCCAAAGTGGGACCAAATGAAGACCCATTGAGAGAAACCTCTTGCTGATGACCACTTACTGCTCATTGCAGCTGATGGCTCAGTCGTTCTGACTTAAGATAAGCACTGTGGAAAGCAAGAACATATAGTGTTCTTTGGGTGGGCGTCTTAAATGTCACCACTATCAGAATTGGCTGAAGCTTGAAGTACACTGTTGCCAAACGCTGGTCCAGCACCAAATATATGACCACATATGAGCGAAGATTCAGCTCAATCTTATTAATATATCGCTCCATCATGTTGTGGTGCCTAGTCCTTGTGAAGTCTAAATCAAACCTTAATACCGAACTTTCCCTCCAGCATGTTTAATGGCAGCAACCTAAATGGTGCAGATTCAAGGTAGATCTTGCAGTGTAAGGCAGGGTATATTAGAACATGTTGTGGATCAGCAGCAGCAACAGAGCTGAGGCCAGTGGGTGACATGAGAGACCACCACCTTCCTTTATGCTAAGTTTAACTCCAGCCAGTGGAGAGTTCTTCTCATGATCCCCATTGACTTCAGATCACCCAGTATTTCCACCTCCAGTTTAAATTCCATTTGGAATATTTTGGAGGACCAAGAAACTAAGAAAACAAAGAAACCAAGAAATGCATTCTGTTAGATTAAGTTTTGTTTAGTTTAGATATACAGTGTGGTAACAGACCCTTTGGTCCACCGAGTCTGCGCCGATCACTGATCACCCTGTACACTAACACTATCCTACACACTAGGGACAATTTTACTGAGGCCAATTAACCTACAAACCTTTACGTCTTTGGAATGTGGGAGGAAACCGGAGAACCCGGAGAAAACCCAGGCGGTCACAGGGTTACAGGCAGAGTGTACAAACTCCATTCAGACTGCACCCATAGTCAGAATCAAACCCAGGTCTCTGGTGCTATAAGGCAGCTGTGAACTGTGTTGTCTTGAACTCAAGTGGTTGCCACTCTCACCTCTCCTTTGGAATTCAGTTTCTTTGTTCAAGTTATAGTGATGTTTAGCAACTTCTTCTGACTGAATCCACCAAAGCCACTTGTCACTTTACTGATGACAGGTAATATTGAAGAGGCAGCAATGGCTTGGATTAGATTTATTCTGCTTTCTGTCATCGGGGCATAATTGGGTTGTTCCAACATATTGTGGGTGTATGGAATAATCTGCCAGGAGAGGCTGGGACTATCGCAATGTTTAAGAACCAGTTAGACAGGTTTGGATAGGTTTGGAGGGATATGGACCAAACACAGGCAGGTAGGACGAGTGTAGCTGGGACATGTTGGCCGGCGTGAGCAAGTTGGGCCGAAGGGCCTGTTTCCAATTATGGACTGGAGACAAAGTTACTGATAAAGTCACTGAAAATAATTCTGGATTGATGCAAAATCAAACAATGTCCTGGTCTGAGAATAAAGGTTCCAGTAATCACACAACCATGACCTGATCCCATTGGTATCCCCATCACTGGGCCCCTACATTGCTGCACCTGGTTGAATACTACCTTGAATACAAGGGCAGTTATTCTTGCCACATCTCCAGAAATATGTCCCACATGCCCCGCAGGGGGCAGGATGGGGTAGCAGTAGAGCTACTGCCTTACAGTGCATGAGACCCGGGTTCGATCTTGACTGCGGGTGCTGTCTGTATGGAGTTTGTGCGTTCTCCCCGGTGACCAGCGTGGGTTTTCTCCGAGAGCTTCAGTTTCCTCCCACACTCCAAAGACGTTTGTAGGTTAATTGGCTTGGTATAAATGTAAAATTGTTCTTGGTGTATGTAGGATGGTGTTAATGTGTGGGGATCACTGGTCGGTGTGGACCCAGTGGGCCAAAGGGACTGTTTCTGCATTGTATCTTTAAACTAAACAAAACAAAATTTTAACAAAGTTATAGGGTCCGCTGAAGCACCCTGCCTCAGTTGAACTGAGCACCGAACAGGTTATTAGTAAATGTTGTCAATCCCTTCCATCACTTTGCTAATGACTGAGCAGTGTCTCGTTAGGATTCGCCTAACTCTTGATGAACATTCCGTACAATTGTCAATTCTGTAAACGGCATTGTTGTAACTGTACAGTGAGCAGCATAGCTAGTTCTGGACCAAAGGGCCTCAGATCATCGAGGGCTTCATATTCCTAGGTGTAACTATCTTCGACAATTTGTCCTGATCTAACTACAAGCTACAGCCAAGAAAGCACATCACCGCCTCAACTTCCTCAGAAGCCGAAGGAAATTCACCGTGTCTACAATAACTCTTGCCAATTTCCACAAAGAAAGCATCTTATTGAGATGCATTATAGTTTGGTTTGGCAACTGCTCTGCTCAAGACTGTAAGAAATTGCAGTGTCGTGGTCGCAGGCCAGTCTATTATGCAAACTAGCCTCCCCCACCTCCATTGACTTTGACTATATTTTGCTGCCTTGGCAAAGCAACCAACATAATCAAGGACCACTTACACCCAGGTTGCTCTCTCTTCTCCCTTTTCATGTTGGGTGGTGGATACAAAGTTTAAAGGCACTCGCCACCAGTTTCAAGACCAGCTTCTTCCCCGCTGTTAGCAGATTCTTGAATGGATCTCTCATAGGCTAAGGATGAATCTCCCGATCTTCCAATGTACCTCACTGTGGCCCTTGCACTGTTTTTATCTGCATGTTCTCTGCATTCTACCACTATATTTTGCACTCCATTTTCTTTCTCTCTTTGCACTACCTGTTGTTGTATGGTTTAACTGTACTTGTGCAAGGTATGATTTACCTAGATAACATGAAGAACAATGTTTTTCATTATGTCTTGGTAGATGTGACAATAATAAACTAATACCAATACTGATATGGTCTAGATTCTGTCAGGATGCAGAGTGTTCACCAAATCCTGTATAATTGGTCCATTTCTTGATATTATTTGAATTAATCCAGCATAAGTAATAATGGAGACCTCTGAAAGAGGCGGAACAAGATACATATTTGTGTACAATGTTTATTTTTTACCTTCTTCCGAAATTGAAGAGCAATGTTTGAGAATGTTTTATTGTACACTGTTGAGTGCCAATACTCATAATCAATAAAGTATGTCATATTTAAGAATTTATTGTATTATTAACTGTTATGTATTTGTTTGTATGCAATTGCATGTTAAGTTGCTGCAAATAGGAATCTCACTGTTCTCTGTTCCGGTATATATGGCAATTAAACACTCTTGACAGTTAAACATTCATTTTTATGCTTAGAAACTTCAAGGCCAAGGCAGAACACCAAACTGCAATTATAAACAATTTAGAAATGGGAGAAATTTGGAATACGCTGGCTGCAGACCTAACTGTACGCAAGTCATCATTGTAAGTTTACTTTCCACATGTCACTGTTTTTATTTCTGGTTTTCCCATCCTAAATGTTCTTCTTTCGGGTAGAGGCACAGACTGATCCAAGTGCTAATTTGGAATCTCTCCCCAATCTTTGCACATTCCCAAACCTTTCCACTCGTCAATTTAATTTAATGTTTCATTAATTTTGTGTTCTTTTTATGACTGTTGGCAGACCAATTTCCCTTCTGGGGATAAATAAAGTTTAGTTTAGAGATACAGTGCAGAAACACCGGGTCCGCGCCGACCAACGATCCCCTCACATTAAGACTATCCTACACATACAACACACTAGGGACTATTTATACATTTACCAAGCCAATTAACCTCCAAACCTGTATGTCTCTGGAGTGTGGAAGGAAACCGAAAATCTCGGAGAAAACACACGCAGGTCATGGGGAGAACGTACAAACTCCGTACAGACAGCACCCGTGGTCGGGATCGAACCCAGGTCTCCGGCGCTGCATGGCAGCAACTTTACCGCTGCGCCACCGTGCCGCCCCCAAGTTTTATCGTATTGTATTGTAATTTTGTTTATTTGTTAGGATAGTGAGCTCCAATTTGCTATTACGTCTTAAAGCAGTTCTTTTATCTGTTTTCTTATGCACATCTCATTGCTGGTTTTGCTTGCTCTAGACTTTAGATTGTTGTGTGGGATACTATGGAGCACGGTGCGAGATGTGCCCTGGCATGCCACGTGCTCTATGCTCCAATTATGGGATCTGTCAGGATGGTATTAATGGAACCGGAGAGTGCCTGTGTCACGAGGGATTTCAAGGCACTGCCTGTGAATCTTGTGAAGCTGGTAGATATGGAACAAACTGCACATTTGGTATGGACGATACTCTACTCAAATTATAAATGGATTGATAATTTAATAAAATTCACTTCTTTTGTTTCAAGGATACTAAAAATATTTGTGTACTGTGTAACCTGTCCTATTCCTGATGTGGGGGTGCTTGATGCTTTCATCGATGGGTAACTTTCTGTTGTGTTTTAATTTGTTTTATTATAACTGAAGGTTACAAATGTGATCACTAGTCAGAGATGCCCCACCATTCTGGCAAACAACTGCTCACAAGACCACAATGCTTCCGAAACAGTTTTGAGTAAATATGTTACATTCAAGGCGCAGGAGAAAGTGCTGGTATATATGACGCATGATGCTGGGCCATCTCTAACATTTGAATGAATGAATGACTGAATGAATGAATGAATATATTTATTGGCCAAGCATTCACATACAAGGAATTTGCCTTAGTGCTCTGCCTGCAAGTGACAACATGACATACAGTGACATTTAGGAATGACACATAAAACATTAAACATTAATAATAAAATGTTATTAATGTTATAATGTTATATTCATGTTATGTTTATGCTATATAATGTTATAGTAATGTTATATTTGAATAATATCACAGGAGAGGAAACTAATACCAATACCGGCATGGTCTAGATTGTGATAGGACCCATATTGTTCACTAAGTCCAGTAACATTGAGCCATTTCTTGATATCTTGAGGTTCTTTGAATTTAACTGGCTTAAGTAATAGTGGAGACCTCTGAAAGAGGCTGAAAAGGGTACATTTTGTGTATAATGTTTACTTTTTATGTAACTTGCTTAACTTCGCAAAATTATAATTTTAACATTTGTACGAAATTGAGGAAATTATACCTCACCTTTGTTCAGACACGTGGTATGTAGTATTGCACTAATTTTAAGTATAATATTGCACTAACCTTTGCTGACAGTGCCGTAAGTACAGGTTTATGTCTTATTATTAGTATCCATACCTCCAGGTAGGTTGGTCCACCATTTTGTTCCAACTTCAGGGATAGGCAGCTGAATTATCAATAGTGGTTTATCCATGCCACTCTGTAAAAGGTTGAGTGAACATAGCTATTTGAAGGATTGATGACCCATTCTTCTATTCTTCCCACAATATAATTAAATCAGACGTTGTCTTGGACTAATGTGTTCCCGATGTTAGGGGAGTCCAGAACCAGGGACCACAGTTTAAGAATAAGGGGTAAGGCATTTAGAACGAAGATGAGGAAACACTTTTTCACACAGAGAGTTGTGAGTCTGTGGAATTCTCTGCCTCAGAGGGCGATGGAGGCCAATTCTCTGGATACTTTCAAGAGAGAGCTTGAAAGGGCTCTTAAAGATAGCGGAGTCAGGGGATATGGGGAGAAGGCAGGAACGGGTTACTGATTGTGAATGATCAGCCACAATCAAATTGAATGGCGGTGCTGGCTCGAAGGGCTGAATGGCCTACTCCTGCACCTATTGTCTATCAGTTTACATCTGAATGTTTTTCTCCCCACCATCACAACCATTTTTCAATCCAATTAACCAGCTACCTATTTATGTGTTTAGAATGCATGTGCGGAAATGGGAACTGCAATGATGGACTAGATGGTGACGGAAGCTGTTACTGTTTCAAAGGATGGGAAAGTATACATTGTGATAAAGGTAACTGGAATCTTATATTAGATCAAAAACCAAATTGAAAGTATAGTTACGGAAGGTAGTTTGTCAATATATTTTCTTCAAGTAACGGTCTTAAATGTTTTTCGGAGTTAATATCGGGTGATCCAATTATACCCGAGTTGAGGGACTTGGGCCAAAGAAGTTTGTGATGCACTAAATGGCTGTGATTACCTGTTTTGCACATGCATCTAAGAAAGTACAGCTTTAGGGCAGCATGGTAGCGCAGTGGTAGAGTTGCTGCCTTACAGTACCAGAGAACCGGGTTTGATCCTGACTACGGGCGCTGTCTGTGTGGGTTCTCTCCAGAAGCTCCAGTTTCCTCCCAGACACCAAAGACGTATGGGTTTCAAGGTTAATTGGCTTCAGTAAAATTGTAAATTGTCCTTAGTGTGTTGGGATAATGCTAGTGAATGGGAATCGCTGGTTGGCGCGGACTCGATTGGTTGAAGGACCTGTTTCCACGCTATTTCTCTAAACTAAACTAAACTCTATGATAATTTACCCCTTCTTTGCCATTCGTTATTTTCACCCATGCTGACACTTCTCAAGATATAAACAGCTATCTCCCACAGAAAAAAATTGAAGTCCTCTCATAGAAACAAGGAACTGCAGATAATATTGGTTAATAAACAAAAGGAATCAAAGTGCTGGAGTAGCACAGCATGTCGGGCAGCATCTCTGGAGAACATGAAACAAAACAGGACCTGAAACATCATCTATCCATGTTCTCCAGAGATGCTGCCTGGCCAGCTGAGTTACTCCACACTTTGTGTTCTTTTGAAGTCCTCTCACTGGGCTGTTTTGGTGTTTGACATACCTTTGCTTTGATGCCTGATAATGAAAGATGCAATATCAATGGTCGACTGAGATTTTTAATTGGCAACTTTTTTCTTCCTGCAAGCCTGTTCCCTATACATTGGTTTCTTGCTTGAATCAGCTGAGAAACATAGCTATTTTGAAATAATTTTGTTTTCAGATACTTGGCATCTTCTATTGAAAACTCTCCCAGATGGGTCATATTATGGTTGACGTTAGTTTAATATTTTTTGCTCTGTTTGTTATTCAATGACTGATTCATTGTCATGGCACATTTCTCTGTGTTATTTTCATTTTGCTATTCCCAGCATAATTGTGAAACTGTTGGATTGCTTTCACATACTGTAAAACAGTTCATACTCTAGATTAAATGCATAAGAAATAGAATCGGGCGGAGGCTTTTATGGGCTCCAGTTTCTGTTCTAGTCAACAAGATCGTACCCGATTCTCTCTCTCATTTCTTACTTATTCTCTGATTCATTTTTGTTTCCAAAAACACATCGCTTTTAACCTTGAATAACTGAATAACTCTGAATATTCGAACATGCACAGTCCTCTGAGGTACAAACTTCCAGAGATTTAAAACACATTGTCCATTAATTTATTTAATTTCAGTCCTAAATGGCCCGGCCCTAGTTCTAGCCTCTACAACAGGAGAAAAGAGTCTCGGGGGAACATTTATTCCAATTAGGAATATCAGGGATCAGACTTGTAAAGCTGGATACTTTATTTTTTCATCACTACTTCTATTTTCCCCGACTTAGAGACAATAGCAGCACTGATAACTTTTCCCCTCTTTAAAGTTTTAAACGGAACTAAATTATACGCCCGGAGCAAAGGAAAAGGTGACATTTCAGGTCAAATCCCGTCTTCAGTCTGACCCGAAACGTCACCTATTCCTTTTCTCTAGAGATGCTGCCTGACCCGCTGAGTTACACCAACATTTTGTGTCCATCATTCGATGTAAACTAGCATCTGCAGTTCCTTCCTGTACATAAATAATACGTCTATTTGGCAGGAAAATGGGATGTATTTAAGAAAGAATTAGGATAACATTTGTTTCTATATAAATGCCTCGTTTTCCCAAACAAAATGAATTATGACTGGATGTTTTATTATTTTTCTTGTCCAGAAATTGTAACAGATTACTGCAATGGAACATGTCATCCCAGTGCCAAGTAAGTGAAACAAACGTGTTACCAGTTTTCCTTATCTTGCATCTTTTGATGTTATTAAATTTAAATAGCTGCAATTCCAATGTGGTTGTTTGTCTGTTAAGTTAAAATGGGTCCAGAGTATGTATCTCATGCAGATGTTAATTGATTGCAGAGGTAGAAGTGAAGTCACATTCTTAACTGCATGCATCATGTTGATGATTGAAACATCTGGGCATGTTATGGATTGCATCTACTGAGTATCTACCACACACAGCGTGTGTCCTGGTACCACAGCCACAGAACCATCACACAGCATTGCATACTGTGACTGTAATCACTGAGCTCCAGTGGTGAAAAGCAATATAAAAGCAATAAGATGTGAGCACTGTTGATTAAAAAAGATAGACTGAGTGTTTGTACGTTTTAGTTGCATTCTAGGGTCAACTGGTTCTCTGCGCTCTTGCTTGTGCTCTGCTGGTTACACTGGAAATGGATCTTACTGCTCAGGTACGAATGGACATTGTGTCCCTCTCACCTCTTGGAAGCAAAGATAAAGGGATAGAAGATAGACTCAAAAAGCTGGAGTAACTCAGCGGGACAGGCAGCATCTCCGGAAAGAAGGAATGGGTAACGTTTTGGGTCGAAAACCTTCTTCAGACCCGAAACATCACCCATTCCTTCTCTCCAGAGATGCTGCCTGTCCCGCTGAGTTACTCCAGCTCTTTGTGTCTATCTTTGGTTTAAACCTGCATCTGCAGTTCCTTCCTACACATAAAGGGATAGAAATGCACTATTGCATGGAAACATTACTAAAATGCTGTTGTGTGGGACTGTACAGGCCAGCAAGGCAACACTGATCTAGAACATACAATGTGCACATTACCACCAAGAAGTGAGTAGTACAAACGTTTGTGCCTAATATCATTCTCTGTCTTCAACCACTTGTACCACTTTAAGGCGGATTTGCCCGTGAATAGAGCTTCAACAGCGGGGTTTGCCAGCATTCACCACTGGAGATACCCTGATATCAGAGGTGGGCATGAGGCAGTCAACACCTCCTCTTCTGATGGATTTACCAACAAGATGGGTGACCTTAGGAATATCTAGTACAACTGAAGGTGATCCACGTATACCTTAGTTGAGGGACTCAGGCCAAAGATGTTAGTGATGCACAAAGGCTGCTGTGATTACCTGGTTTGCACATGCAACTAAGAAAGTACATCATTAGGACGGCATGGTGGCGCAGCGGTAGAGTTGCTGCCTTACGGTGCCAGAGACCCAGATACGACCCTGACTACGGGTGCTGTCTGTACGAGGTTTGCACGTTCTCCCCGTGACCATGTGAGGTTTCCTCAGGTGTTCCAGTTTCCTCCCACATTCCAAAGACGTACAGTTTGAAGGTTAATTGGCTTTGGTAAAAATTGTAAATCGTCCCTAGTGTATAGGATGGTGGTCATGTGCGGGAATCGCTGGCCGGCACGGATTCGGTGGACAGAAGGGCCTGTTTCCGCATTGTATCTCTAAACTAAACAAAACAATGAGAATTTAGTCCACCTTTGCCATTCGTTATTTTCACCCCTGCTGATACTTCTAACATATATACAGCTAGCTCCCACGGACTCATTGAAACTGCTGCACAAAGTTGAAGCACCATTTTTCTGTTTACAGAAATCAATCCTTGTGTGATGAATAATGGCGGCTGTTCGGACCATTCCAACTGCACCAATGTTTCCCCGGGAGAGAGAACATGTACCTGCTGGGACGGTTATGTTGGAGATGGGCTCGTCTGTTTAGGTGAGGACCCGAATCAAAGAGAGTGTCAAGATATCCAGATTAATTCTCAGGGCCAACAGTAGTTTAAAGTATCAATGGTTTTTGGCTGTGTAACTCAATTGCTTAAAGCAGCGTTTCTCAACCTTTTTACCCTTGGGGAACCCTTGAAATCATTTTCATATCTCAGGGAACCCCTACATAAAAATTATTATATATCTTTATTAAATTTAGTTCTTATATATATTTCTCTGATACATGGTTGAAGCAAAAAATAACTTCCTATTTTTCAAGATTATTTCATAAACGAACAAAAACATACATAAATAAACTTTTGATAAACTAACAAAAATAAACATAAACACGCTTACATTTTTTGATTCATATAACATCCCTAAATGATGGATAAAAATGACTAAATAACGTGGGTGAACGAGGGACTGTACTTGCATGCCAGGGAGCACTGACAGGACTGATGGAGGCTGTGCTTGCGTCTGTACTCGAGTGAGTCGCTTGATGATACACGACAGCACCTGTCCACTGACCCCTGCAGGCTGTTTCACACTAGCGCCGTATGGACATCGTTAAATATATTCCCTATGATTATTATACTTTTAAATGATATAACAGGTTGAAGACTATAATATAATAATACCCTAGAATTTTCCAAGAATATGCCGTACGGGTATAATAAAATTATACACGGATCCCCTTGCGAGCTCTCGCAGAACCCTAGCGTTACGGGGAACCCCGGCTGTGAAACACTGGATTAAAGTGTTCCCCACTGTTTACAGCCTGCATATCTGATGGAATGGTGGAAATATTGGAATGCTTGTTGTATCCAGGGATTGAAAGCAGTTGGTTGGCTGGATGGTAAGCATTCCAAGTCCTTGCCACTTGCCTTTGGAGTTCTATGCACTTAATCTCCAGGATGTTGTATTGCCGTCTTTCATAGAGCATGGAATGGTACAGCGTGGGAACAGGCCCTTCGGCCCATGATGTCTGTGCTAAACATGATGCCAAGACCAACCCTTATCTGCCAATACACAATCCATATCCCTCCATTCCATGCATATCCATGTGCCTATCTAAAAGTCTATTAAATGCCACTATTGTATCTGCCTCCACCACCATCATGGTCCAGCCATTCACCACTCTCTTCGTAGGAAATTAAAACCTGCCCTACACATCTGCTTTAAAATTTGCTCCTCTCAACTTAAACAAATATCTTGTTGTATTGGTTATTGCCTTCTCGGGATCTGACTGTCTACCCTAGCTATGTCTCTCATAATTGTATATAATTATGTCGCGAGAAGTTCTGACTCTGTGCTGAGAAATAAGTTTAAAGGTCCAGCATTACAAGCCTGACCTCTGTTCTGAGCTTCCTACCTAATGGGCCTCTAGCTGATCTGCATTTTAGTTTCATACATTAATGCTCGTGACATTGATGTGGAGTTAATGTGGAGATCCCACACCAGTGCATGTCTTCAGCTGACTGTGACAACAGTCTGGGGTTTGTTGTGGACTCTTTGGTCAGGATCACACCTCGCATGCCATTAGGTCGTGCACATGAGGAGATGAACTTTTCCAGGCAGCTATATTTTAGAAGGTTACTCCCCTCCCTCTCAATTCAAAGGTGTTTGTGAGGCACGGTGTTTGTGAGGCATGGTGCTGTTTCCTGGATTTCTGGTGCTGCAAATTATCTCCATTTTGGCTCCAAGTGGATGGAACCTGCACTGTGATTCGGGAGAATGACACTTCAGCGACTAACAGAACGTTGACGATGACTTTCATTGTGGGAGACAGTAGGGAGACTCCTCTGTTGCTCCCATAATCCGATGTATCTCCTTTATTGATGGTGGTCACATGTAGAATATCTGAGGTTCACAGACATAACCTCCTCATGACAATTATGGGAGATGAGCTTGTGAATTTGTGACTGAAGATCCTGTCCAGCAAGATCCTCTCCATCAGAAGAGATGCCAGGGGAGAAGGCAGGAGAATGGGGTTGAGAGGGAAAGATAGATCAGCCATAATTGAATGGCAGAGCAGACTTGATAGGTTGAGTGGCCGAATTCTGCTTCTCTGACCTATGAGTTTATGAACTAATGCCATCTTCTCCCAAGGCCTCTTTGTTCTTCAGTTAGCCATTTTGACTTCTAGCCTGTCAGGGATGTCATTAAGCATGAACCAAATTGATTCTTTCAAATAGGGGTCAAAGATTTTATTGTCAAGGGCAGAGTCAGGCTTTGAAACGTTGCTTCAAGCAAGAACTGACTCCATCCCTGTTGTTGCCCCCATTCACAGCTCTCAATGGCCTTGGGTATTTAGGCTGTAGGTGGCCTTGATGGCAATGAAGAATACACTGAGCATCATTAAGAATTGTGATACCTTCCTCAATCTTTCTCACACAATGCTGTGCCTCGCCTTTGATGAAATTTCCTGCTGGAGTGCAGGTATTCCACAGGATAAATGGGATACAGTTCAATTAATGCCACCTCTGCTCAAGGGCACCCCAGCTGGAATACATTGGCTCGAGAGCATAAAGAGATGAAGATGAACCGTCATTGACCAGCATGATTACCTCAGTGGAAGAAGTGGAAAATGACCAGAGGAAGATAGTGCTAATGATCCCTATTATATGTGTAACTCGCTATTGCTGTGGACCATTCTAGGCCCAGCCAACAATGGACCATTGTGGGCATCACTTTACCTTGATCATCATTGCTGCCTTTGATTTGTTCTTTTCATACCCCTTCATTCATGTGTTCTTTGTACATTTTCATATCTCTAGTTTCTCTGACTCTCAGCCTGAAGAAGGGTCTCGACCCGAAATGTCACCTATTCCTTTTCTCCAGAGATGCTGCCTGATCCGTTGAGTTATTCCAGCATGTTGTGCCTATCTTCTGTGTAAAACAGCATCTGCATTTCCTTCCTTTGCTATTATTGTGTTTCTTTTTCTCACAGAAATTGATGGGTGTGCAGAACAAAATGGAGGTTGTCATGAAAATGCAGAATGCACCAAAACTGGACCAAATCTGGTAATGCAAGGATTCTGTTTCTGATTTTATTCGTAGCAACTGACTGGTTACTGTAAGTGATTTTTAGTGTTCTGTTATTCTGCAGTATTTTATAAGTGGCGAGAAGGAAATGACAGTCAGTCGCATAAAACTTAAAATCAATATAGGTTTGTTAACAATGCATGGAATGAATTGAACTTGCAAAGCAGTTGCATTCTTGAAGGGTTAAGCTGGGTGCACACAATATGAATGACCTGAGAGCTGTGTAAATTCATTCTTCATGTCAGTCTTCACAAAGAAAAATGGATCACTAATTTCTCAATCCTGGCAAAAATGCTCTGGCATATTATAACCTTAAAGCTGCAGATTTTGGTTTTCTGTTTGGATGAACGGCACAAAATGCACAATTCATGCTTTTTAAAATGTATTCTTTGTTCCAGGTCGCATGCAACTGCCTCCCAGGTTACAACGGTGATGGTCGGAAATCCTGTCAGCCCGACAACCCTTGCAAGAAGGTTAGGAAAAAAATATGCTGGCTTTGGAATTCAAGAGCAAATATTTCTGCAGCAAATACAACCTGGCACAGTGACCTTAAGCAGACATTTGGCCTTTTACTTGGACATGCAAGAGGCTAAATGGTTAGATCAGATGTGGATCAAGGTTGCCTCTTGGGCCTCACACAGTATGGTGGTCTGCATATCTGTGTCGGGAAGAATCATTGCCTCTTGTCCCTCTCTCTGGGAGCTAAAGAGCCTGTCTCACCAGCATGCGATTGCCGAATTTGGATGTAGCACGACATCGGGCGGTGATGTCATCACGCAACGCCACGCGCTAGGCGTACGGCGTCAAGATGCTGTGTATGACGTCGAGACGCAGCATACGCCCGTCGAGACGCTGCTTACGCCCTCAATGCGCCTGCGGGCCGACAGGCCGTTGGCGCACGGGATTTTTGGACAGTGCAAGATTTTTGGAGCCTCGCGCGATGTAGGGACCAGCCCCGCACAACTCCATATGCCTCCGCCGATCGAAGTGGGACCGGCCCCGCAAGGCCGTATGCCCCAAGCGACCACATGTAGTCGCGCTAGACGCATGCAATCGCATGCTAGTGGGACAGGCCCTTTAGTAGCCTGATAAATAATCATGGTGTGCATGACCCAATTACAATATCAACCTGCTAATCTGTGATGCACACTGTTGTTTAAGAATTAATCTACTGTAAGAATACAATGAATGTATAGGTGCACGTATTGATAACGTACCTACACACTGTCTGACTTTGTGCATTAGATTTGATCCAGATCCTGCTCAAGGATCAGCACCTTTATGATCCTGTCTTGACATCACCAAGTATAATATGTAACTCCTATTCCCTTCCACTTTTCCCATAGACCTCCAGTGGTTTCTGATGTCTTTGAAGTGGTCACAATCCCTCGCAGGCTGAAATAATTTTGTCTCGCTAAGGTCTCAGGAGGGAATAGGGAAAATGAAATAAGAAATGGTCTTAATTTCTTTCAAGTCAACTTCCTTTTTCACTGCCGTTCGATGGGATTACATTTAGATAGAAACATGTAAATTGAACCAGATAATCACCTGGGTGAGAAGGCAAGAGGAAATCATATAGCACAGATTTCAATAGCTTGTATTTAACTTCATTGCTTGTTTCAATTTGACAGCATGAGCCACGGCAATGGGCTTGAACAGAGTTGACCTGATGTTGAGGTTTTAGAGATACAGCGCTAAAACGGGACCTTCGGCTCACTGAGTCCGCATTGACCAGCATTTCCCGTGCTCTTGCACTATCCTACACGCTGGAAACAATTTACAATTTTACCAAGCCAATTAACCTAAAAACCTAGAATAGACACAAAGTGCTGGAGTAACTCAGCGGGACAGGCAGCATCTCTGGAGAGAAGGAATGGGTGATGTTTTACTCGAGACCCTTCTTCAGAATAAATACAATTACAAATTCAAATACAATTCTTGCTGCATTGAATGTGTTTACGTATCCCTAAACTTTCTTAGACATTTTAAATTGACCTTCTTTGTATTTAAATTATGTTTTTAAGTCATCAACTTTGTATATTCCTCTTTTACTTACAGGGACCTTTTGGTAGAAGTGGTGATAATATTGTAGCAGTATAGTTAATGGATCAACACACAGGAATAAGATGTGAAAGAAACACAGCACTTGAATATTAATGCCATTAATCTTATCGCAAATTAGATCATCTTATTTATTTTTGATCAAATTTAGGAGAGAGTTATGAAGCAATGGAACCTAATTCATAAAGAATCATGGAACTACAGATACTGGTTTGCAAACACAAACTCACCAAGTAAAGGAGGCCATGTTGGGAACACCAAATACAATAGATGAGGTTAGAGCAGGCGCTTGTGAACCTCTGCCTCACTTGGAAGGGCTGCTGGGTCCATGGATGGGTGTGAGAGAGGGATGTGTAGGGATAGGTGTTACATCTCCTGTGGTTGCATAGGTAAGTAGCAATTTGCAGGAAATTGTGGACGCAGCACAGACCATCACACAAACCAACCTCCCTTTTATTGACTCCATTTATACCTCACGCAAGGCCAGCAGCATAATGAAGGACAAGTCGCACCGTCCCTCCTCTCCCTTGTCCCATTAGGCAAAAGATATAGAAGTGTGAAAACGCACACCACCAGATTCAGGGACAGTTTCTTCCCAGCTGTTGTCAGGCAACTGAATCATCCCACGATAACCAGAGAGCAATGGTGAACTGCAATCTACCCCTTTGATGACCCTCGGACTATCCTTGATCGGACTTGCTGGCTTAACCTTGCACTAAACGTTATTCTATTATCGTGTATCTATACACTGTAAAAGGTTCGATTGTAATCATGTATTGTCTCTCTCTTCACTGGTTAGCTCGCAACGGAAAGCTTTTCACTGTACCTCAGTACACGCGACAATAGACTAAACGGAACTGAAGTACTTGGGAGGAGCTGTTTTGGATGGGTAGCGATGTGTGAACCTGATTTATTACTGATGTTAAATCTAAAAATGACTCTGATCTTTGTCTTCTGTCCTTACCCATCACTGAAGAATAATGGAGGCTGCGGTTCATTTGCCCGCTGCAAGAGAACAGGACCCGGTACTCGAACATGCAGCTGTATTCAGGGATACAAAATGATAGGACGTACATGCAGAGGTGATATCTTTCAGGTATTATTCAATAATTTTGTGTGTGCGTATATATGAGATTCTCTTCAGAAATGTATTTTATTAAATCATTCCTTATCCTATGTTATCCCGACTGCCCACTCCACCCTTCCCTCATCCTTTCCCCTGCTTCCTTAATCTTAATAAGATTTTGCTAAATCTTATAGTTTAGCTAAAGGTAAAGATCCCAGTAGAAAACAAGGAACTGCAGATGTTGGTTTACAAAAAACACTGGAGTAACTCTTTACACAATGCTGGAGTTTATACAAAATGAATGAATGAATATGTTTATGAATACTTGGCCAATAGGTTTATTGGCCAAGTATTCACATACAAGGAATTTGCCTTGGTGCTGATGACATACAGTGACAGTTAAGAATGATACGTAAAACATTAAACATTAATAATAAAACATTATTGATTAAACATGTGAATTAAATAAAATACCAGAGCAAAAGGAGGCTACAGAGTGTTGGTTATTGAGTAGAGCTACTACTCGTGGAAAAAAGCTGTTTTTATGTCTGGCTGTGGCAGCTTAGACAGTCTGGAGTCTCCTTCCAGAGAGAAGTGATTCATAGAGTTTGTGACCAGGGTGAGGGGGGTCAGAGATGATCTTACCCACTCGCTTCCTAGCCCGTGCAGTGTACAGTTCGTCAATGGAGGGAAGGTTGCAGCCAATAATCTTCTCAGCTGATCGGACGATTCGCTGCAGCCTCCGGGTGCCGTGCTTAGTGGCTGTGAGAAACCAGACCATGATGGAGAAGGTGAGGACAGACTCTAAGATGGCCGTATAGAATTGGTCCATCGTTGCCTGTGGCAGATTGTGCTTCCTCAGCTGCCGCAGGAAGTACATCCTCTGTTGTGCCTTTTGACTAAGGAGTCGATGGTAGCCCCTCATTTAAGGTCCTTGGAGATGAAGGTTCCCAGGAACTTAAAATACTCCACAGATGTAACGGTGGTGTTGTTGATGATGAGTGGGGGGAGGGGAGGGGGAGCTCTCCTAAAGTTTACAATCAGTTCCACTGTCTTAAGAGCATTGAGCTCCAGCTTGTTACGATGGCACCAGGACACCAGCTGTGCCACTTCCTGTCTGTAGGCTGGAGTAACTCAGCGGGTCAGGCAGCATCTCTGGCGAACATGGTCGAGACCCTTATTCAGATTTATGATTTAAAGGTCGCAGGCATGATTTTCAAATATTCGCAGGCCACTTCCTAACTTTTGAACAGGGTCCATGCCGGTTACATTGCCTTTAAATTGAAGGACACTTCTGCCTACAGTGCTGCCAGGTCGAACCTGAACAAAGGCATAAAAAACGCCAAAGTCATCCACAGGCAAAGGGTGGAAGACCACTTCAACACCGCGGACACCAGAAGCATGTGGCAGGGTGTCAGGGACATCACTGACTACAAGAGCAGCCCCACCTGCCCCCACAGTGATATCACACTGGCCAATGAGTTAAACACCTTCGTCACACACTTCGAAACTGGCAACACCACCAGGACAGGAATAACCCCGGCTAGGGCGGAAGGACAGGCCTTAACACTGAGTACCCAGGAGGTACAGTGCGCTCTGCGTAGGATCAATCCATGCAACGCTACAGGCCCGGATGGAGTCCAGGGTAGGGTACTAAAGGACTGTGCTGTACAGCTCGCGGAGGTATTCGCGAGGATCTTTAACCTGTCTCTATAGCGGGCAACGGTCCCCAAGTGCCTGAAGACAGCTACCATAGTGCCGGTGCCGAAAAAGTCTAAAGTCACCAACCTGAATGACTACTTCCCGATTGCCCTAACTCCAATACCAATGAAGCGCTTTGAAAGGCTGGTCCTCTCCCACATCAAATCCAGAATCCCTGCATCATTGGACTCTCATCAATTTGCATACAGGGCAAATAGATCCACAGAGGATGCCATCTCTGTGGCTCTTCACACTGTCCTGACTCACCTGGAAAGACAGCTCTTCATTGACTATAGCTCTGCCTTCAATACGATCATCCCCACCAAGCTCACCACCAAACTCCACCAGCTAGGCCTCAGCTCACTGATATGCGATTGGATCCTGATTTTCTGACAGAGTGACCGCAGGCAGTGAGACTGGGGCCACACCTGTCCTCCACTATCACCCTGAGCACCGGCACACCACAGGGCTGTGTACTGAGCCCCATGCTCTACTCCCTCTTCACCCACGACTGTGTCCCTGCATTCGAGACCAACACCATTGTCAAGTTTGCAGATGACACAACGGTGATCGGGCTGACCACCAGCGGTGATGAAACAAAATACAGAGCGGAGGTGCAGAACCTGGCGGACTGGTGCTCACAGAACAACTTGTCGCTAAACACCTCCAAGGAGCTAATTATTGACTTCAGGCTGTCATAGAATGGGGAATACGCCCCAATCTCCATCTACGGAGACAGTGTGGAGAGAGTGTCCAGCTTCAAGTTTCTGGGCACTCACATCTCAGAGGACCTCACATGGTCCACCAACACTGCTGCGCTGGTCAAAAAGGCACACCAACAACTGTTCTTCTTGAGAACATTGAAACGGACTGGTCTGCCCCAAAAGCTGCTGATGACCTTCTACCGCTGCACCACAGAGAGCATACTAACATATGGCATCTCTGTGTGGTATCTCAGCTGCACGGAGGCGGAGAGGAGAGCTCTTCAGCGCGTTGTCCACAGAGCGCAACAGATTATTGGGACACAGCTACCAGCCTTGGAGGGCATCTACCACACACGGTGCCTCAGGAAGGCCGTCAGCATCCATAATGACTCCTCACACCCTTGTAATGGACTATTCGAACTCCTACCTTCCAGCAGGCGTTACAAGGCCTTCTATGCCCGCACCTCCAGACTCAGGAACAGCTTCATTCCCAGAGCTATAGCAGCCCTGCTGAGTGCCCCCACCCCCATGGACTGTCTCCCTCGGATGGTCACATCGCACAGACACATCTGCACCTTAGTCTGTTTTGACTGTTTTACTGTTCTAATGTTCTTTTTATAAACCATGTTCTCGGGGTTTCTAAACCTAAATGTTATTAGTAGTTTAAGTTATGACATCGGATGGAAGTTGCAAACCAAATCTCGTTGCACTTAAGTGCAATGACAATAAAAGATATTATTATTATTATTAATTTGAGAGGGAAGACTGCCTTTGCTACTTGACGCTGTGAAGCAACGTACAATTTTCAATGTATAGAGGGGATGTGGGGGTTTGGTGATCAAGATGTGGCCCAGAAAATGAGCTCGTTTTTGCTAGCGCCTTAGAAATTATGGAGGTTTGCTGCTCGTGATCATCGCCACACAGCGCTGCCCCTCCCAACCCTGCCCGAGCCAAGCCTGCTCTCAGGCCTCTCAGCACTGGGCATCAATGAGATTCAAGTATCAGCAGTGACACCTGCTGTCCAGGCCAACTTTCCTTATCCGCCTGCTGCCGTCAAAAGACATGGCCTGTAGTGGGTGCACTCGCTTGCTTTTTTTTTAAACTAAAATTTAATTTATTCAATTATTTACAAACAATAATATTTACAACACAAACAATACCAACCCAACCACCACCAAATAGAAAAATTACCACATTTTCTAAATACTAAATATTAAATAACTATTTTACAATCCTGGTGTTGGATGCATTCAACCCCACACAGTGCCCAGCGGTCCCGGAAATCCTCCAGAGTGCCCCTGAACACCGCATGTTCCTTTTCGAGGGACACCCTGGACTCACTTGCTTGCCTGGCCCATCATTACCATGGTAAGGCCTGAACGAGGAGGGCCTGTGATCCATGATAGGCCTTCCACTGAAATATCTACCTCCGTCCCTTCCCCCCAGTTCACCTCTTACTCAAGATGGCGGCAGGTGACCTAATGCTATACGCACGCCACAATTATCCAACTCCTGCTACACGAACCAAATTAAAACTCTCACTAGACTTCACCTCAGGCCTGGTGATTGGTGTATAAAGATCTGTTTTAGATGTGGCTACATTTGCTCAGTTTAGAGTACTTTTTTTATTTCCAGGTGTTGTAAAACTGCAAGCTTTTATTTCTCTTTGTTATTGAAATCGCATGTTGCTATGAAATGTATATTCTTTTGTCATGTCTCTATGTCCTTCAGAGATTGATGTTTTTAAAAAAAATCTGTTTGACAGGAACTGGAGCGAGAACCAAGATTTGCTGCCTTCCACAAATACCTTCAGGTAGCAAAGGAACAATTTTAATACTTCTCACTTGAAATTCATGAAAAATATCTCTTCGAAAATTGTTCAATCCTTGTAATTTTGTTTTGTTTCTGGACCTTTACAGAGGAACTCCGTCAATGAACTTGAAGGAAAAGGGCCGTTCACTGTGTTCGTGCCAAAACACAGCGCACTTTCTCAAACCACGGTAGCTGCATCAACCGCTTCAAATATAGAGTGTGTTAGAATAGTTTTTATGCGTTCATCTTGCAGCAAAGAAAATGCAGCTCGGTTTGCTTCGAGCCAGCCAGTTTTATGCAAAGCAGCAATAGGTATATTAGCATTTGGCTGAACACTTCTGAATCGGGGTGGGAAGAACGTTTCCGAGCATTCCTTGTCAGACTACTCCAATGTCTTTGCTAGGGAAACGTTTTGATCAGTTATGCCTTTCCCTGCACTGAAGTGTCTGGTTATGATATCCGGGACCACATCAAAGTTCCACATCAGATCAGGGAACCCTTCCAAGGACCAGAGGGGAGGCTTTCATACATACAAATGAGAAAGATTGTATCCCCTCCAAATCTGAAAGTAATTGTGATTTGCTGCAAGATATCTGTAGAAACCCAACTTTGTTGTTTGTGCTAAACAAGAAAATAAGTAAGGAATGAAATCCAGATCCAAAATCTGCCCATATTGAAGTCAGAAGCCAAAGTCAATGCACAAAGGTCCTACATTGCATGTCCACGGTGTATAATAAACAACCTCCAAAGTTTGTCAATTAAGTTTAATGAGTTATCTGAAATTCATAGTAGCACGGTGTGTTACATGTTGCATGCTATGCCCACAGGAGAGAGTGGGGAACTTGTCCAGTGTCACTTACTATGCTTCAGAGCAGAGTTTATACCCTTTAATTATATTTTGCTGACCATTACTTGATCAATCACCAAATTCTCATTAATTCTGGGAATTCTACAAGACCATGCAGACACTGAAATCTTGAGATATTCGGGATGTTCCCAGATGGTCATCGGACAAAATACAGTGCGGGGATGTTCATGAATCCTTGAGATAGTCAGGGATGTAGAGGCAGAGCGGGGCTACCAGCAGACCCAGTTCTCATTACCAGTTGCTGCTGGCTACGTTGGTCAAGCAACAAGCAACACAGGCAACATCTTTGGCTTAATGTACTCCATCAGCACCTCTGATAAGATGCTGTCCCCAGACTAAACATTTGCTTGAAGCTCTCGGAAGCAAAGTGGTGCCATTACTTCAGCCTAACAGTAGGAATTGGCATGTGGCCAGTGTGCATTGGAAAATCACAGCCGCACGGCTCCATTGACTATGTTTAGTTTAGTTTAGTTTAGAGATACAGCGCAGAAACAGGCCCTTCGGCCCACCGAGTCCATGCCGACCAACGATCACATTAGCACGATCCTACATGCACTAGGGCCAATTTACAATTTTACTGAAGCCAATTAACCTACAAACCTGAACGTCTTTCGGAGTGCGGGAGGAAACCGCAGCACACCGGAGAAAATCCACACAGGTCACGAGGAGAACTTACAAACTCCGTACAGACAGCATCCATAGTCAGGATCAAACTCAGACCTCTGGTGTTGTAAGGTAACAACTCTACCATTGTGCCACCATGCTGCCCAAAACCATGAGAAATTCATCCTCACTTTATCGACTGATGAACAACCCCTGGCTGACAATGTGAAGAATGATCAAACTTTCCATTTTGTATAGCCCTTGACTTTCTTGTTCTGAATTCTTGATGTACAGTTCCTGAATCCTCTGTGAACAATCTAACCTTTGTCCAACAAATTTCCTAACAGATAGAAAAATGGGAATCAAGTGGTTTGATAAAAGACCTACTTCGGTATCACATAGTCGGCTGTGGAGAACTGTCAGATACTGAACTAAAGGAGCAGACTGCCCTCGTTGCCTTATCTGGGAACACCATTCAAATCTCCTCAAAAGAGGTATGTGTGTCTGTACTTGAGAACGTGCCAAAGGATGTCTGTATGGGTACCCAGTGCTTCAGGGTATCTTGTAGGATATAGATCTGCGCTACAGGATATTCCGTACAAAGTGTGTCTATACTGCTGGAATTCCCTAGGAAGATGTAACACAAGATAGTCTCAGGAAAGAAATCTGTATCACAGGATATTCCCAGGGAACATATCTTTTGGAAGATAGATGTACTACAGCATAGCTTTTAGGATATGGGTCTTCACTTCAGGATATACGTCTCTGAACATCAGGATATGCCCAGGAAGTGTGTGTGTGTAATAAGAGTGATCCCAGAAGTGTGTGTATGCTACGAGATATTTCCAGGATGTGTATCTGCCCTACGGTCAACCCTTCAGGAAATGCGACTGTACTACAGGATTTCTCACATGAAGTGTGTCTGAGCTTCAGGGTTATGTGTCTAAAATGCAGGATATTTGCAGGAAGTGTGACTGTATCACAGGATAGTCCCAGTGTGTGCATCTGTACCAAGCTATATCCTTCTTCTTCTGTCGTGTGTCTATTAGACCTGCAGCTCCGTTGAGGCGAGCCAGGCCAACGTGTCATCGTCCAAGTCAATCAGACCTCGTTCACCATTCGGTGGCCGGTGTTTGGGGCAACTGGTGACGATGTGCTCTACTGTCTGTGTTGGGTCCCCACACTCACAGGAGGCGCTGTCCACGAGGCCCCACCTCTTCATCGCTACTCCGTAGCGTCCGATGCCTGTCCTCAAGCGGTTGAGGGTTGTCCACTGCTTTCGGGGCAGGTCCTGGCCAGGGACGTCCATGGGGTCATTGATGTAATGGTGTAGCCTAGATGGTTCCGCTGACTTCCACTGGTCTCTCCATCGCGTTGTGACCCAGGCGGCCTTAGCAGCATCAGCTGGTGTTTTGCAGAGCAGCTCTTGGGCTTGCGTGGCAAAGGGGAGCTGTGACTTGAGGCGCACTCGTCGTGGTGTCTCTGTGACGATCTGATGGAGGAGGTGGGATTCACTGGTCTGTGCCTTTCGAGAGAGGGCCAGCGTGGCTGCTTCTCGTCTGATGTTGGCTGGGGCGATGCCAGCGAGGACGGGCAGTTGGTTTACTGGGGTGGCTCGTAGGCATCCGGAGACAGTCCGCAGGGCGCTGTTGAGCGCAGCATCCAGCTTCTTGGCGTGGGGGCTACGGCACCAGACTGGGGCGCAGTACTCGGCGGCTGAGAACACCAGGGCCACTGTGGACATACGCAGTGTCTTCGTCGTGGCTCCCCATGTGGTGCCGGCTAGGCGGCGAATCAGTGCGGCACGGGCCCTTGTCTTTGCTTTGGCACAAAGGTATACGTTGAAAGGTATATCCTGTAGGAAGTGTATTACAGAATTTCCCCACAGGTAATGTGTCTTTATTTCAGAACATTGCTTGGGATCGGTAAACTTATTTCAAGATATCCAGCCTGAAGTCTGTCTGTAATTCAGGATATCCCCCTGGAATATGTATTCCGGGGAGAATATGAATATGAGTGTATCAAAGATATCCCCAGGAAGTGTGACGGTATCACAAGGCATCCCTAGTTGTATATCTGTACGACAGAATATCTCTCAGAAAGTGTATGTTAACTTCAGACTAATCCATAGGATATGTGTGTGTACTACAGGAGATTCCCAGGGCGTGCACAGGATATCCTTTGGGATGTGTGTGTTTATTTTCAAGGTACTGCAGGGTACAAATCATGTGATTTCCCCCCAGGGACAATGATTATACTACAAGATATCTTGCGTGATCTCATAGTGTCATTTCAAAAAGTCACTATCTTTTCATTGTCTTCATTTGTTTATTTCTCCTATTTTCCTTATGCCACCAACAAATTGGTCAGTTGTGAGAAAACTGGAGCTAAATTAGCATCAACGTACATAGCCTCATGGTGTAATTGACTCAGTTATGTCCAGGGGTGCTGTGCTGTGTTGCCGGAGCTCACTGGAACGCTGCTCCGGCACCTCTTATTTTTAAAAAAAGCCAAAAGAAAAACAGCCGGAATTGTAACTAGCGGATGTGTGTTCGGGGCAACCTGGTTGAAAGAGTGGGAAGGGGAAAACCCATCACTACTGACGTTCCCTGTGGGGGGGGGCAATTGGATCCAGCAGAGTCAGACCACGTGCTCTGTGCATCATGGAGGTTGTGGGCCTGGTGCTGAGCCAGAGGTGACGGCTTTGACCCGCCGATGGAGAGGCGAGTGTCGGCGGAGTCGCTAGTGGAGGCCCGCTGGTGGCTGGAGTAGAGATACGGATCGGCGGCAGCAGCATCGGTGGCCCTGGGGAGACAGTGAAGGCCGGCGACAGCAGTGGTAGCCCGGCCCTGGGAGGCGATGAGAGTCGGCAGCCGCTGCGGTTTCGGTGCTCCGGGCCTGGGTTTGGCCGGGAAGGCGGTGAGGGTCGGAGAGGCGGTGGATGTTGTTGCTACACCTCGCGGTGGCCACATCGGCCTCGTGGTGGTCGGGCAGCCGGCGCCGTGGTCCAGCGGTGAAGCTCCGGGCGGGTGGGCGGTCGAATCGGAGTGCCGGTGGAGGGACCGATCTGAAGGCGGGCAAGCTTGGGATCCTTGGTGGTCGAGATAGGCGAGGAAGCGTGTGTTGAGGGTGTGGATCTGGCGTCGAATGAAGTCCAGTTGCGGTCTATTGTAGGTGTGGGTGGGTGAGTGAGTGTGGGTGAGTGAGTCGGTGGGTGAGTGTGTGTGAATGTGAGTGAGTGTGTGTGTGAGCGTGTGTGAGTGTGTGTGTGTGAGTGAGTGGGTGAGTGAGTGGGTGGGTGAGTGTGGGTGAGTGTGTGTGGGTGAGTGTGTGTGTGAGTGTAGGAGTGTGTGTGTGGGTGAATGTGAGTGTGTGTGTGGGTGAATGTGTGTGAGTGGGTGTGTGTGTGGGTGAGTGGGTGTGTGTGTGTGGGTGGGTGAGTGTGAATGAGTGGGTGAGTGTGAGTGATTGAGTGGGTGAGTGGGTGTGTGTTAGAGTGTGTGGGTGGGTGAGTGTGTGAGAATGTGTGTGGGCAAGTGTGTGGGTGAGTGTGAGTGAGAGGTTGAGTGAGTGTGTGTGAGTGTGTGTGTGTGAGTGTGAAGGCCCAGAGCTGCGGGATAGTCAGGGCAAATTGGTGCTGGGTCGGCACCTGTCTTTTTCTTTACTTGCTTGATAATAATATTTCATGATAATTCGTGTTCAACCGTGCAATATTTTGTCATATTATTAAATTATATATTATATGGTTTATCGGACTAGTTATACACTGGGATGTAGAGAAGGCTATAATCTCGTTTGACCCTCTTGGGAAAGGACCTTGCCCCCCCACCAAGGAAATCCTGAGATGACACCCCTGTTTGACAACTTCGGCACCTAAAAAATTAGCACTGCAACACTGGTTATTTCAAGCATATTCAGAACTGCCTAACCCTTCCAACATTTATTCTCTCTGCAGTAGCACCTTAAATGTGATATTTAGATCCAACAGTGCAGCAGAGACAATATCAAGACAAATGTACGGATTATATTTCATTCTCATTGTGCTGAAAGATCATTTTATGTTTATTCCCAAGTACGTTTTAGTGTAATACAGATATCGAAGTGAATGTCACTGAGTCGTGAACAGTGGAATAAACAGTAAGAACTAGTTAGTAAAAAGTCAGTGTATGAAGGAACTGCAGATGCTGGTTTAAACCAAAGACAAAATGCTGGAGTAACTCAGCGGGACAGGCAGCATCTCTGGAGAGGAGGAATGGGTGATGTTTCTGTTCGAGACCCTTTTGCAAGGTCTCGACCTGAAATGTCACCATTCCTTTGCTCCAGAGATGCTGCCTGTCCCGCTGAGTTACTCCAGCATTTTAGTAAAAGGCAAGTCTGGTTATTGATGGAGAAGATGAGTCCATTCCACCATAAACCACTGAGAAACAATAGACAAGAGGTGCAGGAGTAGGCCTTTCAGCCCTTCGAGCCTGCATCACCATTCAATGTGATCATGTGGCCCTTGTGGCTGAAGGGATCAGGGGGTATGGAGAGAAGGCAGGTACAGGATACTGAGTTGGATGATCAGCCATGATCATATTGAATGGCGGTGCAGGCTCGAAGGGCCAAGTAGCCTACTCCTGCACCTATTTTGTAGGATTCTATGATTCTATGGTAGATCATCCCCAATCAGTACCCTGTTCCTGCCTTCTCCCCATATCCCCTGACTCCGCTATCTTTAAGAGCCCTATCTAGCTCTCTCTTGAAAGTATCCAGAGAACCGGCCTCCACCGCCCTCTGAGGCAGATAATTCCACAAACTCATAACTGTGTGAAAAAGTGTTTCCTCGTCTCCGTTCTAAATGGCTTACCCTTTATTCTTAAACAGTGGCCCCTGGTTCTGGACTCCCCCAACATCGGGAACATATTTCCTGCCTCTAGCGTGTCCAAACCCTTAATAATCTTATATTTCAGTAAGATTCCCTCTCATCCTTCTAAATTCCAGAGTATACAGGCCCAGCCGCTCCATTCTCTCAGCATATGACAGTCCCGCCATCCCTGGAACTAACCTTGTAAACCTACACTGCACTCCCTCAATAGCAAGAATGTCCTTCCTCAAATTAGGGGACCAAAACTGCACACGATACCCCAGGTGTGGTCTCACTAGGGCCCAATACGACTGCAGAAGGACATCTTTGCTCCTCTACTCAACTCCTCTTGTTATAAAGCCAACATGCCATTCACTTTCTTCACTGCCTGCTGTACTTGCATGCTTACTTTCATTGACTGATGAACAAGGACCCCCAGATCCCGTTGTACCTCTCATCCTTCTAAACTCCAGAGCGTACAAGCCCAGCTGCTCAATTCTCTCAACATATGACAGTCCCGCCATCCCGGGAATTAACCTTGTACACATTAATGCTGCACTCCCTCAATAGCAAGAATGTCCTTCCTCAAATTAGGGAACCAAAACTGCACAGAATACTCCAGGTGAGTCTCACTATGGCTCGATACAACTGCAGAAGGATCTCTTTGCTCCGCTACATAACTCCTCATGTTATGAAGGCCAACATGCCATTCACAAACAAAATGCTTGGATTCCTCCTTTCCAATAATTTTCCACCTTTGTAGAATAAAGGATAAAGAGATTGAACATTTAAATACTAATCTACTCTGAATATGATATTGTTTGAAGTATGTGTTTTTTTTTAATAGAATGTAATTTATTTGAATGGAGATGCCCAAATTATCACAACAAATTACATCACAGCAAATGGGATTATTCATTACATCAACAAGGTCTTGGTTCCATTCAAATTGAAGCCTGACATGCAAATATCCTCCTCATCTCAGGTAGGTTTCTACTTCGATATTCATCCCTGGAAATAAACGTTAATCTGTGTAGAACCTGGAAATCTGAAATAAAAGCAGAAAATGCTGCTGTTTCTCAGAAGGTCAGGCAGCATCTGTGAAAAAGATAACAATTACAATTTCAGGTTCTGATGAAAAGTCATGGCCTAGAAAATTCAGCTTTGATTCTCCCTCAACTGATGCTGCCTGACCTGCTGCAGAGTAGCGAACTGGTATCATTTTTTTAAATGGTCATATTTATATTGTTAAGTATTACTTTATTAAAACCGAAACAATGTTCTCCAGAGAAAATCATCAAGGTTTGTCCGACGTCTTCTTATAGCACAGTGGCGCAGCGGTAGAGTTTCTGCCTTACAACGCCAGGGATTTGGGTTTGTACCTGACTACGGGTGCTGTCTGTATGGAGTTTGTACGTTCCCCCTATGACGACATGGGTTTTTTCTGGGTCCTCCGGTTTGCTCCCACACTCCAAAGACATACGGGTTTGTAGGGTAATTGGGTTTGGTAAAAATGTAAATTGTCCCCAGTTAATTGGACAGTGTTAGTGGATGGGGCGATCATTGGTCGGCGCGGACTCGGTGTGCCAAAGAGCCTGTTTACGTGCTGTATCTTTAGAGTCAAAACTCTAAGAGCTAATACCCTCTAAGCCAGGTATTCTGGTAAACCTCTTCTGCACACTGTCCACCTTATTCATGTAATGGGGCAACTTGAACTGCACTCCAAATGCATAGTTTTATAAGGCTGTAGTATGACTTCCTGACTCTTATACTCAATTCCCTGACCAATGAAACCAAAAACAGTTAGGCAGAAGGAAAATATTTGCACTTGAACATCATCTTTACCATGCAATCTACTGCTGTTGATCTAAGCCAGGCCAGCAATTCCGTATCTTGCCATTGATGTTTAATTTTGCTGGGATGGGTTTCCATTCCTGATGGCTAGGGAATAATGTGGTCCTATAGGCAAATGCACTGCTAGCATTTATTTCAAGAGGGCTAGAATACAAAAACAGGGTTGTAATGCTGAGGCTCTTTAAGGTGCCGGTCCGGCTGTATTTGGAGTATTGCGAGCAATTCTGGGCCCAATATCTGAGGAAGGCTGGCTCAGGAGAGGATCCAGAGGGGGTTAACAAGAATAATCCCAGGAATGAGTGAGTTAACATATGATGCGCATTTGACGGCAGTGGGCCTTTATATGCTGGAGTATAGAAGAATGAGGTGGGAGTCATTGAAACTGATCGAATACTGAAAGGCTTGGATAAAGTTGAAGTGGAGAGGATGTTTCCACAAGTGGGAGAGTCTAGGACTAGAGGTCATAGCCTCAGAATTAATGGAAGTCTGGGGATGCCAAGTCAATGGATATTTTTAAGGCAGAGATAGATAGAATCTTGATTAGTATGAGTGTCAGGGGTTATGGGGAGAAGGCAGGAGAATGGGGTTAGAAGGGAGAGATTGATCAGCCATGATTGCATGGTGGAGTAGACCTGATGGGCCGAATGGCCTAATTCTGCTCCTATAATTTATGACCTTATAACCTTATGACCTTATAACTTCCACACCGCATAAACATTCAGAGATTTCTTAGTACCCTTCAGACCTGGTATCTTTCCTGGTCTGTGCTCTGTATAAAACTGGTGCCACATTAAGGATTGACCCACAAGGGAGCTCAAAGTGTCCTAGTAACCTGTTGAGTCATGAACAGTGGGGTGTCAAATGGGATAATCCAGAACGGAGTTAAAGGGAAAGAGAGTAAAGGGATGGTTAATGACCCCAGAATTAACGGGAAAGAAAGCTCACAAAGGGATAGGAGAGTATGGCCAAGTGTAATAGGGATCGATGTGAAAGGGGCCACTTGTCAACATAATTGTATAAGGAGTAAGAGTGTTGTAAAAACAAGCCTGAAGGCTTTGTGTCTCAATGCGAGGAGCATTCGTAATAAGGTGGATGAGTTGAAGGTGCAGATAGCGATTAATGCTATAGTTGGGATCACGGAGACATGGCTCCAGGATGACCAAGGCTGGGAGCTGAACATCCAGGGATATTCAATATTCAGGAGGGATAGACGAAAAGGAAAAGGAGGTGGGGTAGCGTTGCTGGTGAGAGAGGAGATTAATGCAATAGAAAGGAAGGACATTAGCGTGGAGGATGTGGAATCCATATGGGTAGAGCTGCGAAACTCTAAGGGGCAGAAAACGCTAGTGGGAGCTGTGTACAGGCCACCTAACAGTAGTATTGGAGTTGGGGATGGCATCAAACAGGAAATTAGAAATGCGTGCAACAAGGGTAACACGGTTATAATGGGTGACTTCAATCTGCATGTAGATTGGGTGAATCAAATTGGCAGGGGTACTGAGGAAGAGGATTTCCTGGAATGTATGCGGGATAGTTTTCTCAACCAACATGTGGAGGAACCAACGAGAGAGCAGGCTATTCTAGACTGGGTATTGAGTAATGAGGAAGGGTTAGTTAGCAGTCTTGTTGTGCGTGGCCCTTTGGGCAAGAGTGACCATAATATGGTTGAGTTCTTCATTAGGATGGAGAGTGACAAAATTAAGTCAGAAACAAGGGTTCTGAACTTGAACAAAGGTAACTTTGAAGGTATGAGATGTGAATTGGCCAAGATAGACTGGCAGGTGATTCTTAAAGGGTTGACAGGGGATGTGCAATGGAAGGTATTTAAAGACTGCATGGATGAAGTACAAAATTTGTTCATACCAGTTTGGCAAAAGAATAAATCGGGGAAGGTGGTGCATCCATGGATAACAAGGGAAATCAGGGATAGTATAAAAACATAAGATGAGGCATACAAATTTGCCAGAAAAAGCAGCCTACCGGAGGACTGGGAGAAATTCAGAATCCAGCAGAGGAGGACAAAGGGCTTAATTAGGAAAGGGAAAATAGATTATGAAAGGAAACTGGCAGGGAACATAAAAACTGACTGCAAAAGTTTTTATAGATATGTGAAGAGAAAGAAACTAGTTAAAACAAATGTTGGTCCCTTGCAGTCAGAAACAGGTGAATTGATCATGGGGAACAAGGACATGGCAGACCAATTGAATAACTACTTTGGTTCTGTCTTCACTAAGGAAGACATAAATAATCTGCCGGAAATAGCAGTGGAACGGGGGTCAAATAAGATGGAGGAACTGAGTGAAATCCAGGTTAGCCGGGAGGTGGTGTTGGGTAAATTGAACGGATTGAAGGCCGATAAATCCCCAGGGCCAGATAGTCTGCATCCCAGAGTACTCAAGGAGGTAGCCACAGAAATAGTGGATGCATTAGTGATAATTTTTCAAAATTCCTTAGATTCTGGAGTAGTTCCTGAGGATTGGAGGGTAGCTAATGTAACCCCACTTTTTAAAAAAGGAGGGAGAGAGAAAGCGGGGAATTACACACCAGTTAGTCTAACATTGGTAGTGGGGAAACTGCTAGTCAGTTATTAAAGATGGGATAGCAGCGCATTTGGAAAGTGGTGAAATCATTGGACAAAGTCAGCATGGATTTATGAAAGGTAAATCATGTCTGACAAATCTGATAGAATTTTTCGAGGATGTAACTAGTAGAGTGGATAAGGGAGAACCAGTGGATGTGTTATATCTCGACTTTCAGAGGCTTTCGACAAGGTCCCACATAAGAGATTAGCATACAAACTTAAAGCACACGGTATTGGGGGTTCAGTATTGATGTGGATAGAGAACTGGCTAGCAGACAGGAGGCAAAGGGTAGGAGTTAACGGGTCCTTTTCAGAATGGCAGGCAGTGACTAGTGGGGTGCCGCAAGGCTCAGTGCTGGGACCCCAGCTATTTACAATATATATTAATGATTTGGACGAGGGAATTCAATGCAACATCTCCAAATTTGCAGATGATACCAAGCTGGGGGGTATAGTTAGGTGTGAGGAGGATGCTTGGAGGCTGCAAGGCGATTTGGATAGGCTGAGTGAATTGGCAGATGCATGGCAGATGCAGTATAATGTGGATAAATGTGAGGTTATCCACTTTGGTGGCAAAAACATGAGGGTAGACTATTATCTGAATGGTGGCAGATTAGGAAAGGGGGACATGCAACGAGACCTGGGTGTCATGGTACACCAGTCATTGAAAGTAGGCATGCAGGTGCAGCAGGCAGTGAAGAAAGCAAATGGTATGTTAGCATTCATAGCGAAAGGATTTGAGTATAGGAGCAGGGAGGTTCTACTGAAGTTGTACAGGGTTTTGGTGAGGCCACACCTGGAGTATTGCGTACAGTTTTGGTCTCCAAATCTGAGGAAAGACATCCTTGCCATAGAGGGGGTACAGAGAAGATTCACCAGACTGATTCCTGGGATGTCAGGACTTTCATATGAGGAAAGATTGGATAGACTCGGCTTGTACTCGCTGGAATTTAGAAGATTGAGGGGGGATCTTATAAAAACTTACAAAATTCTTAAGGGGTTGGACAAGCTAGATGCTGGAAGATTGTTCCCGATGTTGGGGGAGTCCAGAACAAGGGGTCACAGTCTAAGGATAAGGGGGAATTCCTTTAGGACCGAAATGAGGAAAACATTCTTTACACAGAGAGTGGTGAGTCTCTGGAATTCTCTGCCACAGAAGGTAGTTGAGGCCAGTTCATTGGCTATATTTAAGAGGGCGTTAGATGTGGCACTTGTGGCTAAAGGGATCAGGGGGTATGGAGAGAAGGCAGGTACGGGATACTGAGTTGGATGATCAGCCATGATCACATTGAATGGCGGTGCAGGCTCGAAGGGCCGAATGGCCTACTCCTGCACCTATTTTCTATGTTTCTATGAAGGTGAACACCTCTCCAAGACAGGCCCTCCGGCCATCTCATTACAACATGGGGCAAACTATAAACTGGGTTTATTGTGAAAGACGGAACTGCAGATGCTGGTTTACACCAAAAACGGAGTAACTCAGTGGGTCAGGCAGCATCTCTGGATAAATAGGAATAGGTGACGTTTTGGGTCCGAGCCCTTTATCAGACACGTTGATGGGAAGAACATACAAGTTAGTGCATCAGAACATAGCCCATGTTAAGATGTGCTTACTATGTGTTATGGATTTATACAAAATAATTTAAAAAACTTTAATTTGTCTTAGATTTTTTTAATTGAACTTGTTTTTCTTAATTTACAGTCTAGCCTCACCACTGTTGCCAGTGAAAATGGATACAAAATATTTAGTAATTTGATTAAGGTAAGACCATTTGTATAACATTGGTGGTGCTGCTGATCTTGGTGGGTTGGTGTTGGGTTGGATTGGTGTAACACTTTGTTGAGTCCTCACGGTCCCGAGGAATCTGCTTCTTGAATGCTATCTCCACCCCGGATGCAGAACAATTTTGCCCAGCGAATGACCATATGGAGATCCTGACTGCAAACTAACCTCTTCTTGGAGCTGGAGTGTCTGAGCCTAAGCTGATGGCTGGATAGTTGAAAATAAATGATGCTGTGTCTTCGCCTTCATTCGCTTCCTGTTCTGCTGCTGCTGCTGCAGAACATTACAATACAGAACACCATCGCACAGGAACAGCCCTTTTACCCACAATGCCTGTGCCGACCATGATATCAATTGAAATCTCCCTGCACATGGTCCATTTCAATAGACAACAGGTGCAGGAGTAGGCCATTCAGCCCTTCGAGCCAGCACCACCATTCAATGTGATCGTGGCTGATCATCCCCAATCAGTACCCTGTTCCTGCCTTCTCCCCATATCCCCTGACTCCGCTATTTTTAAGAGCCCTATCTAGCTCTCTCTTGAAAGTATCCAGAGAACCTGCCTCCACCGCCCTCTGAGGCAGAGAATTCCACAGACTCACAATTCTCTGTGAAAAAAGTGTTTCCTCGTTTCCCTCCATTCATTGCCTGTTTATCTGTATGTCTGACTGCTTCTTAATCATTGTTATCTTATTTGCATCCACCACTTCCCTGGCAGCACATACTCAGAACTCTCTATAAATAAAATTGCCTTGTAAATCTACTTTAAACTTTTCTGCTCTCATCTTAAACCTATGCCTTCTAGTGTTTAATGTACGTGGAAAAAAAGATTATCTGGTCTATTTATGCCTATCATAAATTTACATACTTCCATCCCTCATCCTCCGACGCTCCAGGGGAAAAAATCCAAGTTTCTTCAATCTAAGGTCATGAGGTCATTAACTCTCCTTGTAGCTATTACTCTCAAATGCAGGCAACATCCTGGTGAGCATCTTCTGCACCCTCTCCAAAGTCTCCACATCCTTCCAATAAGGCAATGATCAGAACTGCACAAAATATTCTGAACTTGGCCGAACCAAAGTTTTGTTTTATACAACTGTAACATTACTTCCCAAAGCAGAAACCTCGCTACCTGTCTGGCCAGGTTCCTGAGTATCTGAGAGGTGAAAGATGTCAGGGAATGATTGTAATGAGGGTAAGATTGGGGGAATGAGGGGTGTATGTTCCTACCATCTACGATTTGGGCATCTGAAGAAATTGTGGGATCAGAGGGATGTGAGTAGTAGGATGAGATATGGCAATCCTTTCATGGGTTCAGCAACGCTGGGGTGGCTGGTTCAAACAATGCAATTCCAGGGCTCTCGCTTAACTTTTTTTCCCTGCTGCCAGGCGGGCAACCTCGGCAGCTTTTTTAGGTTGCCAAATGACAGTTTAGGTGGTCATTTAAGATGGTTTGCATGACGCATGCGATAATGTGCTCGGACGAAGTGCGTAGTTACCCGTCGGAATTATGCTCAATGAAGCATTCACATATTATTTCTGCTTCAAATAAAGTCACAAACTAAACATATTCACCAGTTAAGACATTATATATACCACAATGACATGCAGCAAAATTATAATACAGTATCTCAACTCTTTTTAGATTTTGCAATTAATGCAATTCTTATTATTTCTTTCCACTTCCAAACAAAAATGTGGTTGGATTATTTAGCGTATGATCAACTTGTGTAAATAAACCCTGGACCATGATAACATATATGCTTAACCATGCACACTAGAGATTGATGCAAGCATGGTTTCTGTGAAGGACCGAAAATTATCATGACATGGCCATAGCATGGGTCATTATTGCTATTGGTACAGAAACACTCTCGCTTCCCACATAATTTCTCCACAACAAAATATACAGTTGCAAGGAATTTTCTAAAGGCATTTTATGATAATAGCTGTCAAAACTGACTATACCCATCTGACAGGTTAAACATTACACTAACTGACAAGAGATGGCCAAAGGACATAAATGCAGCAAATGTTTTATTGGTAATATATTTAAAGGTGTCAAGACGCCACATTACCGGACATTCAGATTAGATGTATGTGTTGTGAACAGCAATGAAGATACCCAGTTTGTAAGCAATAAAATTTTAATAAATTGTTGATAATCGCTTTTTCCACCATTCCCACATCAGAATTAACGTTAAAATTTCATCTGAAAATATCTTCTGACCAAATTTGTGATGTATACGACTGACTGTAGAAGTAAAACCCGGATAAATCCAACGAATGGTTGTGAATGTTGCTCATTAAATAACTACAGTACTGATACTCCATATTAAGAGCATTGATTTGCCGTTAAAATGAATTCTGTAATAACATGACAACGGTAGCAGTGACAATCGAACACTGCGGTTTTAATATTTCACGTATTCATAATTTAATTAATCCATCTTTATGGATTAAAACAATAATATTGGGAATTAAACCATATTTAATTGAATCAGTGCAGGATGGATAGGTGGTGGTGGTGGGTGGGGGGGGGGGGGGGTTGAGAAGGCAATCGGTGCGGAATGGATTGAGGCAGGGGAATTAGTGCATGTTGGTTGGAGTATGTAAAATTGTGAGGGGAGAGCGCGGGGATGACGGGTTGAATGGGGGGATCTGTGCAGGATGGAGGGGTGGAGCAGTGCAGGATGCATGGGAAGGGGGGTCAGTACAGGATGAATTGGGGGACCAGTGTAGGATTGATGGGGAGTGGCAGGAGAATCAATGTGAGGTGGATAGGGAGATCAGTGCAGGATGAATAGATGATGGGGGGGAGGGGTTGTAGATGAGGGGGGGAGCACAGGGGTTGTCAGTGAGGATGGAATGGGAATAGAGGAAGGAATGGGGATCAGTGTGGGGTGAAGAGGAGGGGTTTCAGGATGGGGAGGCGTGCAAGAGAGGGAGGAAGGGGCAGAGGAGGTGGGAAGGAAAGTATGCGCACACTCTCACACGCGCGATGCTTCGGACGCTCAATCCAGCGCTAAATGCAGCTCAACTCTCCATGTCTTGCCTGGTCATGCCTGGACTGATGACATATTTCCCGTAATTCCAGGCAGGGATAATCTGGCAGGACAGGCAGAGTTGAGCTGGATTTAGCGCTGCTTCTCTGCGCTGGCTGTGGGCCTGGGGGCGCCGTGCCGTCTGACTCCCAACGCCTCTGGCCACCCCTGGGCACGGGGGGGTTCTCAGGTGGGGACGGGGATGGTCCAGTGGCAGTTCGGCAGCGATTGCAGCGCCGGAGACCTGGATCGATCCTGGCTGCAGTGCACGTCTGCCGAGAGTGTTTTGGCACATCTCCCTCCTCCAATCACCACGCTCTATCCTCAGCCCCCCCCCCCCACTTCCGCCTCTGACCGACGCCTCCCTCCACCAAGGGTTTGTTTTGGCGGATTGGCAGCAGCGGCCGTTATCAGCAAAGATAATATAGCGTTATCAGGCCGGGCGGGGTGCGGGAGGGGGAGGAGGTGGAGCCGCCGCTGCTGCTGTGCGGAGCACGTTATTCGCTCCAACCCTCCATTATGCCACAATTAGCATCTTTCCCACGGTATATCTTCGGTATAAACCAAGTTGCCAAGCCGGGCAAAATGACTCGCCGTTTAGGTTGCCCGCCGGCACTTTGAGTGGTCAGTGGCACCCGGGCAACAGCTAATTTCGAGCCCTGAATTCATGCAACAATTTAGCATGATGCAATAAAAATGCCATATTTAAATTAAGGCCAACTGTTAAGGAATTTAAATTAATATAGGAGCCAGAAAATGATGAGAGACTAGGGTGTACGTTAGAGGTAGATTGTCCCATATTTGGAGTAATGGCAACAACAGGTTTTCACCAACAACTGAAAGAAGTGGTTCTCTCCTGGGTCTCGTTCTTCCTATTGTAGGTTTTTGACCTGCTATGTTCCATGCCGTGTCAATTTTTCATCTACATTGTGAGTTGTTTCCTCTGTTGCTCTTGATGGAAATGAAAAAACAGGATGTGTCTTCCGATCAGCAGCCAGCCCCCAATGACGGGGTCAGGTTGAGAAGGCATCCAAGTTGGAAATGATTGATTTTCTGGGACCCGTATCAGAGGGGATCAGTAGCAAGCATACTTGGGACCTCTTAGGAATTGCGAACCATGCTTCACTTCTGGTATGAACCTAGACCCACAAGTTGGAAATTCACATCAAAAATGCAGTTGCTGGAATTAAAAACAGAAAATGGTAGCAATGCTCACCAGGACAGGCAGCATCAGTGGAAAGAGAAGCAGAGTTAACATTTCAGATCAAAAATTATTTATTTGAAGTCTTCTTTGACCTGAAACATTGACTTGATTTCTCTTTCCATCTCATGGTGCCTGACTGAATAGTGAAAGGCATGTATAGAGCGGACAAGTAATGATAGGCCTAGTCAGAGTGGATGTGGAGAAGATGTTTCCAGTTGTGGGTGAGTCTAGCACCAGAGGGCACAGCCTCAGAATAAAGGGATGTACCATTAGAATGAAGATGAGGAGGAATTACTTTAGCTAGAGGGTAGACAAAAATGCTGGAGAAACTCAGCGGGTGACGCAGCATCTATGGAGCTAAGGAATAGGCGACGTTTCGGGTCGAGACCCTCCATCTATAGCCAGAGGGTGGTGAGTCTGTGGAATGTATTGCCACAGACAGCTTTGGAGGCCAGTCATTAGGTATTTTTAAAGCAGAGGCTGATAGGTTCTTGATTGGTAAGGGTGTCCAAGGTCATGGAGAGAAGGCAGAAGAATGGGGTGGAGAGCAAAAGATAGATCAGCCATGATCGAATGGTGGAGCAGACTTTATGAGCCAAATGGTCTAACTCTGCTACTATGTATTATAACCTTATGGTCTTGTAGACCTGCTGAGCATTTTGAACATTTTCTGTTTTTACTTACATTGGAAGGCCAATTAGTTGAGATCTTCTGAGAAAGCACACCAATAAGATTCAGTTCAGTCCCCCTTAGAGTATAGTACAATAGTTACCACAGAGAGGATCATTTGGTCCATTATATCCATGCAGGTCTTGGGACCTGTTAGCTGGCCATGGATTAGACCCCTTGCCATGATGCAGACCAAAATATCACGTGCAACATGTGTCTTTCCTGCTTGCTCTAAGGCAAACTTTTATTGTTCACACAAGGAGAACTGCTGTTAGTTGAATTATGATGAAACCTGTTTTTAATCTATATGTAAAATAAAAACATCGCAATAATTCATATCTGGTTTTGTCTCTGGATAGTGTTTTCTGGCAATATTAAAACATTGCAGTCAGGGTGTGAAATAGACAGGTTTCATACTATCAGGGGTTTCCAATAGGAGCTATTTGGTTACACTGTTATACAATTAGACATTGGAGAGTACAGCTCATTGAAACATAAGATTCATGGCCACTCACAGGAATAAGTGGAGACAATATTTGTAGCAGGAATTTTTTTGGTGTTGAAGGGATTCCTCTTCAAATGTTTATTTGAAGTTTAATATTGTATTCTAATGTTCTCGTTGCAGAAAACTAACTGTTAAATGTTCATTTTTCTCAGGAAACAAATCTTCTACCTCTAATAGAAGACCCAATTCACAAACCATTCACTATGATGTGGCCGACAGATAAAGCATTTAATTCTCTTCCGAAAGAGAGGAAGGATTGGCTTTTTAGCAAAAAGAACAGACACATTCTTGTGGCATACTTAAAATTCCACATGATCAGAGATTCAAAGGTATTTAAAGACTGTGAATGTGTATAGAACATGCAGAACAGGAGTAGGCCCTTCGGCTGACAATATCTGTGCTGAACACGATGCCATGATAAACTAATCTCATCTGCCTGCACATGATCCCTATCAATCCTTTCCCTGCACATTCATCTGCAAATTGTGTGTCTTGACGAGACGGGCGATCTCTTCAGAAATGCTGACACTTGTAAAGTTATCATCAGCTTTTCACAGATTTGAGGTCTGTTTAACATCAGCTGTGTTAAAGTTATTGTTGGTCGAAATACAATGAAAGCAAAATATTCTGGTTGCTGGAAACATGAAATATAAACATAGTGTTGAAAATGCAGAGCGGAGAGACCACATTCACATCTCAGATCAATGATCTCTTGGCAAAACAGAATGGTCCTTAACACTGTCCCTCCCCTGATATCGATCGACCAAACCACATTAGTCAAAGTAGAAAATGTTACCATAATTCAAATTACATATCTATTGGTTGGGGCCAGATGTCAATAGAGTCATTTCCCTGCTCGGGCTGTGTTGAATTTACCCAATGCTGAGGTCTGTTTTTGATCCTGCCACTGCATGTGTGTTGTGGATGGGGTTACCCTGTCTAAAGGTATGCAGTAGATCACACCATGTTGCCGGTGCTTGGGAGTGTTTGGGATTGTTGTGTGGCCTCCCATATATCTATGAAATGAGTGGTGTTCCGAAGTCTTCCTTGGACTGGCCAACTGGAATGAGATATTCTGAATCTTAGATGCCTCTGCAATGCATTTCCTCTCTCATCCATCGTACCACGGGGCATGTGATCAATTTCTACTGTGCACCTTTACGTAGGGAAGCACCTTCCTCTCCACATATACTGGCAGGATCAAACACAGAGCTCACCACTGGGATACCAACCATGCTTTAGGAATAGGGAAGCCTCCAAAATGGTGCATAGAAACTATTCGAGACCCCATGAGCTGGTGCTTTGAGCCCTGGCGTAATCCCCAGGCCGTCTGCCACCTTCAACATGATTCACAGTAGGAGCTCAGCGAAAGATCTGCTGAAATTTAGTCTAAAAAATACATGAACTATGTTTCAGACTTCAGCAACTCCTAGATCTAGAGTATATTGGGCAGAAGAGCAATTTGCTCCTAATTAGAAATGTCCATGATGTGTTTTTTACTTTTGATTCTTCTACATCTGAAATCCCCTCCTGCTTGCCAATCTTTTCCTACTGAGTCCTGTAATTAAAAAAAGTCTTGGGTAATTTTAAGTCCGGTTTCTTCCCGCAATGGAACTTGCAGCTTATAAATCTATACCCAAAGGTAATAATCATCTGTACATCAGAGGGTAGATTCATCAATGCAACACCCCCTGGAGGCTCAAGGATTTACATAAACATCCCTGAAATGACAATACAGAAGATCAATCACTCAGTCTGTGCTGGTATTTACTCTCCACGTAGATGATCCTCCAGAGTATGTACACATTATGCTTCTGTAGCCTCCTGTCCATCAACCAGCTAACCTAGTCCTAATAATCATTCATTTCACCATTTTATATCCCCCAATGATTATTAGCCATTGTGAATGATTATTATGGTCAGAATGATAATTATCTGATTTATCTTCATAATCAGAATGATTATTAACCATCTTTGCATGAGTATTTCTTTTGTGGAATTTATTTTAAGGTCGCACTTTGCTACTGTGATAATTAATTGTATTTACTTTCCACCTTTATTTCTTTATTCCTTATATCCATTTGTCACTTTTGCCATTTTATTTGTATATTACCAGCATCTGTTTCCACACGTGCCTTTTATCCCCTTGTACTCCTGTTTTCTAAATTATTTGACTATTTATTTCCTCGTTATCCATTTTTGCCAACAAGTTGCCTCTCTCCTGGTTGTGATCCTAGATGCTCCTTTTCACATCCTGATTTCATCATCTTTCCCTGTTGAGGCACTTGCTCTGGGAGTAATCCGGAATCTCTCCTCTTTTGTTGGTTAGGAGAATTACTGTTGTGGTAGGAAGTTTCAATGAGTAATATTGATGAAGGATGTTTCTCAGACTGGGAAGAAGTTTACAATGCCAATATTCCAAGAGTTCGTTTTGGGCTGGTTACTTTATATAATTGGTGTTTATAATAATTTGGGAAAATTGAGGAAGTTTAATGAATTTGGCAGGTAATAAGAAACTTCTCAAAGCTAATAGATGATGGTGAAGTCATTAAAAGTTTCAGGTTATCATGAGATAACAAAATGAGCAGATTCATAGCAGAAGGAGTGCGATGTAATGAAGTTTGTAAGGACCAGTAGAGGACAGATCCCATCAATAATCAAAACTGCAAATGTAGAGAGAGACTAGGTTTGCAAACACATATTCTTCAAGTCAGCAAGATGAGTTGATAACATTATTTAAAATTAAAGTTAATGTTTATAAATAGAAGCAGAAGGTTGTTGACACTGGATTTTGCAACAAAGAAATATGCCTTTGGTTGGTGGACTGTGTGACTATCAACAGGTAGTTCTACAGATCGTCATGTGTTTAGTTTCAAAATGCCCTGGAAAGTCAGGCATTGAAATTCCCACTCGCCACTAAGAAGCCCTGAGATGTGTCCAATTTTACTCTGGACTAATATGCAACTGCATGGCATTGATTTATTTTTCATGAGAACAAATCTCAAAGCCATTGACCTCTGAGTAGCTTATTGTGCTGAGATGAGTGAAGATATTGGTTGATATTCTGCCTAATCCGGGCACTACACCAGGAGAGAGAAAAGCTATGAGCAAAGATAGGACCTTTGTAAGGAGAATGGAAGAATTGGAACAAAGAATATAGAAATAGAAACCAGGAACTGCAGATGCTGGTTTACACAAGAAGTCACAGAGTGCTGGAATAGCTCTGCGGGTAAGGCAGCATCTCAAGAGAATATGGATAGGTGACAGTTTGGGTTAGAATCTTTCTTCAGAAAGAGGTATCTTGATATGGGTTTTCACAATATTGAGAAATTTTGAGAGCATGGAAATGGAAAAAGTCTATCCTTTAAACAAGTCAGCTCCCAGAGACCCTTGTTGGAGAGTGATCATTACTTTCTGTACCACTAGAGGCTCTTTATTCTTATTGGTGTGGTTACCCACTGAAACTCTTCCTCCAAAAAGCTTTGGCATTCCCTCAATTGTCGGATTGGCTCCAGTTCCAAGTTCTGAAATCCTGTGTTTCAGTCGTTTTAGTTGGAGAGGCATTCTGCAGATGTGTTTGTTCAAGCCAGCATCTGTTGCTCAATGCTCCCACATCCTGCAGTAGCCACGCATCAGAGTCCCGTTCTGTGTTGCCATTCTCACTACAAAGGCTGGTTAACATATAGTTAAGTTTCA
Organism: Raja brachyura; assembly: GCA_963514005.1. Next base: position 11,159,973 of record OY740796.1, read on the forward strand.
TGTTTATATTCTTTATCCACATAAGCATCAATTAGACAAGATCCTTCCTACTCTGTTCTCAATTCCCATTCCCTACAAATTATCATTCTTTATATACTGTGGTATCTCTGTTTCTAAGCACTCTCTGAGCTGAGAGACCACTGGAGCAGTGAATTTGTTCGAGAACGTACAATGTCCTTGTTTCATGAGGAACAACATTTATTTTATCGCTCCTTTCTATCTATTCTAATCTCCCGAAGAAAGGATGTTGCCAAGTGCAGTTATTCTGTGTAGACAGAACGTAGGAATAATCAGTGTTTGTTGAAAATTACATGCGGAAAGTGGTCTTCACTGAATTTGAAACACTCTCAGTCCCCCCTCTATTGTCCAAAAGAAGCCACTACATTTTATAAACATTTTGGATACAGTTCCTTTGAAATGATTGTGCATTGTTCTTCCCCTGCAGACATTAGCCGCAGACCTTCCGCTCAATAATGCCAAGAGGACAATGCAAGGATCAGTGGTTTTAGTCAGTTGCAACCGTACTATGATTGTAAGTTTTGTGCAACAGATACATTTTTTTTAATCGAACTTGAAGAAGTGAGTGCTGTGAATGTTAAATAGTTTTCCAAATTGTAACCTAGACCAATCCTCAACAAAGTCCATATAGACGTAAAATGTTCCAGCATTGTGCTTCTTTCTGATGGTCAGTCATGATCAAGGAGGTTCCCTCTGCTGCGTGATGGTTTATTTCCGGGAACAAAGGGCAGCAAGTTCCACAAGGGAATAATTAATGAGAAAACTTGCTAACCAAAGATTTGAATTGCCTTCTATAAAACCATGTAGTCCATGGTCACATTTGGAGTTACAATGTTAAAGTTCATAGTATTTACTACTTCTGAATATTAATGATAATTATAAATCAATTTTTGTTGAATTTCTCTGTATTTTTGATGAAAATATTTCATTATTTATACACCAGTCGAGAGGCGAGGGGGAATGCAGGAGATACTTGAAATTAGAGAGGTCGTAATTACAGCTCAGCAAATTTCCCAAACCTAAAACATCAATTTTATGAAGTTGGATTGTAATTTCCTTCCATATTTTCTTAAAATCTTTTTTATAATAATTTTCCTTTTATTCTTGATCTTGTGTGAAACTATAAGAAACCGCAGATGCTGGAATCCTGAGCAAAACACAAAGTGCTGGAGGAACTCGGCAGGTCAGGCAGCATCTGGCGAAGGAATGGACAGATTACTTTTCGTGTTAGGACCCTTCTTCAGACTGAAGCAAGGTCTCTACCTGAAACATGGCCTGTTTATTCCCTCCACAGATGCTGCCTGACCCGCAGAGTTCCTTCCACACTTTGCATTTTAATCTTGTATGTGTGTTACAACCATCATCTGGTCCTTGTACAATGTTTGGAATATTTAATAAGAATGATGCACTTTCCCTCTTGGTTATCTATCTGTGAATTGCTCAAAGTGTTTGGCTTCCCAGAGAGGTTTGTGTTCCCACAGCTGCCAGATGAACAATCCTTTTGAACTATGCCTTGCAGCAAAGAACAACAGAAAACAGGAAGGCCACGTCATAGAGGTTACACGATCGCCCAATGTAACCTGTCACACATACTGAGCCTTTCGTCCCCACGCCCAATACTTAAAAAAAATGTTTTTAAATATATATATATATTTTGTTTTTAATTTGTATTTATTAGAAGCAAATGTACAAGAGTAGAACCAACAGCATATAAAATTATACAGTTATTGTACAGCTTCAATTTTAACTTTTTAGCTTTGAATTAGAAGAAAAGAAAGGAGAATAAGCAAGAAAGAGAAAAAGTGAGATGTGCAAAGATAGGACCCCTAGACTACCAACGCAGTGTAGCCAAAGAATGAATAAAAGAAAGAAAGAAGAGAGGAATAGAAAAAAATAAAAGGACCAGAAAATAAAAATATATTTAACATCGACTTGAAAGGTTTACTTTTTTAAAACTGGGTACTTATTTTATTTTAGATGCTGAGATAAATGTAAAAGAACTGCAAATTGAGTTTAGTTTACAAGATACAGTGCAGAAACGGGCCCTTCGGCCCACCGAGTCTGCGCCGACCATCGATCCCCCGGACATTAACACCATCCTACTCGCAGTAGGGATAGTTTACATTTTATACCAATCCAAACCTGTACGCCTTTGGCGTGTGGGAGAAAACCGAAGATCTCGGAGAAAACCTATGAGGTCATGGGGAAAATGTACAAACCCCGTACAGACAGCACCCATAGTCGGGATCGAACCGGCGCTGTAAGGCAGTAATTCTACTGTTGCGCCTCCGTGCCTCTAATTCTGGAAAGGGTTTAAGAAAGTATGGAATAAGGGAAAGGTTGGTGATATTAAGAGCTAGTTCAATATAAATTGGAAAGCAGGAGCACTGGCTTATGCTCTGAATGATGGCGTCATTGTTCACTGCACAAGGTGTGGTTCATACTGTACTATCATTAACAGGGGGATTTGATCGTGAATGATGGAAGTGCACAGATTGTTCAAAGGCATCTGGAATTTGATGGGGGAATTGCGTATGGCATCAACAGCCTCTTGGAGCCTCCACGTGTAGGAGCTCAGTGCGACGCACTTACAATGCACCCTGCCATCGTAAGTAGAGTAACATTTTACCACCTGTTGCTTCATGGGTGATGGGTGATTGGGTTGGTGACTCAAGGTTGTAATGGTATGTTAATATCATCTAAATTTTCCTCGAGGTGTTGGATTGGATTCATAGCTCATTCTTCATAGCTATACAATGTGAATTTGTTCTTTTCGTATTCAACTAAACTCTTCAGTGTTTAAAGTGGGAATAAAGAAGGGAAATGATCATGGGGTATTGTTCTTAACATTAATTCCTGAGTCTTACTTGTTCGACATGAATTATTTGTCGATGGCATGAAACCAACAAATTGACACTGTGAACGTCGCTGTGTCGATATTTAAAGGTTTTCTCTATTTCCTAGTACTGATTATAGAACAATCGGGTGGGTGAGTTTGGGTTGAATGTTAATTAATTGTTCTTTTTTCCTGCTCAGTGTGATGTTTAATTTCAGATTGCTTTCATAACGCATTTCACTTTTTTTCTTTTGATTCTATGTCAGCCTTTGCAGAACGATGACTAGTTCGGATGTCGGGGGTTATGGGGAGAAGGCAGGAGAAAGGGGTTGAGAGGGAAAGATAGACCAGCCATGATTGAATGGTGGAATAAACTTGAGGGGCCGAATTCTGCTCCTATAACTTATGAATAATAAATCACAATATTATTTGTATTTGAGTTCTTAAGCCAATTTTGAATTTATCATTTTATCACCTTTATAATTATAGCATGGTTCACAATTATTTGTCTGTATATTTCAAAACATTTCTAACAAGTAAAATGTCTTATTCAATCTTCTTCTTTGGAAAGTGGATGTAAGAATGACTGTGGTATTTTTAGTTTGATGTTGGTTTAGTGAAGCATTTGCTTCCTTGTGCTCTGTGATTATAACCAGGAAATGGTAGATGTGATGATGTAAAGGAGCTCACCGGATTTCCCATTTGTTTAAATGAAGAGAACGCCATGCAGCTGGCATGCAGTCATGGAGTCTTTCCTCCCCAATAAGTCATCCAATTGATTCAAACACAGGGCGGCACAGTGGTACAGCTCGTAGACCCGGGTTCGCTCCAGACCGTGGGTGCTGCCCGTGTGGAGTTTGCATGGTTGGTTTCCTCCCACATCCCAAAGACATATGGGTTTTATAGGTTAACTGGCCTCTGTAAATTGCCCCTGGTGTGTAAGGAGTGGATGAGAAAGTGGGATAACCTAAGACCAGTGAGAATGGGTGATCGATGGCCGGCGTGGACCCGGTGGGCCGAAGATCCTGTTTCCATGCTGTATCTCTAAACTGAACAGAGAAAACAAAATCTGCTTTCAATTATTTTTCTATGAAACAGAATATGCTTCTGACTGACTGTGAACTGTTCATGTCTAGGGTAAATGTGGTAGCTGTTTGAAGCCTCCTTTCTGTCCGTCTGGATCAAAACCTCAGGTAAGACTTCCTTTATGGGAAACATTTGCATTCAACTTCTGAACCAATGCAATTTTATAAATGTTGTTTGTCATTGAAAGGAATCCAGTGCAGTAACTACAGGAGATATTTTTCAATATATATTATATTTACTGATGGCCATGATGGTCTCAGATTGTTCCCTAGTTTTCCCCGGTCACTATCCATGTTTCCTATAACCCATTGGTAAAATTCGTGCATGCCAGTTTTTCCTTTGACAATAACGTACTTTGGGGTATCTTGAGAGAATCGAAGGTTAAAGGGATAAAATGGGAAATTAAAGTAAAGTTAAGTCATGATCTTTTGGAAAACAGAGCCAGTTCAAAGGAAACTAAATCCTACTGCTGGTCCTATTGTCTACATCCTTTTGTGAAATGGCAATGTATAATGACACTTTCTTCTTTCTTCCATTTCTCCCTTTATATTTCCATTCCCCTTTTCTGCTTCTCATTATTCCTTTTAACAATAACGATCATTTTAAAAAGTTAGTAGCATAAGGGAAACATTGCACACTCTTGTAATAATGAGGCTATTAAATCATACGGATTGGCATGGAGTCATACAGCATGGCCCAACTCAACCATGCCAAACAAAATGCTCCATCTGCACTAGTCCCATTTGTCTGCATTTGACCCATATCCCTCTAAACCTTTCCTATCCATGCACCCGTCCAAGTGTTTTTTACATGGTACTATAGTACCTGCCTCAACTACCTCTTCTGGCAGAGCAATGGCCCTAAAGGTCTTATTAAACCTTGTCCCTCTCACTTTAAACCTATGACCATTGGTACTTGATTTCCACTACTCCAGGTAAAGGACTATGCATTCACCCAATCGATTCCTCCTTACGATTGTATAGGTTTTTTTGGGGGTTTTTTATTTATTAATGTGGAGGAAATATGCACCCAGACATGTCTTGGATTAATTGGCACCTGGTAGTTGTTCACTTTGTGATTCATTATCACTGACAAAGAGTAAGATGTGAAGGGGAACTGGGATTTTCCATCTGGGTCTTCCGAGCACCTGGTATCACAGAGCATGTCCAGTTATAAGCGGTACATGCTCAATGTCATCTCTGGGATCTTGACCTTCACATGGCATCTTCAGAGTTAAAGAAAAACCTGTTTGATCAGTCTGAAGAAGGGTTTCAACCTGAAACGTTACTTATCTATGTTCCTTCCAAAATGCTGCTTGACCTGCTGAGTTACTCCAGCACTTTGTGTCCTTCTGTTTGAGTCCAGTGCAGTCTCAGCTAATTCCCCTTTGGCTAATGTACTCGACTGGCTCTCTAGGCCTGTACATCCGCCACACACTTAGTTGTCACCCATTCTTATTGGATCTTATAGAAACATGTACAATTCTTAAGGGATTGGACAGGCAAGATGCAGGAGAAATGTACCCCATGTTGGGGGAATCCAGAACCAGCGGTCACAGTTTAAGAATAAGGGGTAGGCCATTTAGGACTGAGATGAGTAACAACATTTTCAGCCAGAGAGTTGTGAATCTGTGGAATTCTCTGCCACAGAAGGCAGTGGACGCCAATTCACTGGATATTTTCAAGAGAGAGTTAGATATACTGTAGCTCTTAGGGCTAAAGGAATCAAGGGATACAGGGAGAAAGCAGGAACAGGGTACTGATTCTGGATGATCATATTGAACGGTGGTGCTGGCTCGAAGGACCGAATGGCCTCATCCTGCACCTATTTTCTATGTTTCTATTCTCCACCTACACCACGAATCCTGTCCAGCTGCCACACCCCTCCAACAAGCATCATTTTGACAATTCATCCCTTCTCCACCGTCACCCCTAACCCACTGCCAGCAAACCTCTGTCTATTTCTGCCACTGATTCCTGGAAAACAGAGGTGGGAGCAGGACAAAGCCTGGCTAGTGAAGGATGAATACTGGGGAGGGGGATCTGAACAGCACATGGGTGTCGTATGTGACAAAGGCAAGAGATGAACAGGAGACAAAAGAGTGTCACAGGAGAAGATGAGTGAAATGTAAAGCCAGAGAGAGGTGGCAGGGGACAGATTGGTGGAGAGGGTGGAGTACATGGAGGGGTAGAGGAAGAAATGGGTTCACAATAGGGTGGAGTGGGGGTGGGGGGGGGGGAGAACAGGTACGGGAAAGAGAGAGAAGGTAGTGGGCTATTACTTAAAATTGGAAAATGTAATGTTCATACCCATGGGTTGTAAGCTACCCAAGCAGAATATAAAGTGCCATTCCTCCTGTTTGCTGGGCTCCCTGGATGGAGATGCAAAAGGAGGTATAGGGATGCATCCTGCTGCAAGGGAAAGTTTCTGGGAAGGAGGCAGGTTGGATGGGAAGGGATGAGTGAACAAAGGATTATGGTGGGAGTGAATTCTGTGGACTGGGGTGAGGTGCTTGAAATACATTTGCAGTTGACTGCAGGTTAATTGTGTGGTTGAGGTGAATGTTTGAGATGATCTAATGGAGGGCTGTCCAGAGAGACTCGTTGGGTAAGTACACTTTCTAGGCTGAAACTATAACCCCCCCAATCAAGATGCAACACGATTTATTCCTGCTCTGTGCAGCCAGTGAAATTCAGCCAGATTCCGCAAGCAGTTAGAAAGGGAGAAAGGAATGTTGGTGTTTATTGTAAGAGGATTTGAGCAACATTTGGAGAGGTACGTAGATAAGAAAGCTTTGGAGGGCTATGGCCCAAATGCGAGGTGCTAGGCTTAGTGTAGATGGGGCATCTTGGTTGACGTGGGCAAGTTGGGTCGAAGGGCCTGTTTCCATGCTGTAGGACTCTATAAATCTAACATAATTATACTGGGCATTCACAAGATCACACCAGTGTATTGTGTACAATTTTGGACTCCTTATCTAAAAAAATGGAGTACAGGTAGTTCTGCTGTAACGTAGCTCTCCTGTTCCCCACGGAAATCGTATTACGATCAATCCATCCCCATATAAATACAAAAAATGTGTAAGAAGGAACTGTAGCTGCTGGTTTACACCAAAGATAGACACACAATGCTGGAGTAACTCAGCGGGTCAGGCAGCATCTCTGGATAAAAGGAATAGGTGATGTTTTAGACAATAGGCAATAGGTGCAGGAATAGGCCATTCAACCCTTCGAGCCAGCACCGCTATTCAATGTGATCATGGCTGATCATCCACAATGCCTTCTCTCCATATCCCTTAACTCCGCTATCCAACTCTCTCTTGGAAGGATCCAGAGAATCAGCCTCCACCGCCCTCTGAGGCAGAGAATTCCACATACTCACAACTCTCTATGTAAAAATGATTTTCCTCATCTTTCTTCTAAATTGCTTACCACTTCTTCTTAAACTATGGCCCCTGTTTCTGGACTCCCCCAACATTGGGAACATGTTTCCTGCCTCTAGCATGTCCAAACCCTTAATAACCTTATATGTTTCAATAAAATTCCAGAATATTCAATAGGAGCCTCTCCAATATAGCAACATATGACAGTCCTGCCATCCCGGGAATTAACCTTGTGAACATATGCTGCACTCCCTCAATAGTAAGAATGTCCTTCCTCAAGTTTGGAGACCAAAACTTCACACAATACTCCAGGCGTGGTCTCACTAGGGCCCTGTACAACTGCAGGAGGATCTCTTTGCTCCTATACTCAACTCCTCTTGTTATGAAGGCCAACATGCCATTTGCTTTCTTCACTGCCTGCTGTACCTGCATGCTTACTTTCAGTGACTGGTGAACAAAACCCCCAGATCCAGTTGTACCTCCCCTTTTCCCAACTTGACACCATTTAGATAATAACCTGCCTTCCTCTTTTTGCCACCAAAGTGGATAACCTCACATTCATCCACATTAAACTGCATCTGCCATGCATCTTCCCACTCATCCTACCTGTCCTAGTCACCCTTTATCCTCATAGCATCCTCCTCACAGTTCACACTGCCACCCAGCTTTGTGTCATCTGCAAACTTGCTAATGTTACTTTGAATCCCTTCATCCAAATCATTAATATATATTGTAAATAGCTGCGGTCCCAGCACCGAGCCTTGCAGTACCCCACTAGTCACTGCCTGCCATTCTGAAAGGGACCCGTTAATTCCTACCCTTTTTTTTTCTCCTGTCTGCCAACCAATTTTCTATCCATGTCAGCACTCTACTCCCAATACCATGTGCTCTAATTTTTCCCACTAATCTCCTATGTGGGACCTTATCAAATGCTTTCCGAAAGTCCAGGTACACTACATCCACTGGCTCTTCTTTGTCCATTATCCTGGTTACATCCTCAAAAAATTCCAGAAGATTCGTCAAGCATGATTTCCCCTTCATAAATCCATGCTGACTCGGACCAATCCTGCTACTGCTATCCAAATGTGCCGCTATTTCATCTTTTATTATTGACTCCAGCATCTTCCCCACCACCGATGTCAGGCTAACTGGTTTATAATTCCCTGTGTTCTCTCTCCCGCCCTTCTTAAAAAGTTGGACAACTTTAGCTACTCTCCAATCCCCAGGAACTGATCCTGAATCTATAGAACATTGGAAAATGTTCACCGATGCGTCCACGATTTCTAGAGCCACTTCCTTAAGTACCCTGGGATGCAGAACATCAGGCCCTGGGGATTTATCAGTCTTCAGTCCCATCAGTCTATCCAACACCATTTCCTGCCTAATGTGAATCTCCTTCAGTTCCTCTGGCCACTAGTACATCCTTTTGTGTCCTCCTTAGTGAAGATGGATCCAAAGCACCTGTTCAACTCATCTGCCATTTCCTTGTTCCCCATAATAAATTCACCCTTTTCAGTCTTCAAGGGTCCAACTTTGGCCTTAACTATTTTTTTCCTCTTCACACACCTAAAGAAGCTTTTACTATCCTCCTTTATATTCTTGGCTAGCTTATCTTCACCCCTCATCTTTTCTCCCCGTATTGCCTTTTCAGTTTTCTTCTGTTGCTCTTTAAAAGTTTACCAATCCTCTGGCTTGCCGCTCATCTTTGCTATGTTGTACTTCTTCCCTTTTAGTTTTATACTGTCCCTGACTTCCCTTATCAGCCACGGTCGCCTCTTACTCCTCTTGGAATCTTTCTTCCTCTTTGGAATGAACCGATCCTGCTCCTTCTGTATTATTCCCAGAAATACCTGCCATTGTTGTTCCACTGTCATCCCTGCTAGGGTATCTTTCCAGTCAACTTTGGCCAACTCCTCCCTAATGGCTCCACTGTCCCCTTTCCTCAACAGTAATACTGACATCTCCGATTTACCCTTCTCCCTCTCAAATTGGGTCGAGAAGAGTCTGGAGACGGGTGTCCAAGTGAACCATCACCTATTCCTTCTCTCCAGAGATGCTGCCTGACCCACTGAGTTACTCTAGCATTTTGTGTCTATCTTCTATAAATACAACAAATGTTCTCTAATTCACTCGTCACCTTTTATCTAAATCACGTTGTAGCAGAACTTAGACAAAGTGCAACAAAGCTTCACCAGTCCGGTGCCTGGAATGGTTGGTGTGTTATATCAGAAGAGGTTGACTAGGCCAAGTTTTTATTCTTTAGAATTGAAAAGATAAAGTATTGACCACAGTAGCAACACAGCGGTGCAGCAGTAGAGCCATTACCTCACAGCGCCAGAGACACGGGTTCAATCCTGACCTTGGGTGCTGCTCTGGATAGCGTTTGCTCGTTCTCCCTGTCTGTGACAGTGTGGATTTCCTCTGGGCACTCCGACATCCCAAAGGTAGATGTATCATTCATTGGCCTCTGTATATTGCACCTAATATATAGAACCTGGGAAGAGTTATTGGGAATGTGGGGAGAATAAAATGTAATATAAATGGGTAGGTTGGCATAGACTTGGTGAGCTGAAGAGCCTGTTTCCATCTATGATCTACATTGAATGGTAGAACATCCTTGCAGGCTCATTGGGATAAATAAGGGGAAGTGTTTTCCCAGGCTGAGGAGTTCAGAACTGGTGATAAGAGTCTCAAAATAAAGGGTCGGCAATGTGGGCTGAAATTAAGAGAAATGCCTTTAGTCAGAGGGTGATGAATGTTTTGGAATTCTCTACCTCGCAGTCTGTGAGAGCGCAGTCATTTATTGCATTAAAAACAAAAAATGATATATTTGTGAATATGAAAGTAGTCGTGGGATAAGGGACTAGGTAATGGAAATGGGACAGAAGGTAAACCATGATCTTGATATATGACAGTTGAAGAGGCTAAAATGACACAAAGTGCTGGAGAACATAGCGTGCTGGACACACCATAGATGAAGGGTCCCGACCCAAAGCATCACCTACCCATGTCCTCCAGGGATGCTGCCTGACTCGCTGAATTACTCCAGGAGTTTGTCTCTTGTTATTGCAAACCAGCATCTGCAGTTCCTTGATTGTTCAGGCTAAACTTCTACACCTGTTCCTTTTCCTCGTGATCTTATGTGCTGAGAAATGCTTTGGTTCTGCATGATGGACCCTAGGTGGGTATAAATAATGTTCACAGATAGCAATAATGGGTAATCTGCAATCACTGTAATGTATGAAATACAATATGCGAAGGGTCTATAAGATTGAGAAATTTAGTCTCTGACCCCTCTTTCTGCGTTTTGTTTTTGAAGGATGGTGCAGAATACCAACTTTGCTACTACGCTAAATTAACCATGGCTCAGATTGTGACTCATATTCTCAGTCTTCGAAAGAGGCAAGGAATCATCCCACTTTCCAGAGTAAATCCATGGCGCCCTTCCAGTCATCCTGTCCACATGCATGGATGTAGCAGGCAATGTGTTAATCCTTTATGGATTCCACGGTGTTGTAAGAATCATTACGGCCCTCAATGCCAAGGTAATCACAGAGATGCCATTCTTTTTTACATAGATTTTGCTTCTGTTGGTTGGGGTGGGGGGAGGTAGTTTGTCACAATTAATTATGTTTCTCTGTAACTTTTAATCTTGTTCTCTCTGCCAGCTAAGGATCAAAGAAATGAAACGTTGGACGTGTTTTCTCTTTAATATTATGACTTGAAAGGCTGGAATTGTTCCTTAGTCGTTGGGATGTGGGAGGAAACCAGGGCTCCTGGTGGGATCCCATGCCGTCACAGGGAGAACGTGCAAACTCCACACGGACAGCACCCGAGGTCTGGATCAAACCCGGGTCTCTGGCGCTGTGAGATGGCAGCAAGTAGGAAAGGGTACAGAGAGGATTTACAAGGATTTTGCCAGGACTCGAGGGTCTGATCTATAGGGAGAGGTTGAGTAGGCTGGGACTATTCCTTGGAGCACAGCAGGATGAGGGGTGATCTTATAGAGATGTATAAAATCTTGCCCAGAGTAGGTGATTCAAGGACCAGAGGACATAGGTTTAAGGTGAAGGGGAAAAGATTTAATAGGAATCTGAGGGGTAACTTTTTCACACAAAGGGTGGTGGGTGTATGGAATAAGCTGCCCGAGGAGGTAGTTGAGGCTGAGACTATCACAACATTTAAGAAACAGATAGACAGGTACATGGATAGGGCAGGTTTGGAGGGATATGGAGCAAATGCAGGCAGGTGGGCCTTGTGTAGCTGGGACATGTTGGCCCGTGTGGGCAGATTGGGCTGAAGGGCCTGTTTGCACGCTGTATCACTCTCACTATCACTAAAACTCTATGACTATATGACACTACCAGCTGTGCTGCCCTTTCCTCGTGGGTGAAGGGAAAACTTAATTAAAGGCCTCGATTTTTCTGCCAGTGTGATTGGAGGTGATATTGATTTACAATTAGTAAAGGAACCAATGGCAATATGTTCTTAGACGGCGAGGTGTCATAATTCGGAATGCAATGCATGAGAGGATTGCAATAGCAGATTCATAAAGACTTTTCAATAGTTATTGTAGCACAAAATAAGGGAATATTTGGAGGTTTATTGGTTATGAAGTGTGTATCGTGTGATTCAGTTGTCCTTTCACTGAGCTGCGACAGGGTTGGACCCGATGGTCTCCTCCTTTACTGCAGCATTCTATGGCTGTATGATCCAAGTCAATCTCCAAGTGAGCTTGTTCTGGGAGAGTGGTCAATGATAACATGAACTCCAATCTTTGATGCCATGGATTGACTTTGTCAGGTTGTGCAGAATGTTCAATGTCAGGGGATAAGTGGAGGCAGATTCATCTGTAGTGTTTGAAGAGGAGTTAGACAGGTAACTTGCAGGGCTGAAGGAGTGGAACTAGCCAGATCCACTCCCCCAGCCAGAGAGTTGTGAATCTGTGGAATTCTCTGCCACACAAGGCAGTGGAGGCCAGTTCATTGGATGTTTTCAAGAGAGAGTTAGATTTAGCTCTTAGGGCTAATGTAATCAAGGGATATGGGGAGAAAGAAGGAACGGGGTACTGATTTTGGAAGATCAGCCATGATCATATTGAATGGCAGTGCTGGCTCGAAGGGCCAAATGGCCTAATCCTGCACCTATTTTTAATGTTTCAATGCTCTTATATTGAGCTGGAACAGAAATGCTGTGACCATTGTCTGATTCTGTAATGAAAACCTGGCTACTGAATAATATGACATTTTCTGCTACCCATGAAAATTAAATTCCATCAGTTTAAGTGTATTTTTTACTTAGATCCAACTTCATTGCACATATTCTAATTGCTTTTGCCTTTATTGCTATTGCTAGTAACTGCTGTTGGGCTAGGTGATGGTTTGCTGTCTATGTCTACAGTGAACCTCCCCATATGTCATGCATTTTGCCCTGTCATCCAATTATTACAGGCAGTTTATAATATTAGAAGCATAATTTTTCCTGAAAGGGATCTCTCCCAGTTATGAATCCATGGCCTAGCACGATAAATAGTTCTTCAATCCAGAAGAATAACTTGTGTGACTTTATCATTTTAGAATGTCCTGGAGGCATAGAGAACCCTTGTAGCTTCCATGGAAAGTGCAATGAAGGAAAGCGTGGAAATGGAACATGCGATTGCTCAAAAGGGTTCAGGGGAACAGCCTGCGAACTGTGTGAAGAGGGAAGATATGGATCAGACTGCAAAAGTATGTTTTACAAACTAGTTCAATGTCCTCTAATATATTGATAGCTTTTATTATACATCTCACAACTGTTCCAAGTTGCTATTGGAGTTCCAAAAAAAAACTTATTCAAGCTGGATGGGTTTCTCTGCAACCTGCTATTTCAAATGTACAGAATTAAGAAACGTTGCTTCTACAGGCACTCACCGACTTACGTAGTCGGCGACTTACGTAAACTCGCACTTACGTAAGCAATTCTTTCAGCTCACTGCAATTTACGAATTGTGCGTCTCAGTAGCAGTGCGCTGCTGTGTGTGCGGTGTTTCTGCAAGCCAGGCAGCTGTTCTTGTGGATGCTCCCACACGGCCTCCACATTGGAGCTTCCCCGTGGTCTCCACGTCAGAGCTCCCTCTTGGTCTCCACGTCGGAGCTCCTTCTTAGTCTCCACGTCGGAGCTTCCCCGTGGTCTCCACATCGGAGCTTCCCCGTGGTCTCCATGTCGGAGCTTCCCCATGGTCTCCACGTCGGAGCTTCCCCATGGTCTCCACGTCAGAGCTTCCCCATGGTCTCCACGTCGGAGCTTCCCCATGGTCTCCACGTCGGAGCTTCCCCGTGGTCTCCACATCAGAGCTCCCTCTTGGTCTCCACGTCGGAGCTCCCTCTTGGTCTCTACATCGGAGCTCCCTCTTGGTCTCCACGTCGGAGCTTCCCCGTGGTCTCCACGTCGGAGCTCCCTCTTGGTCTCCACGTCGGAGCTTCCCCATGGTCTCCACGTCGGAGCTTCCCCATGGTCTCCACGTCGGAGCTTTCCCGTGGTCTCCACATCAGAGCTCCCTCTTGGTCTCCACGTTGGAGCTCCCTCTTGGTCTCCACATCGGAGCTCCCTCTTGGTCTCCATGTCGGAGCTCCCTCTTGGTCTCCACGTCGGAGCTTCCCCGTGGTCTTCGCGTCAGAGCTTCCCCGTGGTCTCCACATCGGAGCTCCCTCTTGGTCTCCACATCGGAGCTCCCTCTTGGTTTCCACGTCGGAGCTCCCTCTTGGTCTCCACATCGGAGCTTCCCCGTGGTCTCCACGTCGGAGCTCCCACCTAGTTTCGGCATTGGAACTCCCAAGTGGTGTCAGCATCGAATAGTAAATTTACACGTGCTCAGCAACACTTCGATTTCCGACTTAAATTAACATCTGACTTAGCCAAGGGTCCGCGAGTCGTAACCCTTATGCAAAGCAGAGAGTATCTGTACTGTTCAATGCACTATCAATGCATTGATCTATGGAGCCCTTTCCCCTCCTGGTGGCAGCTTTGCTTCAGTGCAAGAGTTGCTGTCAACCTAGAGGCCTAGCAGAAAGAATTTACTTACTATCTTGAAGATGAATGTGTCTGATCTATTAACGTTGCAATGCCCGGGTTTTGGTTACTCTTCAATTTAGCCTGACTCACCAGTTAAAATTCTTAAGGGATTGGACAGGCTATATGCAGGAAAAATGTTCCCGATGTTGGGGGAGTCCAGAACCAGGGGTCACAGTTTAAGAATAAGGGTAGGCTATTTAGGACTGAGGTGAGGAAAAACATTTTGACCCAGAGAGTTGTGAATCTGTGGAATTCTGTGCCACAGAAGGCAGTGGAGACCAAGTCACTGGATGTATTCAAGAGAAAATTAGGTATAGCTCTTCGGGCTAAAGGAATCAAGGGATATGGGACGAAAGCAGGAACGGAGTATTGATTTTGGATGATCAGCCATGATCATATTAAATGCCGGTGCAGGCTCGAGGGGGCCAATGGCCTACTCCTGCACCTATTTTCTATGTTTCTATGTAAACACAATTTAAAATGTTCTTTTTGAAATCATGCAGAATGCAACTGCTCAAAAAATGGGATCTGTGATGATGGAATTGCTGGTGAAGGAACTTGTTTCTGTAAAGAAGGCTGGACTGGAAAATACTGTGAATCACAATTTGGCAAGTCATTATACACAATTTGGTTTGCAGCACATGGTCAGTTTGTCCAGAATTTCCAGATGATTGTAATATATAGTGGACATATTGATTTAATAACCAACCAGCACGAAGGTGAAAAATGTAATAATTAACTCCTCTCACGTTCTCCAAGTTAAACACGTTGCCATGGATACTCGCAGAGGCCCCAGCTATGCCTGGCTTTTTATCGGTTGCATCAAACAGCCCTTGTTGCACACTTACTCTGTCACCACCCCCTCCATCTCTTTCTCTGCTACATCAATGACTGCAACCTGCATCCATGCAGAACTTTCATTAACTTCACCGCTAACTTCCACCCTGCCCACCAAATTCACTTGGACTATCTATGACACCTCTCCCCCCTTTCCTGGTCATTCTGTCCCCATCACAGGGGCCTGAAGTATATTATAAACCTACTGACTCCCACGGTTATCTGGACTATACTTGCTCCCACCCTGTCTCTTGCGAAAATGCTACCCCCTACTCTCAGTTCCTCCCTCTATGTCGCATCTGCTCCCAAGATGAAGCTTTCCATTCTAGGACATCCGAGATGTCCTCTTCCTTTACTAAACATGGCTTCCCATGTTCCTCATAGATGGATCCCTCACCATGTCTCCTCTGTGTCCCAATGGTCTGCACTTGCTCCTCCTACCTTCAGATGGAACAAGGATACAGTTCCCCTGGTCCTCACCCTTCACTCCACCAGCATCCACATCCAAGACATCATCCTACAACATTTCCGTCACCTCCAACGTGATCCCACCACCAGTCACATCTTCCTATGTTCACCCCATTCCGCCTTCCACATAGAATGCTCCATTCGCAACTCCTTGGTTCACTCATCCCTTCACATCAAACCACCCCCTTCCCAGGTACTGTACCCTGCAACCACAGGGGATGAAACAACTGTCCCTACATCACCTCCCTTGCCTCCATCCAGGGACCCCAGCAGTCCTCTCAGGTGAAAGAGGTTCATGTGCACCTCCTCCAACCTCATCTACTGCATCTGGTGTTCCCAATGTGGCCTCCTGTACATGGACAAGATTGTTTTCAGGACACTAGTGCTCGGGTCCACCAAGGCCTACTGGATCTCGTGGTTGCTAACCATTTAAACTTTCCTTCCCATTCCCACACTGACCTTTCTGTCCTGGATCTCCTCCATTGCCAGAATCAGGCCACATGCAAAGTGGAGGAACAGCATTTTGTATTCCGCTTGCGTAGCTTTAACCCAATGTATGAACATTGAATTCTCCAATTTTAGGTGACTACCAACCCACCCTTCCACCCCCCGATACTCCACCACCACCCCCTTCTTCCCTGCCCCCCCTTGTGCCCCACTTGGATTTATACCTATTTCCCCCCTCCCCCTCCACCTACATTCTTTCCTCTGGGTTCACAATTCACAACTCTTTGATCCTTTTGTCTCACACCTTCTGTTTGATCATCTCTGGCCTTTGTCCAACCATCTACCTATCATCCCCCTCTCCTGCTTGTGTTCACATTATCTGTCATGCTTTGTACTGTCCCTCCTCTCTTCCAGCTTTCTTTCCAACCCCTATAATCAGTCTGACGAAGGGTCCCAACCTGAAACGTCACCTATCCATGTTCTCCTGGGTTGCTGCCTGACCCGCTGAATTACTCCCAACACTTTGTTCCACATTCCTTTTATCCCTTGTACCAAGTGGAAGGGCTTAAAGAGTCAAACATTGAGAATACGCAATATCTCAACCTCCTCTTGTAGCCACAGTTTGATTTGGTTGGTCCAGTTAAGATTTGGTGTCTAATTTAGTTCAGTTTAGAGTTACAGCGCAGAAACAGGCTCTTCGGCCCACCGAGTCTGCACCGGCCAGCAATCCCCGCACATTAACACTATCCTACACACACTAGGGACAATTTACACTTACACCAAGTCAAGTAAAGTCAATTAATATATATTTATATAGCACATTTAAAAAACAACTCTCGTTGACCAAAGTGCTTTACATTTGTTATAAGAGTAGTATACACAAGCAGGCTACATACATATATACAAATAGCCCTCACTCAGATGTCAGGAAAGGCTTGGGAGAACAGATACGTTTTTAGACTAGACTTAAAGGAGTCGATGGAGGGGGCAGTTCTAATGGGGAGGGGGATGCTGTTCCACAGTCTAGGAGCTGCGACCGCAAAGGCGCGGATGCCCCTGAGTTTATGCCTAGACTGCGGGACATTCAGCAACCCCAAGTCGGCCGATCTGAGGGACCTGGAAGAGGTGTAGTGGGTGAGCAGACTTTTGATGTAGGTGGGTGCAAGCCCATTGAGGGCTTTGTAGACAAAGAGGTGGGTCTTGAAATTTATTCGGAGCCGCACAGGGAGCCAGTGGATAGAGGCCAGAATCGGGGTGATGTGGTCCCTTTTTCGGGCGCCCGTCAGGAGTCTCGCTGCGGCGTTTTGGACCAGTTGCAGGCGGGACAGGGAAGATTGGCTGATGCCAGTGTAAAGGGAGTTGCAGTAATCTAGGCGGGAGGAGATAAATGTATGGATGATCTTTTCGAGGTCATCAAACTGGAGGAATTGTTTTATTTTAGCTATCATCCGAAGCTGAAAGAAGCTAGCTTTTACCATGGCATTGACTTGTTTGTCAAATTTCAGTGCTGAGTCAAATATCACGCCAAGGTTTTTGACGTGAGGTTTGAGTAGTGGGGTAAGGCTTCCAAGGCTGCCTGCTATCATTTTGATTGAGTCCGAGGGGCCGAGAAGGATGACCTCAGACTTACTCTCGTTTAGTTGGAGGAAGTTCTGGGCCATCCAGCACTTTATATCCTCGAGGCAGTGGGTAAGGTTAAGCAGATTTGGTTGTTTTTTGGGCTTCAGGGGGATGTACATTTGTGTATCATCTGTGTAGAAATGGAAGGAAATGCCGTGCCTTTCAATGACTTGGCCTAAGGGGAGCATATACAGGGAGAAGAGAATGGGGCCAAGGATGGAACCTTGTGGAACCCCACAGCAGAGGCTAGCTGGTGAGGAGAAAGAGTTGCCTATGTTAGTAGAGAAACTCCTACCTTTGAGGTAGGAGATGATGGATGGATGCCAACAACACAATATATATCATGATGACCCCAAACTTGAATCACTGACCAATTATGTTTCTGCTTATTTAACAATAGATACAGTCCCTGTTTGTTTCCCAAAGTGTGATAGCAATGCTGTTTGCCGAAGAGACAACAATTGTGAGTGTAAACTCTACTATGAAGGCGATGGACGACAATGCACAGGCAAGGACGAGTAGTTATTAAGCATGACAACATAATGGTGAAATCTACTGTTGCTGAGAATTTGCGTTCTATATTAAGTTGTGAATCCTGAGTACTAAATCAGTGAAAGCAGTGAATGATTGTAGAAACTATTGTATTTGGTTACATTTTAAGGATACAAATATCTTGGTTAAAAGAGAGTGGAATTTGAGATGAAATTTGATTGTTCTAAATGTTCATGAAAATATGTTACAGAATGGCATTTTGGGGCTTTGTTCACCGAAAAACCTTGGAGTTTAACAACCTAGCAAGGCGCACACAGAAAGCCATTGCTTAATATCGTACATTGTTTCTGTTTTGAGTTTTTGCAGAGGGAACGTGCTTCTCTGTTAAATATTTTCCCTGGGTTTCTCTTAGAACACAAGAAGATTAGAAAATAGGAGCAAGAGGAGGCTGCCTGGGTCCTTAAGCTTGCCCCGCCATTCAACATGACCATCCACGATCTGCTCCATCAACTCCTGTGTCTCTTCCACGTAGCCCTCAACTCCTCAGTCTTCCAATAGTTTATCTACCTCCTCTATAAACACTTCCAGCGATCTGGCATCCATAACTCTCTGGAGTAAAGAGTTTTAGAGATTCTGGTGACAATTTTAACATGGTGAATGCTCTGGCTAATGCCGTTGACTGTCAATTGAAATATACAGTTCATAGCACAGCAGGAAGTCATTTAGCCTGCTCTGTTCATTGGACTCATTTAGAAGGCTCCATGCCTGCACTTGCTGGAGTTTAGAGGGATGATCTCATTGTCATTTACCGGATAATGGGAGGCCTAGATAGAGTTGGATGTGGAAAGGTAGTTTCCAGTAGTGGGAGAGTCTTGAACCATAGGGCACAGCCTCAGAGTACAAGGATGACCTATAGAATGGGGATGAGGAGGAATTTCTTTAGCCAGAGGGTGGTGAAACGGTGGAATCTATTCCTTCCCTCCAGAGATGCTGCCTGTCCCGCTGAGTTACTCCAGCTTTTCGTGTCTATCCAAGTCATTTTTTATTTTTTTCTCTTTTTTTTGTATGGCTTTGTAAATATTTGATTAGTGTATAAATGCAAATAATTTGGTGTACATATAGCTGCTGGTGTACATATAGCTGCTAAATTTGTACAAGATAATTATAAGCAGTTGAATAAGGGGTGGGAATTAATAAGCTTTGGCTTCTTCCTGCTCCTTTTCGGACACATACGATTTCATTTACTTATAGATACTGTTTATGACACTTTATAAATATTCTTGTTTTGTTTTTTGTATGGTGTTTCACACTTGCTTTTTATTATTTTATTCTGTTCGAAATAAATATATATATATTTTAAATAATAATAATAATAATAATAAAATAATAAATTGGATCTTTTTAAAGCATAGATTGATAGCTTCATGATTATTAATGGCATCAAAGGTCACGTGGAGAGGGCAGGAGAATGGGGTTCAGAGGGGAAAATAGATCAGTTATGATTGAATGGCAGAGTGAAGTCAATGGGCTGGTGGCCTAATACTGCTCCAATGCCTTATGGTAATAAGAGGTGTGATATTATTCAAAATGTATAACCCTATTAGAGTCTCAGTATGAATGTTTAGAAGCTATTTTTTAATAGAATTATGGAAATCAGATGACGTGCTATAAAATGTATTTTAGTAATTAACTTTATACTGTGTGTGAAACCTGGGCACGGCACTGACTCTCTGATGTGGTGACTTGTTTGTAGTGGTTAACCGCTGCGAGGACTCTAACGGAGGTTGCCATCGTCATGCCGGGTGCATTCAAGTAGGAGTTAAGGTTACCTGTACCTGCCACCCGGACTATGAAGGAGATGGCAACGTCTGCACGCCCAAGGACAAGTGTCTCGACGGCAGAAATGGCGGGTGCCATGAACATGCAATATGTTTCTTCATTGGTCCGGTAGGTGCAAGCAACAAAACAATAGCTTATCTCCTTAACCACCAGGATCTGGGCCAATGGACAGGTGGCAGCAGTGTAGGTGGGACAGGTACAGAGATTTACCAGGATGTTGCCAGGGCTTGAGGGCCTGAGCTATAGGGAGAGGTTGAGCAGGCTAGGATTCTATTCCTTGGAGTGCAGGAGGATGAGGGGTGATCTTATAGAGGCGTATAAATTCATGAGAGGAATAGATTGGGTAGATGCACAGAGTATCTTGCCTGGAGTAGAGGAACCGAGAAACAGAGGACATAGGTTTATGGTGATGGGAGAAAGGGTTAATAGGAACCTGAGGCACAACCTTTTCCCACAATGGGTGGTGGGTGAATGGAACGAGCTGCCAGAGGAGGTAGTTGAGACAGGTGCTATCGCAACATTTAAGAAACATTTTGATGTGAATAGGACAGGTTTAGAGGGAATATGAGCAGGAGGTGGGACTAGTATAGATGGGATATGTTGGTCGGTGTGGGTAAGTTGGGCAGAAGGACCTGTTTCCTTACAAGTAGAGGAGTGTAATTTGTTTTACTGATACCATCAAATTCCTGTATATAGCGTGCACAGCCTAAAGTTGAAGGTCAACTTGTTCTATTTGATCTTGTTTGTGCATGTTGGGTTGATTGCAATAATCCAGGGATGGGGAATCTTTTCATGGCGAATGCCGCATTAAGTTAGCTGGAATCTAATGCCGCATTCAAGAAACCTCAATTAGATATACTTCAAAATGTACATTATTTTGTTAAAATAGCCCTCATGACTTACTAATGTTTTAATTGTGTGCATCAGTCGGGGAAGATTATTTCATTGAATCTTCTTATACTCTTTAGTATTTTAAATACATTCATTTTAAGATTAAAATTAAAATAATAAAAGATGAACAAAAACATATTAATAATAATAAAAAGATTTGTTCTACAAAATTTGGATTCATTCAAAAGGCCGCACTGAATGGCTTAGAAGGCCGCAGGTTCCCCACCTCTGCATTAGTCGAAACAGGGTGGACCACGTAAAGGTTGCAATCTCCCACCCCACCATCAAATTGTAAACATAACATTGGCCACATTTTTTGCCAGTGCACTTACTGGTTTATATTGACTTACTTCCACCTCTCTCTGAAATAAAAATTCTTGGATTAGAGTTAACTTGCAGGTGTTGTGTAGAAAGGGCGTTAATGTTAAAACCATGACTGTGAATCACACACATTCCTACCAACTGCACAACTGTGCTGTCCAATTGTGTGATTTTGTTTTAATGCAGTGAAATTATTCTGCTTTGCTGTATTTAATATCTACCAAAATGCAACACATTTCTCCAGCTGTTTTTTATTTGATCCACATAAAATTCATGCTCTTACACGAATAAAATACATTTTGGCATTAATTTGAACCCCAATAATAATTTTTAATTTTTAATAGTGGTTGAGTGGTTCCATAGTACATGTTCATGAAATTAGTTGGTCCTCAACATTCTGCTACAGGGTAAACGAAGGTGCGAATGCAAAGAAGGATTCCGAGGCGATGGTATCCAATGTCTGTTCAACGTCAAGCCTCCTATCGATCGCTGCCTTGAAATGGATGATCAATGTCATCTCAATGCCTTCTGTAAAGACCTTCACTTCCAAGGTGAGGATTCATTTGGACGACACAAGGAACTGCAGATGTTTGGCAACAAAAAAAGGCACAAAGTGCTGGAGTAACTCAGCAGGTCAAGCAGCATTTCTGGAGAACATGGACAGGTGACGTTTCGGTTCGGGTCTCTTCTTCAAATTCAGTCACGTATCTATGTTCTCATGAGTTACTCCAGCACTTAGTGTATTTTTTTGAGAATTTATTCTGTTACTTTGCCGTCCCTCATTCAGTTTTTAGTTGGCTCAGATGAGGAACATCAAAACACAATCCCCCACGACATTTATATTTAATGGCATAAATAATGGCAAAGCTTTTAATGGCTGCTCGTTTAGCCAGAAGCTGATATTGTCATGTTTCAACAATTCCTTGTAAATCTACTTATTTATTTAACTATTATTTATTTATTTATCTATGTTTGTTTATCTCTCTTTCTCTACTTGTCTGTGTCTATTTATCTATCTATGTATCCATCCATCTATTCATTTATTTATTTTTAGAATGGTTGTGGATATCATATTCGAACACTTTAACCCCACGCCATCTAGAAAGGGGAACAGTAGCGCAGCGGTAGAGATGCTGCCTTACAGCGCCAGACCCGGGTTCGATCCTGTCTATGGGACATTTGTAGGTTCTCCCTGTGACTGTGTGGGTTTTCTCCGGGTGCTCCGGTTTCCTCCCACATTCCAAAGGGGTGCGGGGTTTGTAGGTAAATTGTCTCTAGTGTGCCAGATAAAACTAGTGTACACGTGATCACTGGTCAGCAAGGATTCGGTGGGCCAAACAGCCTGTTATCACACTATCTCTGAACTAAACTAAAGAGGTACGAGGGCGATAGGCACTTGTCGTCAGTAAACCAGGATCCTGGCTTGCAAATTTATTTCCTTTCCTTCATTAGTGCGTTAAAATGCTAACTTAATAATGGTGAGAGTAACTTCACCCCTAGAAGAGGTTGAAGATGATTGAACGGCAGAGTGGACTTGATGAGCTGAATGTCCCAATTCCGACCCTGTCATTTATGAACCTATGAAGCCAATAATTTTCTGTGCTTGTATTATGTTAACTTTTATGTTGGACAGGATCAGTACCACATCCATCTAGTGATTTTCTTGCGAATGGTTCATAATTCAATTAAAAAAATCCCAGCATGGCCGTTTTACGAATTAATCGGCAGCTCCTGTCATTCATTTTTTTCAGATAAAACAGCTGGAGTCTTCCATTTGCAGTCACCCAATGGGAAGTACAAGTTCACCTATGATGATGCAGTTGATGCCTGCAATGCAGAGGGTGCCACACTGGCAAGTTTTGACCAACTTGCTACTGCGCAACAGGTAATTGGCTACAAACAAGTTATTCAACAGGATTTAGCAGAGATCAAGTGTAAATGTAGATTACCTTAAATTATTTATCATTCAGTGGGTTTGCTTCTCGGTTAATGTGTTTGATCAGATCTGGGTGTTGACCTCCACTGGGATCTCAGTTGGCCGTCGGGCAGGAAATGACCTAGGAAGAGTGACAGTTTCCTGTCTGCCTTGGCATATAACCCTGACTCCACTATCTTGGTGCTACTGACAGTTTCCCAAACCATCTTCAGTCACATTCTTCTTTTATCCTTTTTTAAAGATTTTTATCTCCCCTTGTTTGTCCCCTCATAAAGATGATGGCCGACCAGCTGTTTTGCTGGGAGGTGCAGGGACAATAACTCTTCAAGTCCTTCCCATGACACCTTTCTTTACGTATGAAATCAGCATTGAAATGTAGCACATAGGTATTCACTGCGACAAGTGTGGGACGTGTGGCTGTGAAGCCTTTGTGTTATTCAGTTCAGTCAAATGTCACCAAGTGGATATAGAAACATGGAAACATGGAAAATAGGAGCAGGTCTAGACAGTTTGGACTTCTGAGCCCAATCTGCTATTCAACACAATTATTGCTAGTCTTCAATCACAATGCCATATTTGCACTCTCTCTCCACACCTATCCATGTCTGTTGTATCTAAAAACCTGCCAAATTCCTTCTGAAAAATGCTCACTCTCCCTCCACTGTCATCTGAGTGAAAAAACATTCTCCCTTTCTCACCCCTAAATGTCTTATTTCTTTCAACACAATCCCACTCGCTACTCTTCCCTTCCTTACCCCTTTCTATTTTATATATAGACCCCCTCTCTCTCTCTCTTTCTCTCTCTTCTAAGACTCTTGACTGCTTGGTTCACTCACCCATTCCCATCTCCAGCCACTTTCACCTGTATACCCTACACCGCCTCCCTACCTCCATTCAGGGACACCAAGAACTGTTCCAGGTGAGACAAAGGCTTACTTGCACCTCCTACTGTCGTGTCCATTAGATGTGGACCTCCTGATGTGGCCTCTTTCTTGCTGAACATTCGTGCCATGTCAGCCGGAGCATGCTGTTGCTCCTGGTAGCTAGCAGTTTTAATTCCCCTTCCCATTTCCATACCGACCTATTTATTCTCGGATTCACATTGCTCCTTACTCCAGATCACCACTTTTTCTTTCCCCTTCCCCCTCCACATTCCCTTCCACCCACTACCCCTCCCTCTGGTTCTATGTGTTATTCCCCATCTTCCTTATCAGATTCTACATCCGTACCTTTTTGGCTTTGTCGCTTCACCTCCAGTCTTCAATGTTAAACGCGAAAGAACCAATGCAGTCAACTGGCATCAAACCAGGTCTTCAAATAACTATTAGATGACAGAATATTGTCTCCCTCCAACCAAACAGGATGAACTATTGAGTCTTTCCTCAATTTATCTTGCACAGTTTGGCTATCACCTCTGTATAATCGGATGGATGGCTGAGATGAAGGCAGGGTACCCCATAACCCACATAAACCCTAACTGTGGTTATGGCAACATTGGGGTCTTTGATTATGGCGTGAGGGCAAATGTGAGTGAGCAGTGGGATGCTTACTGCTTCAGGATGCAAGGTAGGTGTCACACTTACTGCATTGTCTGATGAGTTTGCTGTTCTTTAACAAAGTAGAAGATCTAATTTTTGATTTGAATATTTGATTTGTAAAATATTTATTCATGGCTGTTTCTCTGTCACTTCTATTACTTCCAAGACATTCAATGTATATGTAAGGAAGGCTTCGTTGGTGACGGCTATTTCTGCAATGGGAACCTTATGAACGTCATCTCGAGTCACTCCAATTTTTCCATCTTTTACACTGTAAGTATTGTTCTCCCACAGCCTTATTTTCAAGGCTTTAGTGGTGGTCAGCTGTGCATATTCTTATCTGCCTTCTCTTGTCAGACATTGTTGGACTACGGCCAAGCGACTGAAAAGGGAAAGGAGTTACTCAAGTTCCTGTCAGACGAGACAACAAATGAAATGTTATTCATTCCTTTAGACTCGAGTCTGGGAGAAAGTGAGGTAAGAAATGTGGCATTTTCCCAAATGTTTTCTTTATACTCAATACCAATGTCATGGTTTTGAACTCATGGTTGCAACAAGCCATTGTCATGATCAGAAGTAATATGGAATATTGTTCCGCAGCCTTATTAAATTGGATAATCTTAAATCTATCGGCTGCAATGTGTATCCTTAAGCATAGAGAAATAGACTTTCTAGAGGTGGATCTCCACTGCATTCCTGTTTATTGCTCAAGAGGATTCCCCTTCCTGATGGCATCTAGAACCAGTCGCAATCTCAAAACAAGGGGTGAGATGTTTAGATGAGGAAAGATGCCCAAAGGATGAATCTTTCCCCCTGCAATGCTGTGGAAGGTATGTTGGTGAATCTGAGATTCTAAACCCCATAGAATGGCAATTACATCTTTGTTATAGAACCCTTGCACAAATTACCAATCCAGAAACTGCAATGAGATTGGAAACAATTAGGAACATTCGCTTTATTTTCCTTCAATCCTGAGCTTCAGAGATAAAGCGCGGAAACAGACCCTTCGGCCCACTGTGTCCGTGTTGACCAGCGATCACCGCATACACCAACACTATCCTACACACTAGAGACAATTTGCTGAAGCCAATTAACCTACATACCTGGGAGGAAACCGGAGTGCCCGATGAAAGACCTACACGGTCACAGGGAGATGTACAAACTCCGTAGAGACAGCACCCGTAGTTAGGATCAAACTCTGGTCTCTGCCGCTATTAGGCAGAAACTCTACCGCTGCAGCACCATGCCATCCCAACGAGATCCTTTATGCTCAAACAGACAAATAATGCCCGTATTTTAATTTAATTATTTTAAATTCAAGCACGGCATTGCGATGTTAAGTCGGGTAGTATATGTGGAGATGGGCATTGACCAACACCCTTCTGTGCCAGACTGTGCCAGACTGTTAATTGCAGCTCATTGTGATGGCTGAATGTTTCATGCAGGATTCACCTTATTGTGATTTCTTATTGTGTCCAGGCCTTATCGTGGAGTGATCTTGAAAACCATGTCACCAGGAACAGTACCTTCCTTTTCTACGATGAGTTGAGTAACAATACACTTGTTCCATCCAGATTAGGATATGATCTTCACATTGGAGTATCACCTGTAAATGACACTGCCCTTGAGGTAAGTTACATTATGGAGGTGGTCTGTTAAAATGCAAACCTGTTGTAAACATTAACAAACTTCGCTAAACCTAGTTCGAGGAGAAATACATTCATAAATATAATTATAAATGTTCTGAGAATCTTTGTAACTATGTGGAGCATAGATGCTTTTTAATCAAAGCAACTACACAATATCTCTGTCCACATCTTGTGGCTTATTGTGCAGCAAATAAGTAGAATTCTGCTGTGACAGCAGGCCAGGAAAGAGAAACATGGAAAATAGGTGCATGAGTAGGCCATTCGGCCCTTCGAGCCTGCACCGACATTCAATATGATCATGGCTGATCATCCAACTCAGTATACTGTACCTGCCTTCTCTCCATACCCCCTGATCCCTTTAGCCACAAGGGCCACATCTAACTCCCTCTTAAATATAGCCAATGAACTGGCCTCAACGACCTTCTGTGGCAGAGAATTCCAGAGATTCACCACTCTCTGTGTGAAAAATGTTTTCCTCATCTCGGTCCTAAAGGAATTCCCCCTTATCCTTAGACTGTGACCCCTTGTTCTGGACTCCCCAACATCGGGAACAATCTTCCTGCATCTAGCCTGTCCAACCCCTTAAGTATTTTGTAAGTTTCTATAAGATCCCCCCTCAGTCTTCTAAATTCTAGCTAGTATAAACCAAGTCTATCCAGTCTTTCCTCATATGAAACATATAACATTTCAATTTGAAGACCCTTCATTGGAACTGGAGAAGGGACTGATGGGCATTTGGTGTTTGTAGGGAGCAGATGGTGCTCAATGTCAGCATAATCTTGCTCCTTTGTAAGAAATTGTCACCCTTATTTCTCTATAAACAGATAAATTAAAAGTAGCATTCAGTTGTTATTGACCCTCCTATATAAAAACGTTGTTTTCATCAGGAAAATATTTCCAAATCAAGAGTTGTGCTTATATCGCTCACATGCACATGCAAACATAACCATGCTCAAAGAAAATTAATTATCTGATGAAGTGGAGTGGTTGCCCAGCTGGGCTAAAGAGCAGAATTATTTCAATCCAGATATTAAATCTAGTTTCTTAAGAGTAAATACAGCAATTTAAAACAGGGCATTTATATAACCATTTTTTTTTAATGACAAGTCAAAACTTGATTTTTATAAAACTTTCATCAAATCCCTCTAAATTTAGGCCGGGGCAGAGGTGTATAGCACAATTTAGATGTTTCATAGTTTAAATTGGATTCAGAGTCTTACCCAAACTAACTCGATTTTTCTGATGATAGGATTCAAAGTTGGTGAATGGCATTCTTATTTTGAAATGGGATATCATTGCCACCAATGGAATTATCCACGCCATAAAAGGACCTCTAGCAGTTCCAAGTCCGGTAAGTGTATCGTGGCAATTACAGCGGGAAATGTGACTCTGGTACTTAAAGGAAGTGAAAGGTATCTGTATTGAACCCAACTAATCTAATTGCATTCAGATTCTTTCTGGGTGGTAGGCATCAGGTCATAAGATTCTCGCTCACAGTTGATGTCAAATCCAAATGTTTCTCTGATTTTGGGGAAGGTTATCCTGCTTGCGCTGATGATTTGGTGCTTTTGGCCAATTGGCTGAAAGATACAGCATGGAAACAGGCTCTAGGACCCATCGAAACCAGGCCAAATATCACATCACTCATTCACCCCAGTTCTAAGACACAAATTCTAAGTTTTAAAGACACAAAGTGCTGGAGTAACTCAGCAGGTTAAACAACATCTCTGCTGAGCAGATAGGTGACATTTCAGGTCGGGACCCTTCTTCAGAACAGACCTGAAGCGTCACCTATCCATGTTCGCCAGAGGTGCTGCCTGAGCCACAGAGCTACTCCAACACTTTGTGTCCTTTTTTAGTAAACCAGCAGCTGTAGATCCTTGTTTCTAGTTCAATGCTGCCCCACTTTCTCATCCGCTCCCGACATACTTGAGAAAATTCACATGGGCCAATTAACCCTCAAGTCCTTGAGCAGTGAGAGAACCAGAGCACCGGAGGAAACGCACATGGTTGTAGGGAGGGCGTGCAAACTCCACACAGGCAGCATCCGAGGTCAGGATTGAACCTATGTCTCTGGCACTGTCAAACAAACGGCCTACTGGAGTTGAGCTAATCTTTTCCAATGAATGGAAAATTCTTCAGTCTACAGCAACTACATTCCATGAACAAGATCTCTTAAACCTGTGCAGGCGAGTTCACATATGAACATGATACTCGAGTTGGCATGGACGTTAAACTCTACGCCATTGTTGATACTTTCACTACAATGTACAAGATGGGTCTTACATTTAGCATCTGAACACAAAGGTCCTTTATCACCATGTCCTCAACAATAAAGGTTCAAGGAAGAGCTCCAGTAAATGTGGATGACAGTTCATAACTCTGGAACTAGCCCTTGGCCAAGGTAGATATGCCAGCTTTTGCACAGTTTAGTAGATTGTTCTGTAGAACTAAGAGGGCGTCATGGTGGCGCAGTGGTAGAGTTGCTGCCTTACAACACCAGAGAGCTGGGTTCAATCCTGACTAAGGGCGCTGATGTACCAAGTTTTTACTTTCTCTCTGTGACTGCGTGGATTTTTTCCGGGTGCTCCGGTTTCCTCCCACATTCCACAGACGTGCAGGTTTGTAGATTAATAGGCTTTTGTAAATTGTCCCTAGAGTGTAGAATAGAACTAGTGTACAGGTGATCGCTGGTTGGTGCAGTCTCAGTGGGCTGAAGGGCCTGTTTCCATGCTGTATCTCTAAACTGAAAACTAAAGGCCAGCATGAGAACAATTGCTTACAGGTTCAGAATCTATTTTCATATTAGTACTTTTATTTTGACTTGTACTACATTTTATGAATTTGAAGATAAGGTTAAGGACTGGTCATTTTTATGTTCTGCGTTAAGGATATTCAATTGATGTTTTGGGATGAATAATTGCTTTTCTAAATCCCAATGGGACTTATAAAAACTGTAACATTGTAATTGTAATTAATTTATTAGCCAAGTATGTAAAAACATAGAAGGAATTTGATTTGCCATACAATCATACCTTAAAAGCAACAAGACACACAATTACATAAAAAATTAACATAAACATCCACCACAGTGCACTGTAATGGAAGGCAATAACGTATTATCTTCTTCCCTCCTTTTCTCCTGAGGTCGGGGCGGTCGAACCACCCTCAGTTGGGAGGATCGAAGCTCCCGCGATCGGGGCAGTCAAAATTCCTGCGGTTGGAGCTCCCGAAGTCAGTGCCTAGGGACCGCGAGCTCCACGATGTTAAGTCCGCAGGGTCCCGCGGTTGGAGTTCCCAAAGTCGATCCCCAGCAAAGGGACCACCAGCTCCACAATGTTGGGAGCATCGCAGTGCGGACGGAGATACGATGAGCAAAAGTCGGCATCTCTGTAGAGGAAAGAGATTTTAAAAAGTCCCCCCCCCCAATAATGCAAAACTATGGATACACTAAAACGTACATTTAACACCAGACTAAAAACAACAACTGAAGGATGAGACAGACTGTTGGCAAGTCTGCCATCATACGGCGCGACGTACGATGGCAGACTTGTAATTCAGTATTATCCAGTAATAATTGCATAAATGCGGGTATCAATGTTAATCACTATCCCCACTTGTTTCATTAGCTTGCACCATCTTCAAAATCGTCTCATATTGCCCTGGGCGCAGTGCTCGGTCTGCTCTGTTTGATTGGTGTTGTTGTCGCTGGCCTTATGACTTGGTTTCGTCGCAGGAACGAGGGGTTCCGCTTTCAATACTTCAAGGTACGCTGCTTTCAGTTGGATGTTACGCTTTTCATTAGTCCCTAGTCGCTGAATAGAATCCCAATTCTACTGAGAACGTTCAAAGATTTAAAAATTACAAAATGGATTCAGCTGTAGATTTAGAAGCAATAAAGAAATGCCGTCATCTTTCTCCTATTACACCAGCAAGGCTAACAAAGATGTTTTCGCCATTCTTCCATAACACTAGCGAGATAACAGCACAACCTCATGAATGTTTTCTTTTATGATATAAACATCAGAAGAATGTTCAGACAGCGGTTCTTTACCACTACTCTACTGATTGCAATGTACAAACAATAGATCAACAAGGTCAAAAAACCAAATGGTTGATCTGCAGAAAAATAGCTTCTGTAGCATAACCATATATGGGCTAACCTTTCCTTTCTTGGAAGAACCTGTCAATCTTAACAGGCAAGAGGCTGTACAATGCTCTGTAAGATAAATTATTGCTGAATTGTTGATTATTGGGGTATAAATATATCTGATTGAACATTACCTCGGTGTGTGGGGATAGAGTGAACCTATAGTCTGTATATTACATACGGTAAGAGTTTACTGCCACACCTGCCTGACGAAATAAAGATTTTACTACTTAATCACTAATTTTGTTTGAAGTGAAACAAACCTTAACACTATCACAGGTCCACCACTGTTTTTTCCAGCACTGTTGGCTCCAGAATCTTGCTGTATTATCTATTTTGCCAGACCAATAGAGGTTACGGACTTGGGCAAAGTCAGCTATGTGGACAGTTTTGCCGCCTCCGGCCGGGCTGAAGCTCCTGAGTCCTGACTGCTGCCAGCAATTTCGACCCACCGATCAGCTGCGAAAGTTGGCTATGGGAATGGTGCTGTCAGCTCCGGAGTTCCAGAGCCCTGGCCACAGCCCGCAATCCGCAATGTCGAGCTGCCGAACGGGCGCGGATGTCAGGATGAGGTGTATATCGGCCGCCTCACCCTGCCTGGGCGCCACATTTCCAGGGTGGGATTTAAATTGCAGTAATTTTGTCCGGATTAAAGAAGCTGGCGGACCACAAGTTGCCAAATAAACGGTGGCGGACCTGTAACTTATTACAGTCTGCATGGATGCTTTGTAAATTTTGGATTGGTATCATTCCTTGATATGCAATAATAGTTTCAGCAAAACCCAACTATCTGGCTCGGTGTCACAAAATTTCAAGAATTTCCCATAAAAGTAATTTAGTTGAATCCTGTTTAAAGTTGATTCAGCGTGAGATTATAGTCAGAAAAAAATACTATGATGACCTGTTGAGTTACAGTGTTGTAAACAACTTTTCAGCCTCCATTAGTAGATTCCAGGACCTTGTCTTTGCTGATACAGTGTTCAAATGTTTAGGCTTGGCTAAGGGCGAGTGTCAACACTCCTAATTGGACACAGGGTAGAGTCGCAAGTAGTTTACTTTGGAGTCTGAATCATACTGATGGATTTTTGAATTGCCGGATACCTTCATTAAACAAGTGGTTAGGACATTTGGAGTCCCCTCCATGCCAGTCTGCATTAAGACAAAGGGTAAAAAACTTCTTAGCTTTAATTTGTTTCCATTATTAGCTACAGGGAGATGTTGGACAGACTTGGATTGTTTTCTCAGGGACACCGGAGCTTGTGGGAGAGATCAGATAGAATTATATAAAATTATGAGAGGCATAGATAGAGTAAACAGTCAGAATCTTTATGCCCACGATGGAATAATAGAGTGCATAGGTTTAAAGTGAGAGAAGTAAAGTTTAAAGGAGAGATGCGGGTTGTTTTTTTTAAGCACAGTTAAAGCCCTGTCCCACGGTACAAGTTCATTCCAAGAGCTCTCCCGAGTTTAAAAAAAAATCTCGTGGTAAGCACGGAGAATGAACGTAGCGGGTACGTCGGAGCTCGGGCACGTCTCTTAGCGCTAACAGCAGGTACTCGGGAAGACTCGCTAACGGCAGGACTCATGAAGATTTTTCAACATGATGAAAAATGTCCACGAGAGCCCCGAGTACCGACGAGTGGCCATTACCGTAAATCTCCGAGTTCGAATCAGGGCAAACTCGGGAGAACTCTTGGAATGAACTCGTACCGTGGGACAGGGCTTATAGAGTGTGTGCCTGGAATGTGCTGCTGGATGGGGTGGGAGAAGAAGTAGATACAATAGTGGCATTTAATAGACTTTTGGATAGGCATATGCAGGAAATGAAGGGATAAGGTGCAGGTCTTGGCATCATGTTTGGCACAGGTATTGTGTGCTGAAGGGTCTAATTCAGTGTGCTGTAATGTTCTATGTTCTACACTAGGCCGATGATGACGATAATGTGGGCCTTAAACCAGAGGCCAATCCTGCTTTGGTCTCAGTACCAAATCCACTGTATGGCGAGTATGGGTCAGCTTTAGATAATACGGCTGAGCCTTTTGAGGTAAGGAACTAACAACTTTTCCACAACCTCCAACCAAAGCACTTCAATGGCATTGAGTTGAATGCTAGCTGAGGAGAACGATTACAAGACATTAATCTAAAAAATCCTAACCCATGAAATTCTCATCCAGATAGCTTTCCTGATGATCAAAGATCTCTGCAAGGGTCTGATAGGAAGGAGGTTATAAACAGGGCTGTGTTTAAAGGTGGTAGACATTACAGGTTTGAGTACTGAGTTTAGGAGTATCATTTATAAATCCTTAAATCCATTCAGCCCATCAAGTTCACTCTGCCATACAATCGAGGCTGATCTATCTTTCCCTCTCAACCCCATTCTCCTACCCAAGCATCTATCAATCGCCACCTTTAAAATATCCATTGACTTGGCCTCCACTGCGGCAATGAATTCCACAGATTCACCACCCTGTGATTAAAGAAATTCCTCATCTGCTTTCTGAAGGTACATCCTTTTATTCTCAGGCTATGGCCTCTGGTCCTCGACTCTCCCACTAGTGCAAACATCCTCTAATCAGGCCTGTTCATTTAATGCTGCTGTTAAGTAACAAATTCATTCTTCGGTTATATCAACACATATGACAATTAAATACTCTTGAGATTCACTTGGAGCCTCCTTACAATCACTGATTAAATCAGATCCTGAATAGAGTACACATTTGTGCTTCTTATATTTGCAATTTGTTACTTTGTCACTGAAGCTCTCTACATGTCACAGCAAAGAAAGTTACTCCTTTACGCATTATGCACACGAGCGCAGCGAATATGGTGTGGAAATAAAACTGAACTCTCCATGCCATGATTATCCTATTTGCTTTTCTAAAAATGTATTTTATTTAAATGCAGGATGATGATGAATATGAATCATATTCATATACGCAGAAGATTCTACACGACTGAAGTTGGACCTCACTGCTTTTTACTATCAGCTCAATTTGTGCGGCGGCTTGCAAGGATGCTACAGGTGGGGTAGGGTGGGGAAACTAAGCTCCAAATAAATGGAACGCTTTGCGGAGGTGGTTGGGAGCTGTCCAGGGGCAGTCGAACAAAATGAACAAAGAAAATCGTTGATCCAGGTGTGCAAACCCTTTGACAGACACACCAAGCCCTGCGTATGGCAGACCCACCACACTCCATTGGACTGGGTTTATGCAGTAGTCAGGAGACTCCAGAAAGATTGAAAATTTATTTTTACATTTTGTACTAATGGTTAAAAGTAACACTGTTTACATGTTCCGACGTGCCAAAAGGACATTGCGATCTTCACTTCTTGTTTGTTTCACATTGTTAAAAGTAATCACGAGACGATTGGATTTTCATTTCCTTCTGACATTTTAAAAGTGTATTGAAGACGACATTGTCAGCAAACAATAGTCGAATTGCTCAGCCGGTCTGGCACAAAATAAAGTCAAAACCTACAATGGAATCAAGTAGAGATCCTTTCAAACCCTCAGATGGAGGGGGGATATTTACCAAAATACATCTCTCTATTTCTGCTTGCCAATCTTAGTGGGCCACTTTGTAATTCAATGTTTTGTTTCAGATCTATAACTGCAGTGTGCCTTTATCCTACTAATAAATGTCTATTGTAAATTCCTGTTCTTCAACCTACTTTTGAATTCTGTACTTCAAAAGTTGGAATGTTTGTTTAAATGGAGTTGGACAGGCTACAGGGTGAGCAGGTAGAGAGAATCATTCCTATTGATCTAGGACCAATAAGCTCATTCTTGCTCCTAGATGTGCACTAGATGGGAAAAGGATGTTGACATCAGGTTTTACTGGGCTCTATCACCACCACTTCACCTCTCCAAAAAACACACACACACACAACAGGGTCTTTTTGTATATCATGTTTATACTGGATCAAGTGAAATGAAAATAAATGAATTTTTATTAATATTTAACTGCCTGCATGAATATTTTATTTGTCAGGCCTGAACAGGGATGTTACCTAGTGTCAGAGCCCCAAGTTGGAGCTGGGGTCAGTTGAGTTATTTTTCATTGAAACGGGTAATAAATGCAATTTTGATCACTGTAGTGAAGTCCTGCACTAATTAGAATGAGCCACTGGGTGGCAGTATTTCACGAGAGGACGATAGCTTGAATGTTACAGCGAATTATACAAATTTGATGACCCAAGAGACGGCAAAAGCTGGAATCTTGAGTAAAACAAAGTGCTGGAGGCCATTTGGCCCATCAAGTCTACTCTGCCATTCAATCATGGTTGATCCATCTTTCCCTCCCAACTCTTGCCTTTTCCCCCCCCATAACCCCTGACACCCATACTTATCAAGAATGTTGTCGACCTCCCCATGGTGAGGCCTGTCAAATGACCTCAGTCAGGCAAACGACAACAAACAGAGACAGCAGCAGCGCCGCAGCTTGCCGCCCTTTTTAGGGCGGGCACCTACGGATATCTAATCGGATGGCTTCACCTTGCTGCAGACTTCTGCTGCCTCAAACGCAAGAAGATCAAGAATCTATCAATCTCCACTTTAAAAATATCCTTAACTTGGCCTCCACAGCCTTCTGTGGTAATGAATTCCACAGCTTCACCACCCTCTGACTAAAGAAATTGTGCTACTCCAAAGCATTACATTAGGAAATGAATATATATTTGTGACTTTAAAGCACATTTCCCCTTAAATTGGAATTAACAAATTGTACAACACAAAGTGCTGGAGGAACTCAGCTGGTCAAGAAAGCATCTGTGGAAAGAGTAGATAGACCTCGTTTCAGGTCAGGTCCTGGTCCAAGACGTCACTTATCCATTTGTACCCCAGATGCTGCCTGACCCATTGAGTTCTGCCAGCATTCTGTTGTACAATTTGAAATTTGCAATTTAAGGGGAAAGTGTCACAAAAATACATTAATTTCAAAATGTAATCTTTTTGTGTGGCACAATAGGCAAAATAACAAAATGGCTTTTACAAAATTAGACTTCTAGGATATCTTTGCAGTAAGAACCAAAATTGGTAGACTAACCTCTTAAATTCCACAACTGCTACATACACTGAACACTTTCAATGGCCTGACTGCGCATGCAAAGGGCTTGACACCAGCCCTGCCAATGGAACCGTTGAATGGTTTGGGTTAAAACAAAAACTGCTGGAGGAATTTGGCAAGTTGAACAGCATTTGTGGAAGGAAAAGGGATATGTGTGTTTAAGACAGTGCATCAAGGTTTTGTGCAGGCAAAGATCATAAACCTGCACAGGAGATGCTTCTCAAACAGAATTCTCCAAAGCAGGAAGTAAACAAACTCTTTATTTAACTTTTTAAACAAATTACAGAAAGGTTAATAACAATCAAATCATCTACATTAAAATCCAAAATATCAATTTAAATTTAAGCTATCATCATATACTTATTAAAATTCTGATTGCGTGTGTGTATATATGTGGTTGTCTTTACATCTTCATAAAAACACTATGCGGTAACAATAACATTTTTACATATTACATTTGACATATTTTTCCCTCGAGGCTAGGATCACCTATCTCAACATTTTATGCTTTATTTCTTGACTTATTCTCGACTCATTACTGATTAAAAGTCTAAAAAAGTCAAAACACTTTGAAATTAAAACCACCAGCTTCAACTCATGGCGTCACAGTGACTGCTGGCAGTGATCAGCCTCAGTGAAGATTTCATCCTATATTTGACAAGTTATTCGCGATTAAAGCTTTAAAAATGCCAACTTTCACAAGATTTTTACATATTCTGATTGACATTTTCCTCCTCTAGGCAGAGATCACTTTCACTGAATATTTTATGCTTTATTTCTTGACTTATTACTGATTAAAGTTTTAAAAAATCAAAATATCTTGAATTTCAAACCGACCAGCTTCAACTGATGATGTCACAATGGCTAGACTAGCAGGGGGAGGGCGAATTGTTATTGCAACATTCAGGACAAGTGCAACTGTAGTTTTTTTTTAAGAAGAGCATTGCTGAGGGAGGCAAGGGGAGTGCTGGAATCTTACGTTCGGGAACGGCTTGAGTTGGAGGACCACACCTCCCATGGGGGCTACGGGTAGAGAACCGGTTTGTTGGGGGAGCAGACCCAAGTTATTGTTATTCAGAGTGAACAGCACTCAAACCAAGCAATTCTGTTTCTTCCTATCCACCCCACCCCCGACAATTAAATGCCATTCAATAAGCATCATATTTTTTTCAATGTTTCTTTTTCCCGAAAGTGAGAATAATAAATGAAAGATTGATGTTGACAGCAGATCATGTGTAGGTGATAACTGCATCCATAAAGACAGCAATAATACAGCCTTTGGGGACAGTAAAGCATTTACGACTGTCCAGAATTTCACTACTTACCTATTCAAGTGTGAGAACCAGAAATAGCCATTGGATTGATAGAGAATTCTGAAATGGAGACCGACCATTTTACCGAGATCACAGTTGTAAATTCGGGATGAAGAAAAATCACCGAGTTTCATTATTCAACCCAGATCGTTGTTGATCTGAGGAATGAATAACTCACTAGGGATACTAACCAGCTTGCTCGAGATATTTGTCGACAAATCAGGATTGAAATTGTATTGAGAGAGATCAAACTGCAAAACAATGCAATGTTCAGGTTGTGATCTTCAGTCTATAAAAATGGTTTCAACAGGATTAATAGAAAATATATTTTGGGTGAAGTTCTCCAGCAGATCAACAATTCAAATAGAATGAAACATTAGTTGCCTTATTATGTTTGGAAGGTTCAATACACGACATTATAATATTTAGTACTTTTTTACTCAACCTCCTAAATCATTAAGAAATAGCCTATAAATACATAAATTATAAAACACTTTAGCCACCATACCAGAGAAATTTATATAGTAACAGTTTGTCACAAATATATCAAACACGAAAGCAAACGTTCGCAAGCTCATGGCATTAGAGGTACAGTCCACTAGCTTATGCAAAAACGTCAGGTTTTCCACATTGTCAAGAACGACTTAGTTTAAATCACTGAGGTATTTGAATAAAAAACAAGCTACTTGGCAGCTGTCAGGTCCCAGGAAGGACACTGCCTAAATGATTTGCTATTTCACAAAAGAGAAGCCAAGTTCAGATTTTTTTTTTGCTTTAGTAAAATGCCACAACTGTTTCAAGAGCTCCACGGCATTCCTCATGGTCTGTGCAACATTGCTGAAATGGAACTAGGTTGTTTTCTGGAAAGATATATAATTATCTGCATCAGGTTTAAAGGTTTTGACATCACTCCATGATTCTCAATGAGACGATCGCCATGGGGATAACATCCTTCACCTGAAGCAGAAACTCTGACTGTGGCTGATCTACATCTATCGTCATGGAAACCAACGTAGTCAATGGTGAATCTGAAGAGGTCTTTTGGGCACAAGCAAGGGCTCCCTGCAGAAAGCAGAAGGATTTCAAAAGAAATGTGCAAGACCAAGACTAAGTCATACATTAAAAGTTGAGAAAGAATTTAATATAGGGAACTATTTAACACAGGTCAAAAGACTCAGTTTCTCAACGAGCCCACATCACAGCAGCCGCTGTTTGTCACCGCAATTTCCCTACAGGTAGAGTTTCCTCAAAGGACATCACAGGTTTTGCCTCATCCTCCAAGCAGACATTAGAGGGCAGCACCTGCAAACATTTTGCAGTGGAGTTGCCAATCCCTCGGTAAATAAATAATCATAGAGACATACGAGGAACTGCAGATGCTGGAAACTTGCATAAAGCACAAAGTACTGGAGTAATTCAGCAGGTATAATATCATCTGTGGAACGGATGGATAGATGTTGATTTGGGTCGGGAGCCTTCTTCAGACTTTGCCTATCCATTTCTTCCACAGACGCCGCCAGACCTAATGAGTTATTCCAGCCCTTTGTGCAATTTATTACAGGTTTGAGAATAAGGAGAGGAACCACTTTCCTTTAGCTACTGACACCTAATTCTCGTCCCAACCTGACGTCTCAGAGCCAAGCCATTTCACTGCAAACATCGAAATAGCTACATTACTGTCCGCACATCTTAGGTGTAATCACAAGCTTTGAAATATTTTTTAAAAACTTCAAACATTCCCAAAG
Source organism: Raja brachyura (assembly GCA_963514005.1). The sequence continues at coordinate 11,198,655 of OY740796.1, forward strand.
TCCCAAGATGGAAATACTTCTTTGCTTTTTTTGGATGTTCAAACCACAGTCAATTATCTAAAACCACAATATTGTCTGTAATTAGAGAGAAAAGAAAATTACATTTAATTGTGATTGTACAAGTGATGTTCTTCAGAGCAGGGTGTAGTCCACAATAGTGATTCATCAGGACATGTGGAGTTAAAATATATAGCAGAAGAATACATAGATCTTTTGGACACAAACATTAAACGAATGGAAGAGAGAACTGGCTACCTATAGGAACTAAACATAAAACTTCTCTTCCGAAGACTTAAGAGTAAATATGTAAAGAGAGTGCTTGTTCTTGCATCAAACACTGGTGACCAAAGACTAGTTCTTCCCCCAGGATCTGTGCTATACTCACGACCATCTGTACTCACAACTGCTGCTAAAGCCGAACTGTGGGCAAGTGGTGAGTGGATGGTTTCTTTGTTGTACGGTGGAAGAAGTCAACAAATAAAATCAAAAGGAACAATCAATTGATTCCAGGAATGAGTGGGTTAGCATTGGATGAGCATATTTGGCAGCACTGGACCTCTACTCAATGGAGTTTAGAAGCTTGAGGGGGGACCTCATTGAAACTTACAGAATAATGAAAGGAAAGAGATAGATAGATTGGATGTGGACAGCATGTTTCCATGGGTGGGAGAGTCTAGGACCAGTGGTTATAGCATCAGAATTAAAGGGCGCTCTTTTAGAAAGGTGGCGAAGGGGAACTTCTTTAGTCAGAGGGTAGTTAATCTGTAAAACTCATTGCCACAGAGGGCTATGGAGGCCAAGTCAGCTGATATTTTTAAGGCAGAGATAGACAAATTTTTGATTAGAATTGGTGTCAAAGTTATGGGGAGAAAGCAGGAAAATGGGGTCAGGAGGCAGAGATAAGCCACGATTGAAATGCAGAGTCGACTCGATGGGCCAAATGGCCTAATAGTACTCCTATAACTTGTGTGAATGTGATTGCCATCCTATCTTTCCACCCAAAGGCAGGACATTGAGAATAAACCATCTACCCAGCGTGCAGGGACTGAAGGGGAATGCAGGTTAGGATTCGATTAAGATATTTGTGCATTTATTGCAATGCTTTACAGGATTTTTAGTTGGGAAATGTATAATACTGACAGCAAACAAGAAAATTAAGAATCAACAAAATCTTCTACGTCAAACTTTGTTCATGAATACGCACCATTTGAAACCACTCACTGTAATTCACCTTAATAGATGTATTTACTGTGAGTTAAGGTGTGGATTAATACAACTGGTGCATACAAAACGGTAAATCTCATCTAAAGTACATTCTTCAAAAGATGCTCAATAAATTATACTCCTACCAAACAAACCACAATCTTCAATGCCGCTCCATTCCTGATTCCTCTGTAAATTTCCAACTTTGATAATAGTGTGGGGCTGTTACTTTCTCAGAAACATTATCCAAAATGCATTAATCGATATGTTTTCACTGTGGTCCTTTGATACAGAGTGTAAAACAAGAGCAGGTTACAGGTCATGATTTGAGTCCAAGGCAACAACAAACACCAGCTGCTTGGATTCCTACAGGAGTAGGATTCATTGGCAATGGCTTTAAAACAAAACGTGGCAGGTTAACAGCTCCGTGTTGCAAAGGTTTCCAGATATCAACTACCACAGCAGCACCTTTTTATCTGGAACAGTAGAACTCTCACATTAGCTTTGCTTTCAACACATTTCGATTAGAATGACTGGGCTGTCTACAAGTGGTTCTTTTATGACAAAGCCCATCTCAAGCTTCCATCAGGCCAGAATCCCACCCTGTGCTTCTCACTGAAGACAGATTACCTGAATATCCCACTCCCACTCCCCTTTTTATTCATGGGATGGATGCGAGTGCTGTCAACAAGAGCATACTTCATTACCCATCCAATCACTCCAGCTTGTGTGTCTATCCAACTTCTCAAACTGACCACTGCTTTACAACTCCTATCATTAGAATCACTGAACTGCAGAATGGAAGGAGGACTTTAGGTTTGTCTAGAAGGTACTAGCATCCATGCAAGTACATCTCTTCGGGTCCCATTTCCCTGCTCTTGCTCCATGACCTTTCAAATTCTTTCCTTTTAGCCCATGGCCTCATTCCATTTAGGACTCAAGGTGTGAGCCATGAATTCTAGTGATGCTATCTGTGGAGGCCCAGTACTGTTTATCACACAGGCAACAGATGAAAGATGCATTCACTCTGCTGCTTGCTGCAGTCGAGGTAACACCTAATGCTTCCTAAACTTGTAAAATAATTCACATTTTTGTTCTGGATTCCTTTATATTGCTGGATGAATGGGGTCCAGGTTGAGGTCTGGCTGTGTTTTATTAACTGGATTGAAATCTCATATTAAATGTGGCGGCACCTGGTGGCCAGCCACGGGCACAGCGAACCCTCGGCTCAGGAGGGAGGGGTTGAACGTCTGAGAGTGGGAGGCGTAGGGTCACGGGGTCTGGCCCTGGGTATTTAAGGTCGGGTAACGCACATTGTTGGAGTAGGGAGCGGCACGGAAATAGTAATAAATACCTTCGACCACCCAACTTCGTGTTTCCAACTAATTCTTGGCTGGACTCCTGCGAGTCCCCGCTACAAGTGGAACATTTCCTCATTTCAATATGCTCTTTACAATTCGTACCATACTGCCACAAAATTGGCACAATTATACAAAACATGCTGACTACTATCGTCGAGGCCAATTCCGCAAGGCTAAGTGTTGGCACGTTGGCGTGTCAAGGTTAGGAGTTGGTGAGATCAGAAGGGCCCTGAAGCAAAACGTCACCTACCCATGTTCTCCAAGGATGTTGCCTGACCAGCTGAGTCATTCCAGCACTTTGTGTCTTTATCACACAAATTGTTAAGATTCTTTAAATTTCAGAATAAATGCAGCAAATGTAGAAATGTTAGGCAAATGGTAGTCAATATTCCTTTCAAAGGAAGTGCATTTGGCAGGGGTTATTTCCTTTTATTTTGTGTTAACCTACACACACTTGAACTAACTAAAACTTATTATTTTGGAGCAATGTCCTCAAACAGCCATTGCTAGTGTACAGTCCACTCAACAAGGCCCATCTTCTAACACTGGTTCTCTGCTGGGGAGAGAGTGTGGTGGTGATGGGGGGGGGGGGGAAGAGTCTGTCTTGGGTGCCAGACTACAAGAACTACAGAAATATACAAGGAAAAGCCCAAGATGGTTCAGACCTGCCACCAGTCCCTGGTTCAAGCTGTGCATGGGGAAAAAAACCCAAATGGGGCATCTTTGTAATGATATCCCATTGACTGCCAGCATTTAGTATTACATACATGAAGATCAAAGCCACACTTGCCAATGGGGAGTCCTGCAGGTCACAACCTCTGAGAGCACCAGGAGAGGTTCAAAGATGCTGCAGGAAGATATATAGTGCTCGGGAGGTAATATCAGAAAAACACTGAATTGTTTTAGTTAGTTCATTAGTGTGTCGAAGTTAACCCAATATAAAAGCAAATTACCAAAAGCAAAAACCAAATAACCCCTGCCAAATGCAATTCAAAATGAGAGCTTTTGATTATACATGCACAGACAAAAGAACGTAATTTAACTAACAAGGCTTAAGTCAGAGCAGGTTGAGATGGCCTTCGCTGTGTCATTAATATTCAGTGCATGACCCATGATTGAAAATGGACGCCTGATATTTCTACGTCGGGATTTGCTGAGCTTTGCCTTTTCTACACAAGCTCCCTTTTCTTCGAACAGCTTCTGCCCCTCCCCCATTTCAAGTGCTCTCCTCTGCACCATGGTAACTCATCACCTCACATCAATTAGAATCCCACCGTCTGATGGCTCTTCCCAGAGTCCAACATCTACTTTGCTGCCCCTTTGCATCGCTATTGTGAGAACACACTCGGGGACTCCCAGAGATGTCAGAGAGTTGCACAGAAATCGCAGCAGGGTTAAACTAGATCAAAGGATGGAATCGGGTGGAGGCAGTCTCATCCTACTCTGCTGGGTAAGTGAGAAGGGCAGAGGCTTTACAGGACGATTGTGCAGTCAGCTCTATGAAAAATTGTGGCAAGGCAAGAAGAGGAACTAAAAGCATCACACTCAAACACACAGGGAGCAGACTGAGTTTGATTAGGGCTACTTCATTGCAGGCATGCACACCTTACTGGAAGCAGTATCAAGTGTACAGCCAAGAGCACAGATTTCAGAGGAGAAAAGTAATGTCCACACAGTTTTGTACAGAGAAACTAGATTCTCAAATACATTAAGAAATGCTGTACAATTCCTGATCATTTGAATCATCAATATATTTTTTAAATTTCAGCATCAATCTTTTCACATAAAGGGTGGTGAGTGAATGGAACGAGCTGCCAGAGGAATTGATTGGGAGAAACATTTGAATAGATACATGGGTAGATCAGGTTTAGAGGGAGATGGGCCAAACGCAGGCAGATGGAACTAGTGTAGATGGGACACATTGGTTGGTGTGGGCAAGTTGGGCCGAAGGGCCTGTTTCCATGCTATATAACTCTAATCCTTACAAGTTTTCACTGCGAAACGCTGGCACCACAAATTCAGCTAGTTTATAATCGTCTTGCATTGCATTTACTATTGTAGTGCTGCGCTGGACAACAGAATAAAACAAGTCGAAGCTTACACTTCATGTGAATGTGGTTACATTACATGCATTGTGCGTAATAAAGGCATGTTTGTGCTCGTACCCGCGTCATGCCAACACCCAGACTGTGTGTGGAAACTCCTAATCCATTCACTTGGAACCTCCCTGTTGAAATGATATCCGATGCAAAGCATGTGCAGATGAGCAGCTTTTAATGGTGGCAACAACCTATCTTTCATCTACTCCACTCAAAGGGTTCATCAAGTGTGAGCTTTGCTGGAAAGTCAGCTCTTTCTCATGACCAGAGAATTTTGTTGGATTACATTCACCTGGTTGTCTCTTTGCTCTCTGCACTATGGTACCCAGAAGTGCACAGTGTGACCAGACAAATGGCGGACAGACAGCAATTCTGACTTACCAAAGAGGAACCTATTCTCTGAAGATCTGCAAGGAGTCCCTCTCCTACCTCCAGCTCAGTGCAGCGATGTGTTCCGAGGCCTGTGCTTTCTAGGGCAGTGGAGGCAGATCTAGTCACACACACTAGCCCTTGTACTGCTCTTCCTGTAGACTTACAGTCACCCAATGTCTTAGTCATTTGATCCCACCAGAGTGCATCAACAAATCTATGCCACATCTCAGTTTGTTTCAGACGGCTACTTTTGTAACATTACTAATACTTTCCATCTAAGAACTAACTTTGTCACGCTTTCTTAATTGAAGACCAGTCACAAAAATTTAGCTACCAAAACAAAATATGTTAGACTCAAAGATCTGAAGGAGGATCTGGACCCAGAATCTGAGCTGCACTGAGCTGGAGGTAGGAGATGCTGCCTGACCTTCATCTCTGGATAACAACATTAGACTCCCATTTCATCAACACAATAATTCCATCCAAACTCATCTCCAGACTCCAAGAATCAGTTCCCCGCTCTGCCAATGGATCCTTTCCCTTCTGACCCACAGACCTCAATGAGGATAGACAATGAGGGGAGACCATCTCCACAACAACTCTCAACACCAGTGCCTCGCAAGGATGCGTTCTCGGTCCCCTAGTATACTTCCACTACACTTATGCCCGCACGACCAAATTTGGCTCTAATTCTATCTAACATTTTGGAGGCAACATCATTGTGGTGGGCCAAATCATGGACAATGACAAGATAGGATACAAGGAGGAGATGGTGAACTTAATGACATGGTATCAGGACACAAATCTCTCCCTCAGTATTAGCAAGACGAAGGTGCTCGTTATTGAGCCACAAGGAACTACAGAGTTGGTTAAAAAAAAAGTGCTGGAGTAACTCCGCAGGTCAGGCAGGATGTCCGGAGAACATTGATAGGTGGCTCCTTGGGCCAGGACCCTTTTCAGACAGATTGTGGAGTGGTTGGGAGGGGGGGGTTGCAAGATAACCGGAAATGAGGAGGGGAAAGCCTGGTGAGAGATAGGTGGATACAGGCGAGGGAGGCCTTTGATAGATGGTTGGACAACAGCCAGAGATGAAAAGACAAAAATGTGAGATATGGATGAGTGTGAATTCAATGGAAGGAATATAGGTGGAAGGGACAGGCAAGAAACAGAGTCACAACGGGAGAGTTGCAACCTCAGTGCCAGGGACTTGGCTTCAATCCTGACTACGGATGCTATCAGTGTGGCGTTTGTACGTTTCCCCCACGTGGGTTTTCACTGGGTGCTCCGGTTTCCTCCCACATTCCAAGGACGTGCAATTTTGTTGGCTAATTCGTAGAACACAAAAGTGAGATAACATGGAACCAGTGTACGCATGATAAATGGTCGGCTTGGACTCAGTGGGCCTTTACCTTTAAACTCCAAAACTCTAAATGGGTGCTAGGCCAGGCGGGTGGAGGTGGGGGGGGGGGGGGGGGGGGAGAGGGGGAGAGGGCTTGCTTGTGGATTAGTCACCTAAAATTGGAGAATTTGATGTCTGTAGCTATCGATTTCAGGAAGCATGGTGCATTACATGCTCCAGTCAGCATCAATTGTGCTGATGTGGAGATGGTTGGGACCTTCCTTGACGTTAATATTACCAATAATATGACATATTACCAATGATCTGTCATAGACCAACCACGTTGATGCAAGCTGCCAAGGAGCCAACCAGCGTCTATTTCCGGAGGAGACTGAGGAAATCTAGCATGTTTCCTGTGACTCTTACAAACGTTCACAGAAGCACCATGGAAAGCATGCTGTCAGATTGCATCACATCGCACCCTGGAGCTGCTTGCAGTGTAGCTGCTGCTGGCGCCAACGATGGCTGCCACGGTGTACTGCTCCTCACACGTTTAATCAATGTTTTATTATTAATGTTTAATGTTTTGTGTGTCATTCCTAACTGTCACTGTATGTCGTTGCCATTTACGGGCAGAGCACAAAGGCAAATTCCTTGTATGTGAATACTTGGCCAATAAACGTATTAATTATTATTATTAGCTTGGTTTGTGAATAGGTCCGAAAACACCACAAGAAATTGCAATGAGATGCGGATGTGGCCCAGTCAATAACACAGACCAGACTCCCCAACATTGATTCCATCCACACTTTACAATGTATTGGAAAGCAAGATAACATATTCAAAGGCTTGCCCTCACCCCAGTCATTCCTTGTTCTCTCTACTCTCATCTGGCAGAAGGTACAGAAGCATGAAACTACATACAACCCGACTCAGGAACTGCTAAGTCCCCTTCCTCATCAGGCTTCTGAACAGTCCTCCCATAGGTCAGGGTGCAGTTCGATTCACCTCTACTCAATTGAGCACATTGGACTTTGTCCAAGGAATTGATGAGCCTCAATACCGAGAGCTAAACTCTGCCCTCTGATCTTCCTCTTTGCTCTAACTATGGTACTCGAGTCTGAACTGATGGTGTCTATGCATGGTATATCCGATCTGTTTGGACCGTATACAAAACAAAGCCGTTCACTGGATCTCGCTACATGTGACAATAATAAACCTAAACCTTAATGAGCCGTACAGGGCGTTCTCCAAGCTAAATGTATGCGTCTCAGGAGTACATTTGTCTGCCTACGTTGCATCAATTAACACATTATCCAAACTCCACGCTCACACGCTGTGGCAGGTGCAGCACCACCTGGTTTTGATTACCTTTACACTCAGTGACTACTTTCTCTAGTGGCCAATAAGTGATAATTGTAGTGATTTATAATTGAACCTATTGCTGAGACAGGCAGATGCGTTTATGCTACAACATATCCCCAGGATATAATCTTGCCCATCTGTAATATATAATTCTCAGAACCCAGAAGAAGATCCAGACAGGATATTAACAGTGGCATATAGGATGTTTATGTCTATTAGATGAGGAACTATGCGCTTTGTACAGTTTAATTTTTTTTTTAATTAGCTTTCATAACAATTCAAAATGGTTTAAATTACTTTAGTCTCAGGGAAACTGGAAATCGGAACCTGGCAATCTAACCGGGATCTTGTGAACAGTTGATGCACGTGTTGCTATTGTTTGAAGTTAAAAAAAATCTTTTCACCCACCCCTTTTGCTTTAACTTTCTAGTCGTACACTAGAACACAAAATTATCTACAAATACATTGAATGAAACACTTTTAAGATGTTTTGTTTTCCTTTCAGCTAGCCCAATTTAATCAAAACACATCTAAATTAATATCCACAAATATTACCACTGCAGCATTTTAAGTGCAGCTTTCACAAGGAGCAAGAGCACTTATATTAATCTTTGCATGTCTGAGAGTTATTTGAAGATTAACACCCCACTGTGATCATTTTATACTTTTGTAACCCTAAGTGAAGTGCCTGGAATCGCAAAAGTCACCAATAACAAATGGACAAAATTGCCACGCAAGCAATTGTCTGGAAAAATCTGGAATCCATTTAATGTGCGTAGCCCGTCTGTTTAGATCTCACACTGTTCTCAATCTGCCCATAAAATCTACAGGCAGCACAATTATAAAGAGGAGATCACAGCCACCAATGACATCAAGTGGAACACACTATGGTGGAAAAAGGGATAACAACACAAGTCACTACCATTTCAATCTTGTCGTTTAGACAACATCCATCTAATAATCCGACCATGGTCGTTTTCCATTTAAATGTTCAATCGCGCTTCTTCAAAGAAACATCCCACCTGCAGTGTGACCTCTCGTAGTACAGGAGGTAGGAATGCCTTGCTCGAAATAAAACGTCGGACGAGACCCATTGGAGTTTATCGTATGTGTACCATCTCCTCCAGGAAAGGAGTTTTCATGCAGCCAGTGCAGAGTTGGTCCATCCAGAGGGGTGCTTCGTGCTGCAAGGGGGTGCGCCTGGGATAGAAGGTGTAGGTGGTGTCATAATTCAGGAGGCAGCTGACAGACGACATGTAGATGTCGGAGAATCGGCACAATCTTCGGGAAAAGTAGGTGGGGTTGTGGTGTGTCCTGAAAATGCTGCCAAACTGGGGGTTGAACAAGTTCTTTGTCAGGGACCTGAAATAGAAGTTAGAGAACATTTAAAAACAGCTCTTTCCATTCCATCACAGTCTCCTTCTCTACACTCTTATTGACTGAATTTAAGACAGTGCCATACCCATTAAGTATAACCCATGATTTAACATTACAATTTGCCACTAGAGGTGTTCAACTTCATAATACTTTGTTATTAATCAGATTCCCTCATCATCGACCAACAATCATCTTGTTGAAACTTACCGATTAGTGAAAGGCCTGGATAGAGTGGATGTTTCCACTAATGGGAGAGTCTAGGAACAGAGGCCATAGCCTCAGAATAAAAGGACGTAACTTTAGAAAGGAGACGAGGAGGAATTTCTAGTCAGATCTGTGTAGGGAATCTGTAGAATTCATTGCCACGGATGGCTGTGGAGTCCGAGACAATTAATACCGAAGGCAGATATTGACAGATTCTTGATTAGTAAGGGGGTCCGGGGTTATGGGGAGAAGGTACGAGAATGGAGTGGAGAAGGAAAGATAGATCAGTCGTGATTGAATGGTGGGGTAAACACGATTGGCCAAACTGCCTAATTCTGCTCCAAGAACTTAATGTTTTAGGAACATGAAATTCTTCAGTAAATGAGAGAATCCTCTTCCAGTATTAGTTCACATAGCAGTTGAGAATTATGCGTCTTTACGGTGAATCCCTGTCTTAATTCTAATTCAAACGATATTTCACTCTACACCACTTATTGTATGCACTGAAAAAGCCAAAAGGCCTGAAACTGTGCATGCTGTTCAATCTGCAAAACAGGAACCTATAGAGTGTGCCCGTGATCACAGTGGTGTCTGAATCAGGCACCCTAGCCAAGTTCTCCGACTCAGCACTGTTTGAGGCCGATTACTGTACTTGCTGGCCATGCATGATACCACAAGATGCAACAGAATGGACCAGTTGCCCCACTAAACCCTCACGAGCCGTACTTATTAATATGGAGCAAGAATCGCTGCAGTAGTCAATGACCAAAGCAAAGAAAATAACTTCCGCTTACATAGTCTTGTTTGTTACCCTTTCCCCCACCCTAAACCCCCACTTTATTAGTGAATAATTTACTCTTTGAAGTGTAGTCCTTTGTAAACTATGGGAGTGCGCGCATCTAAACTGCAAAGCGGCAATCAGATGAACAAACGGCATGCTGTTGGTCGAGAGATAAAACATGGGCTAGGACATGGGGAGAAAAATGTCCTAGCCCACGTTAAAAAATAGAACAGCAAAACATCCTCCAGCAGTTTAACATTTACCCATTAGAGTGGATGGCACAAAAAACTGGAGTAACTCAGCGGGTCAGGCAGCATCTCTGCATGGACATCTCATCTGAATGGTGCTCACAAATTATGCCGTTAGGCATAGGCATGTTCACAGGCCCCTTGTAATGACGACTTTTGAGAAACCTTCATATTCAACTTGTGGGGAAATGTCAGTTTTTAGCTAATAACTGGCAAGAGCTTTTTATTGTTCTCAACTGTGCAGGGATAAAGCAAGGTGAAAACAGAGGAAATAGTTTAGAGTCTGAAGAACGGTCATGACCCACAACGTTGCCTGTCCGTGTCCTCCAGAGATGCCGTCTGACCCGCTGAGTTACTCCACCACTGTGTTACAGTGCAATCATAGTTTTTCAGACTCATGTGAGATTAAATGCTTAGGATATGTTTTTTTTGTGTGGAATAAACTCGCTCACTCTATAAAATTGGCCTTTTGAAAAATAAAATGGCAATCACTCACGGGTTTTACGTTTTATGTCTCTGTCAAACAGTTTCAACGTCTCTTTGCAGCACTGATTCAGATAGCTGCTGTGTGCAAATTCCTCACTGCCACAGAAAAGCTGCACTCATTCTACATTCAGAGGGTGCCAATTTAGTCACCATTGGAATGCAGAGACTGTGCTCATGATCGAGATTCAAAACGTGCGATCCAGATTCAAAACATGTGCCGCGCTCCTCGGAGTTTGCTGCCTCCTGGATTGAGCAAAGATTGAGGCTTGCCAAAGAACATTGATCTGCAAAGATAGACACAGAGTGCTGGAGTAACTCAACGGGTCAGGCAGCATCTTTGGAGAAAAAGGATGAGAGACGTTTTGGGTCCACCCCCCCCATCTTCAGACTGAAGGGGGGGGGGGGGGAGGGGGGGGGGAGGTGAAGAGCTGAAGGCGAGATAGGATCAGGGAAGGTGCGATCTCAAGAGGAACAATGTGGAGAATTGTGGAACTGGTAAAATAACTACGCTGGAGCAAGGAGAGGCGGGGAGGGAGTGCAAGATGATGTTACTTAAAATGTGAGAATTTTATGTTCATACCGTTGGGTCTCCAAATCTGAGGAATGACGTTCTTGCTTTAGAGGGAGTACAGAGAAGGTTCACCAGACTGATTCCTGGGATGGCAGGACTTCCACATGAAGAAAGACTGGATAGACTCGGCTTGTACTCGCTGGAATTTAGAAGATTGAGGGGGGAATCTTATAGAGACTTACAAAATTCTTAAGGGGTTGGACAGGCTAGATGCAGGAAGATTGTTCCCGATGTTGGGGAAGTCCAGAACAAGCGGTCACAGTTTAAGGAAAAGGGGGAAGTCTTTGAGGACGAAGATGAGAAAATCATTTTTCACACAGAGTGGTGAGTCTGTGGAATTCTCTGCCACATAAAGTAGTTGAGGCCAGTTCATTGGCTATATTTAAGAGGGAGTTAGATGCGGCCCTTGTGGCTAAAGTGCTCAGGGAGTATGGAGAGAAGGCATGCACAGGATACCGAGTTGGATGATCAGCCATGATCATATTGAAGTGCAGGCTCGAAGGGCTGAATGGCCTACTCCTGCATCGATTTTCTATGTTTCTATGAATGGGAAGGGGAGTTGATATGGTTGGCAATCAGGAGATCCTTAACATTTCAAACATTTTAACAACGATCTCTAACATTTGGTGCTTGTTGTATCCAGTGTTTGGAACATTAGCCTAGAAATCACTGATTCCGAGGCAAAGTGTGATAGTCTGGTCTAAATTATCTTACAATACTTCAAACAACTGGCATTGGACGACGGAAATGGTGGGGTTAATAGAAAACAAGATCCTGTTGCTTTTGTGAAATTTCCTAAAAACAGTTGCAACTTTTAAAACCATCAATTATCCATCAAGTTCACCAGTCGGCTTCCAAGAGCCTCTTCACTGTAAACACAGTGCTATAGAAAAGGGAAATAATCAGAGCAGAAACCATGATCAACTTCTCCAAGGGACTCCCAGGTACATTGTTTCTCCTCCCTTTTAGACCCACCTCATCAGCCAGCCACTAAGTGCTCATCCCTTTCACTGCCAACCTCGACCGCTACCACTGGCAGAGGCTGAACTCAGCAGGTTGGATTGAGGAAACGTGAACCTAATAACGATGCTAAAACCGTTGAGCTACTCCAGCGTTTTGTGCCTCTCTTAACGGATTCACCTGTCAAGCCTTTATTATTCCATGAAATCATGGCTGCCAATTCCTCATGCAATGCACCACTGGCAGATGCTGAACTCAGCTGGTGGGATCGAGGAAGCGTGACCTTAATAAAGATGCAAAAACCAAGCAACACAAGAGTCTGTTTACACACCGTGCAAGAAGATTACTGCATGATTTTGGGATATCCTGTTTGTACTGATGAAGAAATACCAGGTAAATTATTCACCTGTGTAGGAAGGAACTGCAGATGCTGGTTTAATCCGAAGATAGACACAAAATGCTGGAGTAACTCAGCAGGTCAGAGAGCATCTCTGGAGAAAAGGAATAGGTGGGGTTTTGCGCCGAGACTGCCTACCACTCTGAAGAAGGGTTTTGACCCGAAACGTCACCTCTCCAGAGATGCTGCCTGTCCCACTGAGTTACTCCAGCTTTTTGTGCCTATCTTAAATGATTCACCATCAAGCCTTCATTATTCCATGAAATCATGACTGCCGTGGCATGGTGGCGCAGCGGTAGAGTTGCTGCATTACAGCACTTGCAGCGCCGGAGACCCAGGTTCGATCCCAACTATGGGTGCTGTCTGTATGGAGTTTGTACGTTCTCCCTGTGAGCTGCGTGTGTTTCCTCCCACACTCCAAAGCCGTACAGATTTGTAGGTAAATTGGATTGGTATAAATGTAAATTGTCCCGTATGTGTGTGTGTAAGATAGTGTTAATGTGCGGGGATCGCCTGTCGGCGTGGACTCGGTGGGCCGAAGGGCCTGTTTCCATTCTGTATCTCTAAACTCTAAACTAAACTAAATTCCGGAGGCATTTAAATCTGTGGCATCCAAATCTGTGGCAGATTAACCAGTCTATTAAAAACACTAGGATTAGTGGACTGAGGCTTTTAGACAGGATACAAGACAAAGCTTATAATTTCAAAACTAAAAATATACTTTACATTAATTCGTGTCTCTCGTTTATCCATTCCTGAAGCACTTGCATGGAATCTTCATCCTGGTAAACCTGTTGGCACAATACATTGTGAGAGCGTCCCAGAGATATTTGTGAATTCATATCTATTAATATGTATTAGCATTTCAGTTGTGACATCAATTAAACAGCATTATTACATCGCCATGGCAATGCTGCTTAGAACAGTAACTGAAAATAAATTGACTTCCGTAATTTATGCATGAAGTGATAAATTAGAGGCAACCAATTAGCAGCATTGAAATCTGAAGCACAATCACAAATGGTGGTGAAGGCAGTTTAAGATCAGGTGGATACTGCAAATTCTGATCTCACCGAATGTTCTAAAGTGCTCTATTTACAATTAGTCTTTTCAAATACCATGAAAGAATATTTTTGAATTAGTGAAAACATTTAAACCATGGCTCAGAATACAGCCGGACATCGATGCTGTTCCACAAAATGCAGTTTTTAAAGAAATTATCAGTCACTTTGATAATTGTGAAGGGAAAAAAAAAAACTGCAGATACTGGTTTAAATCGAAGGTAGACACAAAATGCTGGAGTAAGTCAGCGGGACAGGCAGCATCTTTTAGAGAAGGAATGGGTGGCGATTCGGGTTGAGACCCTTCTTCAGTGTTAGATAATGGTCAGCTTCAATGCAAGGTGTTTCAAACTATTTATCCATGGCGATTTTAAAACCCAAGTTTGAAGCTTAAAATTATTATTTCGTTTATTTTTTTAGTTCAGTTTAGAAATACACAGCGGAACCAGGCCCTTCGGCCACCAGCGATTCCCGCATACTAATACTATCCTACACACTAGGGACAATTTAGAATTGTACCAAGCCAATTAGCCTATAAACCTGTATGTCTTAGGAGGGAGGAAACCGGAGCTCCCGAAGAAAACCCACGTAGGTTACGGAGAGAATGTACAAACTCCGTACAGACAGCACCCGTAGTCAGGATCCAACCCAGGTCTCTGATACTATAAGGCAGCAACTCTTCCGCCGCACCACCGTGCTGTCCCTGCTGTGAAAATTGGGAATCAAACTGTACTTTCCTGGTGAAGCGAATGTGAATTTTGCAACAAGTAGAGGGAAATAACAACCCTGAATCCTCAGAGCAGCACTCCGAGCGCTGTAGTGCAGTAGGTTATGCTGCTCCTCAACTCCAGTGGTCCGAGTTCAATCCAGACGTCTGGTGCTAATTAAGTGGAGTTTGCAGGTTCTCCTGTGAACACATGGTTTCCCGGTCACTGCCAACACCCCACAGGCATATTGGTTAGCAACTTCATTGGCCACTGAACTATCCCTGGAGTTTGCACGTTCTCCCTGTTGCTGCCTGGGTTTTCTCCGGGTGCTCCGCTTTCCTCCCACACTCCAAAGATGTACAGATTTGTTGGTTACTTGACTTTGGTAAAAATTGTAAATTGTCCCTAGTGTGTAGGATAGTGCTAGTGTACAGGGATCACTGGTCAGCATGGACTCGGTGGGCCGAAGGGTCTGTTTCTGCGGTGTATCTTTAAACTAAGTGTGTGGTTATGTCAGGCATGTAGGCAAGAATAGGTTGTAAGTGAATGGTATTGATAGGGTTACTCTGGGAGCAAGCATAGACCAAAGGGTCCCAATGGCCTCCTACTACACTGCAAGATAATAGGAAGATGAAATGTGAAAAGGAGAGGCAAAGCACAGGCAGACTTTACTCAGAGCTCCCGTGGATTTGGAAGTAACAGCAACAAAGATAGGCAGGAGAAAACACTGATTGGCTCTAGCCCAAGTGGGAGGAGAGTTAGAAGTGAGTCAGAGGGGGAAAACAGTTGAACATTGGGGAATTTGGTTTGTAAATTGGTAAATTAGGCAATTTTATCAGTCAATATAAGCAAGACAGCTCTTGGGGAGCGGCAGTGAGGGAAGTGCCCTGTGAGAAAAGTGCGAGTCTTTGGCGAGGAGGCTGCGCAAAACGCTGGAGAGGGAGAGACGAAAGAAGATGTCAGGCAAGCTGAATCAGTGTGATGCTTGCAATATGTAGGAGGTCAAGAACACCGCTGGTGCCTCTGGCTGCTGCAAGTGTGAGAAGTGCATCCAGGTACAGCTCCTGAAGGACCGTGTTGGGGAACTGGAGAAGCAAGTGGATGATCTCAGGTTTGTCCGAGAAACTGAGTCGTTCTTTGACAAGTCCTACAGTAAGATTGTTACACCCAAGGTACTGGAAGAGAGAAAGTGGGTGATGGTGAGAATGGGAGGCAAACTTGGAATGCAAAGGTCCCCGGGCATTTTACCTCTTGTGAACAGGTTCACCCACTTAGAAGCTGTAGGGACAGAAGACATTAAAACACTGAACGGCAGACTGGCTTACGAAGCAAAAAGGGCTGTTGAGCCAAAACCAAAGAGGCCAACGTCGGGCAACACCATTGTAGTTGGAGACTCCATTGTGAGAGGTACGGGCAGGAGTTTATGCGGCAACAGACTGGATTCAAGGATGGTGTGCTGCCTTCCTGGTGCCAGGATGTCACGAACAGAATGCAGAAAATCCTCAAGGGCGAAGGTGAACAGCCGGAAGTGGTAGTGCATGTCGGAACAAACTATGTCGGAAAGAAGGGGATGAATATTCTGCAGCGTGATTTTAGAAAGCTCGGAATAATGCTGAAAAGCAGGACCTTCAGGGTTGTTATCTCCAGTTTGCTTCCAGTTCCTCGTGCTGGCAAGAGCAGGAACAGGGAGATACGGGAGCTGAATGCGTGGCTGAGTAACTGTTGCAGAGGGCAGGGGTTTAGATTCTTAGATCACTGGGATCTGTTTTGGAGTAAGGGGGAACTGTACAAAAGGGACGGATTTCATCTTAACTGGTGGGGAACCAGCAATCTGGCAGGCAGGTTTGCCACTGCTACACAGGTGGTTTTAAACTGAATAAGGGGGGTGGGGTGTCAAATGAGATAGTCGACGATGGAGTTAAAGGGAAAGAGAGTAAAGGGATGGTTAATGACCCCAGAATTAACGGGAAAGGAAGCTCACAAAGGGATAGGAGAGTATGGCCAAGTGTAATAGGGATCGATGTGAAAGGTGAGATGCGTAAGGAATTAAAAGTATTGTATATGAATGCGCGAACTATAAGAAGTAAAGTAGATGCGCTTGAGGCTCAGTTAGAGGTTGGTGGATATGACATTGTGGGGATTACTGAGACGTGGCTGCAGGAGGATCGGGCCTGGGAACTTAATATTCAGGGTTATACATCATATAGAAAGGACAGGCAGGTGGGCAGAGGAGAGGGGTAGCTCTGCTGTTGAGGGATGGAATTCAGTCCCTTGCGAGGGAAGACATACGGACTGACGAGGTAGAGTCACTGTGGATTGAGTTGAGGAATTGTAAAGGCAAGAAGACACTAATTGGTGTTATTTACAGACCCCCAAATAGTAGCCTAGATGTAGGGTGTAAGTTGCAGCAAGAGTTAAAACTGGCATGTAACAAAGGTAATGCCACTGTGGTGATGGGGATTTCAATATGCAGGTAGACTGGGAAAATCAGGTTGGTACAGGACCCCAAGAAAGAGAGTTTGTAGAATGTCTCCAAGATGGATTCTTAGAGCAGCTTGTAATGGAGCCCACCTTAGAAAAGGCAATTCTGGATTTAGTGTTGTCCAATGAACCAGATATGATAAGAGAAGTCGAGGTAAAGGAACCGCTTGGAGGTAATGATCATAATATGATTAGTTTTAATCTGAAATTTGAGAAGGAGAACGTTAAATCGGAAGTGGCAGTGATGCAGTTGAACAAAGGGGACTATGAAGGCATGAGAGGGGAGCTGGCCAAAGTAGACTGGAAAGGGATCCTAGAAGGAATGACGGTGGAACAGCAAAGGCAGGAATTTCTGGGCGTAATCCGGAAGATGCCGGATCATTTCATTCCAAAAAGGAAGAAAGATTCTAAGGGGAGTAGGAGGCAACCGTGGCTGACAAGAGAAGTTAGGGATGGAATAAAACTAAAAGAAAAGATGTATAACACAGCAAAGGGTAGCCGGAAGCCAGAGGATTGGGAAAGTTTCATAGGACAACAGAAGGAAAGAAAACGAGCAATACGGGCTGAAAAGATGAAGTACGAGGGGAAACTGGCCAGGAATATAAAGGACAGTAAAAACGTCTTTAGATATGTTAAGAGAAAAAGAATAGCAAAGTCAAATGGCAGAAGAGTTGAATAGGTACTTTGGATCGGTCTTCACTAAAGAGGACACAAACAATCTCCCAGATGTACTGGATGGCAGAAGATCTGGGGGGGGGTAGAGGAACTGAAAGAAATTTTCATTAGGCGAGAAATAATATTGGGTAGGCTAATGGGACTGAAGGATGATAAATTCCCTGGGCCCGATGGGCTGCATCCGAGGGTCCTCAGGGAGGTGGCTCTAGAAATAGTGGACGCATTGGTGATCATTTTCCAATGTTCAATAGATTCAGGACCAGTTCCTGTGGATTGGAGGATAGCTAATGCTATCCCACTTTTCAAGTGAAAAGAGAAAATGAGAGAAAATGGGGAATTACAGACCAGTTAGCCTGACTTCGGTGGTGGGAAAGATGCTGGAGTCAATTATTAAAGAGGTAATAATGGAGCATTTGGATAGCAGTAAAAGGATTAGTCCAAGTCAACATGGATTTATGAAAGGGAAATCATGCTCGACTAATCTTCTGGAATTTTTTGAAGCAATTGTTTTGGAGACATGGTAGGGAATTGAGGAATAACTGTGCATAGTTCCCTGAAGGTGGAATCGCATGTAGATAGGGTGGTGAAGAAAGCTTTTGGTGTGCTGGCCTTTATAAATCAGAGCATTGAATATAGGAGTAGGGAAGTAATGTTACAATTGTACAAGGCATTGGTGAGACAAATTCTGGAGTATGGTGTACAATTTTGGTCGCCTAATTATAGGAAGGATGTCCACAAAATAGAGAGAGTACAGAGGAGATTTACTAGAATGTTGCCTGGGTTCCAGCAACTAAGTTACAGAGAAAGGTTGAACAAGTTAGGTCTTTATTCTTTGGAGCGCAGAAGGTTGAGGGGGGACTTGATTGAGGTCTTTAAAATGATGAAAGGGATAGACAGAGTTGATGTGGATAAGCTTTTCCCATTGAGGGTAGGGAAGATTCAAACAAGAGGGCATAACATGAGAATTAAGGGACAGAAGTTTAGGGGTAACATGAGGGGGAACTTCTTTACTCAGAGAGTGGTGGTTGTGTGCAATGAGCTTCCAGCAGATAGGTATATGGACAGGAAGGGAATGGAGGGGTAAGGTCTGAGTGCAGGTAGATGGGACTAGGGGAAAATAAATGTTCGGCACGGACTGGAAGGGCCGAGAGGGCCTGTTTCTGCACTGTAATTGTTATATGGTTATATGGTTATAAGTAAAATGGATGAAGGGGTGCCAGTGGATGTAGTACATCTAGACTTTCAGAAAGCCTTTAATAAGGTCCCGCATGGGAGACTGGTGGCTAAAATTAGAGCACATGGTATTGGGTTGACATGGATAGAAAATTGGTTGGTAGACCGGAAGCAAAGAGTAGGAGTGAACGGGTCCTTTTCAGAATGGCAGTCAGTGGCGAGTGGAGTGCCGCAAGGCTCGGTGTTGGGGCCGCAACTGTTTACCATATATATTAATGATTTGGAAGAGGGAATTAGGAGCAACACCGGCAAGTTTGCGGATAACACAAAGCTGGGTGACAGTGTGAACAAGCTGGATGCAGGAAAAATGTTCCCAATGTTGGGCGAGTCCAGAACCAGGGGGCCACAGTCTTAGAATAAAGGGGAGGTCATTTAAGACTGAGGTGAGAAAAAACGTTTTTACCCAGAGAGTTGTGAATTTATGGAATTCCCTGCCACAGAGGGCAGTGGAGGCCGAATCACAGAATGGATTTAAGAGAGAGTTGGATAGAGCTCTCGGGATATGGGGAGAAGGCAGGCACGGGTTATTGATAGCGGACGATCAGCCATGATCATAATGAATGGCGGTGCTGGCTCGAAGGGCTGAATGACCTCCTACTGCACCTATTTTCTATGTTTCTATGAACAAAGATACCTTTCAAAATAAAGATCTTAACATTCAACAGAATAGACATGAATCAGAGTACATAAGGCAACATTACCTGCAGCCTCTCCAGAAGCCCAGTCAGAGCCTGTAGCCAGGTCAGCCCGTGTGTAAACTGCTCAGTGTTAATAATGCCGATTTCTGTTTTCAATTCTGGTACAATTGCTCCTGTCCTCCAGCCATGACGTAGCATTAGGTCCTATCAATCGCAAAAGAAAATATGGCTTATAGCCCAGACCTTGCATTTGGGTGCCAGGCATGATCAGATCAGATAAGCTAAATCCATAAACTTTAAATTAATTCTGAATAAAGCGAGTCAGATTGCAATGCACCAGTGGGAAGAAGAACATTGGCAGAATAAGCTGCAGCAAGAACCTTGAGAAATCAGAAATTAAATACAAGTCCCATTTCAGTATTTTGGATTGAAGCTCTGAAGAGCCCAATGGTCAGTCACATTTCATGGGGGGCTTGCATCAAAATACAGTCAAGATGGAGCCATTCTGTATCACTGAAAATGATACTACATTGACAAAATATGTAAATACATACTTTGCTGGCTTTACATTGCACTAAACGTTATTCCGTTATCATGTATCTATCTATACACTGCAAATGCATCGATTTTAATCATGTACACGCGACAATAAACTAAACTGAACTGAAACTACCCGAAACGTTGCCTATTTCTTTCACTCCGTAGATGCTGCTGCACCCGCTGAGTTTCTCCAGCATTTTTGTCTACCCTGAACTACATGTTGAGAAAGCATCATAAACATCATCCTGAATACTCCATATTCCTGCAAGCACAAAGACTGTTGGATACAGGAATTATTTACTGCCAAGTGAATAAATGCATGTCTTTAAATAAATTAATTTTCAAATTTAGAACAGATAATAAATTTGCCTTATGAAAAATGAAGGTTAGCAAATTAACTCCCAAAATCCATGAAAGCGTCCTTGCCAGTTTCTGTTTGCAATGCCAAATGTGACCCAGTTTATCCGAACGAAAGGGCAGAAAGCTGCTGGCACAGGGACAGCCGCCGGACACACAGGAACCGTCTGCAGCAGCAGCATCATGTTGTGCATTAATTACAATCCACTGACAGCAGATTACAGCGGTTTAGCTGTGGGGTTTGCCTTTCCCAAACTCACTGATGGCCACAAAGCTCAATAATGTGTGCC
This sequence comes from Raja brachyura, assembly GCA_963514005.1. The sequence continues at coordinate 11,219,400 of OY740796.1, forward strand.
CTGCACTCATAACAGATTGAATCTGAGGAGCTTTATAAATGCAGTCATCCCTCCGTGTAAAGCTCCTGCTTCCCTCAGATCGGTGCATTATGGCAGCTTCTTTTAGTTCAATATTACCTTTGAAATCACTTAACACCAGGACAAACTTTAATCACAATCACGTAATGACCTAAAACTGAAGACCGTGTCGGAAGAAACTGCAGGTGCTGGTTTACACCGCTGATAAGACACAAAATGCTGGAGTAACTCAACGGGACAGGCAGCACCTCTGGAGAGAAGGAATAAAACGTCACCCACTCTTTTTTCCCCCCCAGAGTTGCAACCTGTTGCGTCGAGTTACTCCAGCATTTTGCCCCTATACAATAACACTGAAGACTGTTGGCTTTGTAACTATTGTGGATAATATTTAATGGTGCATCCTTAAAAACATGTCATGTTACCTTTTCCAAAGATGTGGCTCAATGGATCAAATAAAGAAGTACACATATGAATTGGTCATGATCTCAAGACTGTTCCAAAAGCATGTTATAATGTAGGAAATGTAGCAAATTAAGTACATGATAATAAGCAGATTATTTTTTTGTATGACACTACAATAAATATTTGGATACATTTCTGCAAAACATTATGCAGACAAAGAAAATCACAATACAACACCTCAGACGACAGGGAACATATTCAACAATGGTTCATCTCTCCTATATCGTCTTAGACAGGTTTAGATTCTTCTATTGAAATCTGAATAGGATTTGTACCTACAACCTTCAGACTTTAAAAGCCAACGTCAGTCAATAATATAGCACAGAAACTGCACCTTGGAACTAAATTGTCCATGCTGAGCTAAGCTAGTTCCATTTATAGAAACATAGAGAATAGATGCAGGAGCAGGCCATTCGGTCCTTGGAGCCTGCAACGCCATTCATTATGATCATGGCTGATCATCCAACTCAGTATCCTATACCTGCCATCTCTCCATACCCCCTGATCCCTTTAGCCACAAGGGCCACATCTAACTCCCTCTTAAATATAGCCTTCAACTGGCCTTCAACTACATTACATGGCAGAGAATTCCACAGATTCACCACTCTTCTGTTTAAGAAGGAACTGCAGACGCTGCAAAATCGAAGGTAGCCAATAGCGCTGGAGAAACTCAGCAGGTGCGGCAGCATCTTTGGAGCGAAGGAAATAGTAACATTTCGGGACGAAACCCTTCTTCAGACTTACAACCTCGCTCAGGCAGCTCCTGCGATGGCGCTGGTGCCAAACTGTAATGGCCCTGCTGTTCCTTTGGATCGATCAGCGACGTGGAGAGGGGGGACGTGCTGCAGGGGCAACAGCCCGTCCTCCATATGACATTGCCCAGGCTTGCATCCGACAAACTAGGATGCATCACCCATGGTCAGTCATGACCGAGGGGGGCCTACTACCAATATCATCTGCAAACTTAATGACCATGCCTTGTACATTCTCCTCCAGATTATTGACTAGTTGACAAACAACAATGGGGACCCAGCATCGAACCCTCTCGCTGACCGCTAGTATCAGGACTCCAATCCAAAAAATAACCTTCGACCGTCTCCCTTTGCTTCCAACCATCAAGCCAATTGTGCATCCAACTAGGTATCTCTCCTTGCAATGCCAACTTTCCAGACCAGCTACCTATGCTGAACCATGTCAAACACCTCATTGGTCCATCCAGGCAATGTCCACGGCCTGACCCACAAGCCCCATGGTTCAAAAAGCTAGCAGATTTGAGGGATACAATTTCCCACACACAAAACAGCGCTGATTATCCTTATAAGACCTTCCCTATCCAAATGCTAGTAGATCTGCATATCAGAATCTCCTCAAGTAACTATTCCTGCTGTCACTTCTGGTGGCACCATGAAGTGGTGAAGGTGCAGCATTGAATTCAGCTCCTGCTAAAATCGTGTACAAAGCTGTTTCTAAAGTTGGGACTGATTTAAAAACTTCCACCGGCGGCTGCCTGGTGTCGTGGGAGTGATAGCAGCATACAGTGTCGAGAAAATCTGAGTTTTAATAGGACCTGTAGATGAAAAAGGGAAAACATCAACGGGGACCTAAGAGTTCAGACTCCTGCTGGAAGAAGATTTGGCAGCTCTCCAAACAGCAACTGAAAGCTTAGACGAAGAATCTGATTCTCAACAAGCAGTAGCTGAAATGGCTACAAAAGAGAGACAAAAGGGACAGAAAAGGAGAAAGAGATGAAGCAGTGGGAATAAACGGTAAGAGCTAATCTTACTAAAGACCTTACCACAGATCTCACGAAGGAATTCTCCAAAATGCTCACTAACATGAATAAGACACTGGAGAACAAGTTATCTAAAATGGAAGTTAATCTCTCCAAGAAAATAGATGCTGCACGTGATGAATCAAAGGAACAGTTTGACTCTTTGAAGCAACAGCTGTTGGATCTGGAGCAGAGGACAACTCAGGAATTTGAGAGAATGGAATATGATTTTAATAAGAAATTTGATTAATTGACTGAAGGAATTGATAAGTCGATAGAAGATATGAAGGTTGAAATACGTGAGATGTCTCGGGAAATATCGACCCTGAAAGAAGAACAAGGGGTAATTGGGAGCAATTGAATAAATTGATAGATAAAATTCAAGACTTCGAAGCTAGATCAAAGATTGCAGGAGTAAAGGAGGGACAAGAGCTAGGAATTTTATTGACCGAACTTGTTACTAAAATACTCAAAGATGTCTTTAAGTTGAAGGAAAACCCGAGGATTAATGTGGCACATCGGGTAGGTCGCTGAAGAGAAACAAATGTCTCCCCAAGACAGATTATTGTGACATTTTCTGGACATTTCAAGTCTGGATGAACTTATGAAGATGATACCACATGGGGAGAGGCTTACATTTGATGGAGAGACTGTCAGATTCTACAGGGACTACCCACGCAAAATATTGGAGAAAAGGAACCAGTTTAAAAGAGCAACATTCTGCAAGGTAAATCAGAGGTGAAATACGGAGTTGTGTTTCCCGCGAAGATGAAAATTAATGACAACTCTATTCAACGTGCTTTCACGGACCCGGATTCGGCATTTAATTACACACAAGAAATTGTAAAGAAAATAGAAAAAAGAGAAGTAAAGGTTGATGATTAAACATTTATTGGAAACTGTGCTGTAATTAAGATGGTGGAACTGCTCTAGACATTAACCAGACAGGCTTATCTGTCAGAAATGTGTATGCAATGAACATGCCCTGGTTTCAACCTTGAACAGATAAGAAGATAAATAATTGAAAGAACATTTTGAAGCAACGCAATCAGATTTGAAAGAAAATCAAAGGAAACTAGGGACTTAAGAAATGTTTTATACAGTATATATGTAATGGAAAGAATTAACTATATAAACTTAATATTACTAATTAACAGCCATGCTATTATATTAATTTTATACTAATATGATTAACCAAGGTATTAACCTAATGGATTTGGGGGATAAGGGGCATATAGAGATGATTATTATTAACAGATATATAAGGTTAATTTGGCTGAAGAGAAATGAAATATAATTTAGGATGTATACTAACACTACAATTAATGAAAAGGGGTATAAGAATATTATAAAATCATAAACTTGTGGGAAGAAAGTGGCATTAATGATCTGGAAAAGTTCCAGAGGTTTGGGCTGGAAGATGGTTGTATTTAAGATGAGAAATGGAATCCTTGAAACAGGCTGGTAATTAAGGTACAGATGAATACTGTATATTCGGGCAGGTGTTCGCATGTTTTTTAATTCTATGATTCTGGGGATTACGAGCAAGTAACATAGAATGTTTAAAATTGGGGTAGAAAAGAGAATATTTGAAACAGTAAAAATGACTTTTTTTCCTCTTTAGATATATTAAAACATATTAAGATACATTTAGATGAAACGGCATGTAGTTATAAATGCCATTGTATTTAGGGGGCTGAACTCAATGTATAATTCCACCTAAGGAGGTCAATCAATTTTTAGCCATCATAGATGGCTTCTTATATTCAGGGTATCACCTTTGTGATACCTTAAATTCACCTTTTTTTGTTGTTGTTGTTGTATTTACTTTTATGTGGCTTATTTAACAATTTTTCCTCACTATTTTTCAACAAACCTTTCTCTTTTTCTTATGGCGATTCAATATACGGAGGAGAGGTAAAATAACGTCAGAAGTGCAGGATGATACCCATATACCCAAAAGTCTGAGGTACCTAACTACACCATATGAAGTAAAATTACTAAAACCTATTTATAATGCAGGATAATAAGGAAAAAAAGATTCACATTTTGTAGTTGGAATATTAGGGGTGCGAATGATCCAAATAAAAGGGGCAAGATTATGGCCCATTTAAAATCTTTAAAGGTGGATATTGCTTTTCTGCAAGAAACACATACGAAATTATAAACACAGATGAGACCAAGGGCAAACTGGATAGGCCAAACTTATCATTCGTCATTTAATGCTAAAGCTAGAGGAACGACTATTATTATTCGGAAAGGTATACCATTTATATTAAAGAATACAATATCTGATAAAGAAGGAAGATACACGATAGTGGCGGTAGAAATTTATTCCATGCCACTGACTGATAAATATTTACGCACCAAATTTTGATAATCCCCAATTTTTAAAGAAAATTATGGATAAAATAGAGTATAATTTTCAAAATGTAATACTAGGGGGGTCTTTAACTGTGTTATAGATTCATACTTAGACAAATCAATAAAATTAAGGAAGGGTCGTGCTAAATCCAAGTCTAGTGAATTCTTAAACACTTATATTAAAAACACTAATATAACAGATGTATGGAGAATAGTTAATCCAACAGGAAGGGAATATTCGTTTTACTCATCAGTACACAAAACTTATTCAAGAATTGATTATTTTTTAGCGGACACAAAATTAATACCATATACGATTAATCCTAAATACCACAATAGTATTATTTCGGATTACTCCCCGCTGACTTTTACTTTAAAACTTGAGGGAATGCCAGGTATAAAATTATTTTTGTGATTTAACACACAAATAGCTAATGACTCACAAAGTTACGAGTATTTAAAACAACAAATGACAATTTTTTTTTGAAACAAACGAGACACCAGGTATTTCGCCATCTCTATTATGGGAATCTTTTAAGGCATTCATTTGTGGAGCTATAATTTCGTATCAAAGTTTTCTAAATTAAGAAAAACAGGACAGAACAATGGACATTAGAAAAGGAAATTAAACTATTAGAATTAGGAAACGCAAAAGACCCAACTATAGACAAACATAATAAGGTAACATTATTGAAATTTAAATTTAATCGAACATTATCAGCAAGAGTAATAAGATTATTTCAGATCACAAAACAAGTACAGTTTGAATTTGGGGATAAACCACATAAACATCTAGCACGACAATTGAAGAAGCAAGAAAAGGAAAAAACAATTAGTAAAATTAAATCAGAGAATGGGGAAATTGTTAATTGTACCCAAGGACATTAACAAAATGTATGCTCAATTTTATCAACGTTTATATACATCTAAAACTAACAATGAAGACAATAAAATTATAAATGTTTTAGATAAGTGTAACGTGCCAAAATTGGATATCTTAGAACAAGAGGAATTAGGAGCTCAGATTAAGTGAAGAAATAAGAGAAACAATAAAAGAACTGAAAAATGGGAAGACACCAGGGCCTGATGGTTTTAATAATGAATTCTATAAAAGATTTCAGGAGTTAATGGTCCCATGATTACTTAAATTATATAGTTATGCTTTTACCGGAAAGAAATTACCAGAAACTTTAGCAGAATCTACAATTACGCTTATACCAAAAAAAAGACAAAGATCTAGAAGATCCGGGCTCGTATAGAGCTATATCACTTTTAAATACAGATCAAAAAATTTTTGCAAAGATTTTAGCAAGAAGATTAAGCAAATTTATTAATAAATTGATAAACCAGGACCAAACGGGGTTTATACCCAAAAGACAATCATTTAACAATTTGAGATGACTTTTTAATATAATGTATTCACATAAAGGGGAAAAGGAAGACTTATCAGTTATATCTTTGGATGCAGAGAAAGCATTTGACCAGGTAGAGTGGCAGTATTTATACATAGTTCTCCAAAAATTTATTACGGGAGATAATTTTATTAGATGGGTAAGATTATTATATGATAATCCAACAGCAAGAATATTAACTAATAATGTTGTCTCCAAAATTCCAATTATCACGGGGCAATAGGCAGGGATGTGTTTTATCACCCCTGCTATTTGTCCTTATGATAGAGCCACTGGCTGAAAGGATAAGAACACATCCGAATATTCAGGGATACAATACTAAGGACTCTAATAACAACATTTCATTATACGCGGATGATATACATTTATATATTAGAAATTCAGAAACTAGTATCCCGAATTAAATGTAATAGAGGAATTTGGCTCCTTTTCTGGATATAGAATAAATTGGAATAAAAGTGAAATGATGTCATTACAGCCCCAGAAAGCGAATCATCTACCAAAATTTCCATTTAAAATTGCAACGGAAAAATTTAAGTATTTAGGTATTCAAGTTACCAGAAGATATAAATCATGATTTAACGCTAATTTTAGTCCTTTGTTAAATAAATTGAACGCTCTGATTAAATTTTGGAAAATGCCACCACTATCATTAATTGGCAGAATTAAAAGAAATCATTTGTGTAAACCTGAAGATATAGGGGGATTTGCACTGCCTAATTTTTTATATTATTATTGGGCAGTGCATATTAAGAATAATATTTATTGGTTGGATTGTCCTTCACAACAAACGGAATGGATAAGAATGGAGAAAGAGGATTGTTTCCTTACGATTTAGGAGCGATCCTCTTCTCCCCGATAAAATTGAATAATATATTATATAAGAAGAATCCAATCATACACAATATAATTCGAATTTGGAAACAAATAAAATTAACTTTAAAATTAAGAAACTTATCATCATTAACACCAATAGTGAATAATCCGGTATTTAAACCATCTTTTACGGATAAAACATATAGACAATGGGAAAGATTGGGAATTAAAAAGTTGGGTGACATATATGAAATGGGAAATTTATTATCATTTCAACAATTAAAATCAAAATTGAATGTGAATGATAACCAATACTTTAAATATTTACAGATATGTGACTTTATAAAAAAATATATACCAAGATTGCAGAATATAACGATAGACCCACATGGAAAAAGCAATGAATATTAAGGCGGACTCACAAAAATTAATATCATATCTATATATCAGTATTCTTAATAGAGAATTGCCATCAACAGAGGCAATTAGAGAAGACTGGGAAAAAGATTTAATGATAAAAATTTCTAAAGAAACATGGGAGAGGTACTTGATATATATACATAAATGTTCGATTAACACTAGACATAATTTATTTCAATTTAAAATATTACACAGATTATATTATTCAAAAGTTAGGTTGCATTCATTTTAGTCAAATATCTCTCCCATTTGTGATAAATGCCTTTCTCAAAATGCCAACCACACATTCTTTCGTTGCTTGCACAAAACATCAAAGATTTGGGTGCAACATATTTGATATATTTACTAGTTTATATAAGATAAAAATGGAACCTAGCATGGAAATTATTATTTGGAAACAAATTAAATATATCCCAAATCTCACTTTTTAAATTATGGTTTAATAATAGCGAAAAAACTCATACTCAAATTCTGGAAAAGGGCTACTATACCAACACTCAAAATGTGGATTGGTAATATGTTGGAAACGGCCCATTTGGAAGAAATGAAACATAGAAACATAGAAATTAGGTACAGGAGTAGGCCATTCGGCCCTTCGAGCTTGCACCGCCATTCAATATGATCATGGCTGATCATCCAACTCAGTATCCTGTACCTGCCTTCTCTCCATACCCTCTGATCCCCTTAGCCACAAGGGCCACATCTAACTCCCTCTTAAATATAGCCAATGAACTGGCCTCAACTACCCTCTGTGGCAGAGAGTACCAGAGACCCACCACTGTGTGTGAAAAAAGTCCTTCTCATCTCGGTCCTAAAGGATTTCCCCCTTATCCTTAAGCTGTGACCCCTTGTCCTGGACCTCCCCAACATCGGGAACAATCTTCCTGCATCTAGCCTTCCAACCCCTTAAGAATTTTGTAAGTTTCTATAAGATCCCCTCTCAATCTCCTAAATTCTAGAGAGTATAAACTGAGTCTATGCAGTCTTTGTTCATAAGACAGTCCTGACATCCCAGGAATCAGTCTGGTGAACCTTCTCTGCACTCCCTCTATGGCAATAATGTCCTTCCTCAGATTTGGAGACCAGAACTGCACGCAATACTCCAGGTGTGGCCTCACCAAGACCCTATACAACTGAAGTAGAACCTCCCTGCTCCTATACTCAAATCCTTTTGCTATGAAAGCTAACATACCATTCGCTTTCTTCACTGCCTGCTGCACCTGCATGCCTACTTTCAATGACTGGTGTACCACGACACCCAGGTCACGCTGCATCTCCCCTTTTCCTAATCGGCCACCATTTAGATAATAGTCTGCTTTCCTATTTTTTTGAGACTCCTAATAGGGAAAAAAAGACCAATTCTTAATGAGTTGGTCTCCATTCATTGATCTTGTGGATTCATGGGGTGTAATAACATCGTAAAATTAAAAATTCTGGGTTTGAGTGAAAAATGTTTAAGAACAAAAAATATCTCAAATTGTGGCGTGCGAGAATCTCCTTTCTGCTTCACTTTCTCATTTGTTTCTTTCTTTACTCTTCGATACTTTTTCTCATTTCTTTCTTAAAAAAAGGGAAGTTGTACAAAGAATGTTTTAATAATTTTGAGAACCTGTAAAAAGGTACCATTAAAATGTAATGTACTTACTTTTAATAAATAAATAAAAATTAAAAAAAAAAATACTATTCCTGCTGTCAATTCTGCCTTCTGGAAATTTATAGCACTTCCCAGTGTGTCACAGCCCACTGAGTAAAAGATGCAAAATAGTATTTTATCTCATCGAGAGCAGTCCCAAAAGCTCACCATCTTCAAAAAGAGATAAAAGTACAGGAAGAAAGTCCACATACGACCACGGTCTGAAGAAGGGTCCAGACCGAAACGTCACCCATTCCTTCTATCCTGAGATACTGCCTGTCCTGCTGAGTCACTCCAGCATTTTGCGTCTCTTCCACATACTCAACTTCAGCCTGCATATATTTATTGTGTGTGAATCCTTTCACTCACAGTTCACGGGTGTGAGTGGATCCGTGAACCTGCGTCCCACTTGTACACTGCAGCGCGGAAGTTATGTAAATAACGGCTCGATGACTGAACTTACGGCCAGGTCGCTGTAGAGATGGTCGCCAAAATAAAGCACCTTTGATCCACGCCAGCCAGTTAATCGCAGAAAGTCGAACAGGTTACCCTGCAGATTGAAAGGACAAATATGAACAAGGGTTGACATTTCAGAACAGTTCACTTGAATAAAGTGCAGACCTTCAAAAGCCTGTGGAACAATTCCAGAATAATTAAGCAAACAGGAACGTTGGTCCAAATGCAAGCCCCTAACTAAAGACTATTATTAAAATCAAAACAAAAAACCTTGTGGTAAATATAGGCATATTAATCTTATTAAGCAAATATGTGCTTCCTTATTTTGGAAAGAGGATATACATTGTTTCTAAAATGTACGTCAATAAAACATTTCAAAAGGAAAGTATCAATTGATGCGTTGTTTGGCCAAAGAAAATGTTTATTAAAAATGGATATTAAAAATACAAAATGTTGCAGACTGCAAGAAAGGAGGACAAATGCTGACAATACACTTCTTCCTTTCATAAAGATAGAGCAGATAGAGTGGATTCTGTACAGCAATTTGCTAGGCTGAGTAGGAACACAGAGTACTGCCAAACTCCTCACACTTACAGTGCAAAGACCAATTTATTACCTTCCAGTGAGACAATCTGGCAGCCCAATTAACAACTTGTTCAGCGAACATCAGGATGCTAACAAGATTGCTGCTGTTGCTTGGGGCTTAAGAGCTCAAGGCTTTGAAATTACTATTTTAAAATCACCAAAACCTTAAACAAGAAATACAGTGCAGGCAAGTCAAGTAAACGGCGTAGATTTTACTGCTACCAACTTCCAACAAATCAATTGCCAAAATGCAAACTATTATGATTTTAAAATTATTTTTGCTTCCCAGAATAGTGCATTTGTGCCAGGGAAAACACCTTTTACATATTTCTAGAAGAAGTCTGTTCTTTCACACGCTAAATTAAAAATTACACATTTGAGGCCAAAATCAGAATAGATGCAAACCTGGTGAAAAGTGACGAATGGACTTTGTTGGCAGTGTTTTGTGATACCGCATCTTTGTACTCATAGGTCAGAATCTCATATTCCTTGAATATAGTGAGTAGTGTTGATAATATTAGAAACACCTTTTAATTACAGTGCAGTAAGTGGAGACAACAATTTTAGTTTAAAAAGGCCAAGATGTATGCGCACATTTCTTTAAAATACTATCACCACTCTGTATTGACTATTTCATGCCCTATTCAACAAGTTTTACTTCTCACCATTTCTGACGAGGGGACAAGTGTGCATGAGTGCTTTGGGGCCCTCAGTTTTCCTTTTCTGCTGTGATGCAAATGTTTCCCAAAAGGAATATTTGCTCAACTTTGGGAACTTGCAATAGGGACACCCACAGATTTATTGTCAATCGGAGCCAAGTGTGATCATGCCACAAACCTAGTGTGCTCTTTGGCTGATTACAGCAAATCGTCGTGCCGAGATGAATGACTTTCATTGTCCATTGTCACAGAGAGAGAGAGATCAACTATTTCCATTCATCGGATGTACATAATCATCAGCTCATGACACTGTTCCACTCGACGAATTTAAAACTCTGCTAGCTTCCAAACAACAAAATTAGCAGCAGCTTAGAGTAACAAGGAGAAGTTCTTCATAAAAGCAGAACCGCGATTTGCCTGACCCGCTGAGTTACTCCAGCATTTTGTGTCTACCTTTGGTGTAAACCAACATCTGCAATTCCTCCCTACACAATAAAAAGGTCACCAGATTGAGGTGGGGACATAAGATAATAATAGACCTGCAATGGTAGATCAAATAGAAGCAGTGGAGAAAAAAAAAAAAAAATTCAGATGCTGGAATTCTGAAATAAAAATCAGAACATTTTGGAAAAACTCAGTAGGCCAAGAAGCCTCTGTGGAAAGAGAAATGGTTAACTTCTCTGGTTTGGGGACATACATCATGAGTTCTGATGAAGAGTCCAAACTTTGATAGGGTAGCGTCTGATGTGTCCCCAGCTGAAGTGGAGTTTCATACGCTTGGAGTGAGTGGTGCGTTGAACAGGAGATGGAGTTCGTCATTCAGGTTTTGCAACTCACATCTCCATAGGGCTGTGGATGCTCAGAGTAGCGTCACGACCGAATAACAATTATGCTTCGAAACCAAGGCCAATAATGTGATCAACGTTGCCCACAACCGGTCGGTCTTATCCTGGTAAGACGTGGGGAAAAGGTAGCAGGAAATGTCACCACGATCGTATTGATTGGTGAAGCAGCCTCAAGGATCGGTGTATGGTCATCCAGCCATTTAATGTTATGGTTTCAAGCCAGATTGGATCAAGGCAAACAAAATCCTCAGATCATGCTGGTGTATTTTTACCCATTCACTCCAGCTGATTGAACAATGGCATGAAGAGGAATTTGCGACAAACTGAACCCCTGCAAGATATTCGACTCAATGCATACGCATCACCTGCCAATCTCTGAATCACTGTATGGTGAGAAAAATACAAGAATAATACTGGGAATCTGAAGTAAAACAAAAAGCAGATGCTGCAAGTACTGTGCCAAGAGGAACAGTTAAGGGTTTGGATCAATGATTTTTCAGCTTTATTGCAATGAGAGGGATGTTACTGCAATCATAGGCTGCGGTGCTGGAGTAGCAAGGAATTACTAAATAATTAACAAATAACTGTAGTGGGGAAAAACATAATTCATGGGATACCAGTATAGGTCACCAACTGGAAGTCTTCCAGTCTGCGCCTGGCTCCTCAGGCTTGTTTATGTAACAGTAGCAAACCAAATGCCAACTACAAGAATGTCAACTGATCAAACAGTAAAAACTCGACAGGGAGAAAGTTGACCTCACGGGTAATGCTATTCCACATCCGCAAGTTCTCAGGCTTGTTATGTAACAGCAGGCCATTGCAAAATCATCCTTTTTTTTTAAAGAGGCAATTAATATGTAAGTTTAGCAATAATTTTGTAAACTTTTTAGTTTCTCATACAATTTCGAGTAATGGTAGACATTTTCCCCATGGATAGATTTAAAGCAGCTTTGGCCATGCCATGGCTAAACTAAAATGACCGACCTCGAGTTAAGCCATACTCGCTCTACTTTCCCCTCCAGGCTTAAGGGCCTGTCCCACTTGGTCGACACATCGGGGCGCGTGGGTGGCGTGCGCTAAGCACGTGCTGAGGCGTGGAATCGCATGTCGTGGCGCGCAGTATCGCGCAGCCCTACAGGATTTCGTAATGTACCGATATCCTCACGCGCCACCTGCGTGACGTATCGCTGACGCATTGGCGTCGCACGCTGTACCGCGTGGTGACGCAGTCGGCCCGCCTTTTACACATCATGTAACCTCTAACCTCGTCCACACAGACCTCTTCCTGGATTTCTTGCTGGCCTTTCTTGTTGTACTCCTGCCTGGCTGATCTGTCAGTATGAGGGCTGCTGCCAACAGAAGTCTCCTATGTTGCTGTAGTAATCAAATCTGTAGTTCTGCCATGATGCAAAATAGGGAAGCAGGGTATTCTAATGTCATCTCGCGCACCAGACGGCTGTGCTGACGCATGATGACGCCTGATTTGCGCGCGACAATCACTACCGGCCTGTCGCGTAAATGAGGCGCACACAAGTGGGACAGGCCCTTTCGTTGCCGGTCAGCCAGGACATTAAAACTCACCAAAGCATTCTCTTTCCATTGAAGTTAATGGCCCCATGTTGATCAATATAAAAGACTTGGAGATGGGCTGATTAACAAGTTTGCAGGCAGTACCAAAGAATTAGTGGATTTTGAACAGCAATGGTGGTTGTTAAATGTTGCTTCAGGATATGACAAATAAAAGGCAGATGGAGTTTAACCTGGATAAATGAATGATTCACATTCAAACAGATGGGGTTATTTTAATTTGGCATCATGGTTGGCACTGACATTGTGGGCCGAAGGGGCTTTACCTGTGCTGTACTATTGTAGGGTCTATATTCTTGATTCAGTCCTATCTCTACATATACTCAACAGACAGATGTCCTGTTACAAATACTTCAGCATTCAGCAATCTTCTCACCCTAGAAAAAACAGCAAGTTTGGATGTGTATTCATCTGGGAATCCAAACCTTTGGTGGCCCAGCTAATCGGCAAATTTCTGACTCACGATCTCATCTACATTAATGCCTTAAAATGAATCGGAATTTTCCCTGCTTATTTCAATTAACACCAATTGCTTTATCTAAAAAAAGGACACTAAAGTGCTGAAGCAAGTCAGTAGGTCAGGCAGCATCTCTGGAGATGGACAGGTGGCATTTTGGGTCGAGACCTTTCTTCAGTCTGATCGCTTTATCTATCCATCCGAACACGAGCAGCTCCTTATGAGCAGGGTGCTACATTACTCCAAATCTCTTGGATTTCATTTTATTTTATTAACTCAACAATTCTAACTCCACCCAGAATAAATAGTTAATATCTTAAATCCCTCCTGCTAAAACGCTGCCACATGGGAAACTTTGCAGGAAAGAGGCAAAGAGTCTTAAGAAAATTGCAAGCTCCCAACCCCTTTTTGCACACACCCCATACACTGACCAGGACTGGGGGTGGATTTATCAGCCCTGTTCAAGGAGATTTTCTTTGATACACTTCAGAGCATCTACAAGAGGAAAGAAGTCCCTGGTTAATTTTACATTTGGGATCCTCTATCAAGTGCCACATGCCTGGGGTGCTGCCAGTTTGAAAGGGCGTCATCCATAAGGCATGGATTATATTTGAGGTCAAAGCTGGGGCAATAAGGCTGGGTGAACTGCAGAGATGGGAAAACAAACAAAGGCTGTACAGCAGACAAAGGCAAAAAAGTAGCAGCCATTACTCTAACTTTGCTGATAGACACTGCAAAACATGTCAATAACACCCAGAGATCATTCATTTAATAACACTGATTCATAAACATGAATAGGAAGAAGTGAAAGCACGAAGCAAACAGATGAAATCTGATCTTCATTTTACCCAGTGCACTGGTTAAAATAGACAGACGGTGTCAGCTGCTGAGAGAATCAGTCTAAACTAATCATGCACTGCTAACTGCACGTTCTGTTCTTTTCAAATCCCAACCAAAACACGGCTCAGCAACGAGTCACGTACACTGAGGCTTACAGACACGAGGAGTGCACCATCTCATAAACTCCCGTGCGCTGTCAGCCTCAGCAATGGGGGAGGGGGAGTCTGCAGCACCGGTCTCAGAACCCACGAAACCAGAGCATAGACAATCCACAATGGCGTAGCTGGTGGAGTTGCTGCATAACAGCGCTTGCAAACGTCAGAGACCCAGGTTTGATCCTTCTATGGGTGCTGTCTGTACGGAGTTTGTACGTTCTCCCCGTGACCGTTTGGGTTTTCTCAGAGATCTTTCATTTCTTCCCAGACTCTAAAGGCGTACAGGTATGTAGGTAAATCGGCTTGGTAAATGTAAAAATTGTCCCTAGTATGTGTGGGATAGTGTTAATGTGCGGGGATCGCTGGTCGGCGTGGGCCCGTTGGGCTGAAGGGCCTGTTCCCGTGCTGTGTCGCTAAACTAAGCTAAAGACCTGGGTTCCATCTTAATCTCAAATGCTATCTGTGTGGAGTTTGCAAATCCTCCCACATGCAACCCGGAGCATGGATTTCCTCCGGGTGCTCCAGTTTCCTCCCACATCTAAGATATTTGGGTTTGCAAGTCAATTATCCACTGTCCAATTGCCCTTAATGTGTAGGGAGCTAGTGATACAACACAGAACTAGCACAAACGGGTGATCGATGGTCGGCATGGACATGGAGGGTCAAAGGACCAGTTTCCATTCTGGGTCTCTAAACCAATCCTCAACTCCAAGGGATGATTGTAAAAGGATAAAACACAACATACAACTAAAATTCACCAGACAGGTATGGTCCCTGCTGGAGATGTGGCTTAATCAGCACCTAAATCTTCCTGATCTCCTGGTTGCTCAATGCTTTAACTCCCCCTCCCTTTCCCACACTGACCTTTCTGTCCTGGGCCTCCTCCACTATCAGTAGGAGGCACAGCACAAAATGGAGGAACAGCACCTCCTATTTCGTTTGGGTAGTTTACACCCCAGCAGCAGTATGAACATTGACTTCTCTAACTTCAAATAGCCCTTGCTTTCCCTCTCTCTCCATTCCCTCCCCCTTCCCAGTTCTTCCTCTGGTCTTACTGTCTCCGACTAAATTCTATCTGACCCGCCCACTCCCCTGACATCAGTCTGAAGAAGGGTCTTGACCCGAAATGTCACCCATTCCTTCTCTCCAGAGATGCTGCCTGTCCCACTGAGTTACTCCAGCATTTTGTGTCTATCTTCAGCCACTTCTAATAGTCATTGGCATTTCTGTCTAACCACTGCACGAGCACGAGTGCTGGCAAGGTACCCAGTACCTTGCTTCAATGCAGGGTTCAGGACAAAACGTGTTCAAATGACCTTAACGTTGGATTCAGCAAAATGTAATCTTTTGTTTGCATTCTCACAGTCGATGCCATCGTTACAATCAATACCTGAACATAGAGCCATACCGCATAGAACCAGGCCCTTTGGCACACTGGGTTAATTCTGACTGTCACAAAACCCAGCTCTTGTGATCCATTTTTGCTCTCCCCACACTCCTAACAACTACCCCTATATTTCACCACTCACATACGAGAGGGAAATTTACAGTGGCCTTTCAAATGCCTGAAGAAACATCCCAAACCGAAATGGAGCCTATCCATGATGTTGCGTGACCTGATGAGTTATTCCAGCACTTTGTGTTCTAATCAATCTATCAACCTGTATGTCTTTGTGATATGGGAGGAAAGAGGATCACACGGGTAAACCCCCATTTAGTCATCGGGAAAATGTGCAAACTCCACACAGACAGCATCGGGAGTTCAGAATGAACAAGAGTCACTGAAACTGCAAGATCCCAATGCTGCTGCCAGTTTGAATCGCATTGGGTCTGACCCGCCCCATTCACATCGCACGGGATTGTAGGTCGATGGGGCATGATGTTAAGAATTTCCCGTAAAGGATTGAAAGTTTGTAAACTGTGAAGCTAGAGGATGGGGGTAAAAAAAGGGCAACAGGATTAATAAATCAAGGTCATATGTTTATGATGGAAACCCCTCTTGCTTGACAAGTAGAATTAATAATGAACTGGGCAGTTTGGATTTTAGTGCGAAAATAAAAGAAATTAAATAATTATACATTAACAAGGAGTAGTAAGAGACTCCGAATGGTTTCCGCTGTTTAACTTTAGTCTCATCTCTTGGTGCCAAGCTCAATCGCCCCGTGCCCATGTGTGAACCTAACGGAATTTGCTGCTCAACCACTGGGCCAGGTCTAAATCTCCCCTCACCACTAACCTCATCTCTTCCTCCCCCACGACCCAAATTTAAAGGAGGTCATGACTAATTAAGATAACAAAGAACCACCACTTAGATCCCCTCATTTCCTAATCAAGCTCTAGATGGCAGCACGGTGGTAGAGTTGCTGCCTTGCAGCGCGAAAGACCTGGGTTCAATCCTGACTACAGCTACTGTCTCTACAAAGTTTGTACGTTCTGCCCATGGCCTGCATGGGTTTCCTTCGGGAGCTCCAGTTTCCTCCCACACTCCAAAAGCGTACAGGTTTGTAGATTTACTGGTTTTGGTAAAAATTGTAACGTGTCCCTAGAGTGTGGAATGGTATTAGTGTACGGGGATTGCTGGTCAGCGTGAAGGGCCTGTTTCCGCACTGTATCTCTAAACTAAACCAACAAATGTCCAAACACAATGGTTTTCCATTGAAACCATTTATATACTCATGCAATCATTTTTATGCTCAATTGTCCACATAATTTGCCTGCCTGACATCAGACTCCCCAAAACAGAAACTATTCCAAGCTCTGTCATTGGAAGACATTTTCAGGCAGACAGAGGAAAAAGTCAAAGATGTTCTCAAGAACTTCTTAAATAGGTGAAACGTCCCCACCGACTCCAGGGCACCTCTGATTCATGACCACCCAAAGAGCAGCAGCATTTAGGATCATCTTTACAACCTCCAGATTACAGCACCAGACAATGGTGGAGGGAGTGCAGCAACTCAAATGGACGCTAACAAGTAGAATTAATAATAAACTGGGCAGATTGGGTTTTAGTGCGTAAAGAAATGATATGAAATAATTATACTTAAACAAGGAGTAGATAGAGATTCAAAATGATTTATCCAGTTTAATGTTATTCTCATCTCATCACTGCCATGCTCCTGGTACCTTTGACTGGTAATTGATTCCTCCCCCTCACCGTTAGACACTACCGACTCAATAGATAATAGGTGCAAGAGGATGCCATTCAGCCCTTTGAGCCAGCACCACCATTCAATGTGATCATGGCTGACCATCCACAAACAGTATCCCATTCCTGCCTTCTCCCCATATCCCCCGACTCCGCTATTCTTAAGAGCCCTATCTAGCTCTCTCTTGAAAGTATCCAGAGAAACGGCCTCCACTGCCCCCTAAGGCAGAGAATTCCACACACTCACAACTCTTATTGTGAAAAAGTGTTTTCTCATCTCCATTTTAAATGGCTTGCCCCTTATTCTTAAACTGTGGCCCCTGGTTCTGGACTCCCCCAACATCGGGAACATGTTTCCTGCCTCTAGCCCGTCCAAACCCTTAATAATCTTATACGTTTCATCTTGTACTCGCTAGAATTTAGAAGACTGAGGGGGGATCTTATGGAAACTTACAAAATTCTTAAGGGGTTGGACAGGCTAGATGCAGGAAGATTGTTCCCGATGTTGGGGAGGTCCAGAACAAGGGGTCACAGTCTAAGGATAAGGGGGAATTCCTTTAGGACCGTGATGAGGAAAACATTTTTTACACAGAGAGTGGAGAATCTCTGGAATTCTCTGCCACAGAAGGTAGTTGAAGCCAGTTCATTGGCTATATTTAAGAGGGAGTTAGATGTGGCCCTTGTGGCTAAAGGGATCAGGGGGTATGGAGAGAAGGCAGGTACAGGAGCCATGATCATATTGAATGGTGGTGCAGGCTCGAAGGGCCGAATGGCCTACTCCTGCACCTATTTTCTATGTTTCTATGTTTCAATAAGATATCCTCTCATCCTTCTAAATTCCAGAGTATACAAGCCCAGCCGCTCCATTTTCTCAGCATATGACAGTCCCGCCATCCCGGGAATTAGCCTTGTCAACCTGCGCTGCACTCCCTCAATAGCAAGAATGTCCTTCCACAAACACGGAGACCAAAACTGCACACAAAATTCCAGGTGTGGTCTCACTAGGGCCCTGTACAACTGCAGAAGGTCCTCTTTGCTCCTATACTCAACTCCTCTTGTTATGAAGACCAACGTGCCATTCCCTTTCTTCACTGCCTGCTGCACATTCATGCTTACTTTCATTCTGAAGAAGGGTCTCGACCCGAAACGTCGCCTATCTCCTTCGCTCCTTAGATGCTGCTGCACCCGCTGAGTTTCTCCAGCTTTTTGTGTAACCCTGCTTACTTTCATTGACTGATGAACACGCACCCCAGATCCGGTTTGAATTTCCCCTTTTCGATAATAATCTCCTTCCTGTTTTTGCTACCAAAGTGGATAACCTCACATTTATCCACATTAAACTGCATCTGCCATGCATCTGCCCACTCTCCCATCCTGTCCAAGTCACCCTGCATTCTCATTGTCCTCACAGTTCACACTGCTACCCAGCTTTGTGGCATCTGCAAATTTGCTAATGTTACGTAATCCCTTCATCTAAATCATCAATATATATATTGTAAATAGCTGCGGTCCCAGCACAGAGCCTTGTGGCATCCCACTAGTCACTGTCTGCCATTCTGAAAGGAATCCGTTAATCTCTACTCTTTGTTTTCTGTCTGCCAACCATTTTCTATCCATGTCAGCACTCTGCCCCAATACCATGTGCCCTAATTTGCCCACTAATCTCCTATGTGGGACCTTATTGGATGCTTTCTGAAAGTCCAGGTACACTACATCCACTGGCTCTCCCTTGTCCATTTCCCTAGTTACATCCTCAAAAAATCCAAAAGATTACTCAAGCATGATTTCCCCTTCGCAAATCCATGCTGACTCAGACCGATCCTGTGCTGCTATTTTATCATTTCTAATTGATTCCAGCATCTTCCCCACCACCGATGTCAGGCTAACTGGTCTATAATTCCCTATTTTCTCTCTCCCGCCTTTCTTAAAAAGTGTGATAACATTAGCTACCCTCTAATCCACAGGAACTGATCCTGAATCTACGGAACATTGGAAATGATCATCAATACATCCACGATTTCTAGAGCCACTTCCTCAAGTACCTGGGGATGCAGACCATCAGGCCCTGCAGATTTATCAGCCTTCAGTCCCATCAGTTAACCCAACACCATTTCTTGCCTAATGTGGATTTCCTTCAGTTCCTCCGCCACCCCAGATCCTCTGGCCACTAGTATCAGGAAGATTGTTTATGTCCTCCTTAGTGGAGACTGATCCAAAGTACCTGTTCAACTCATCTGCCATTTCCTTGTTCCCCATAATAAATTCACCCTTTTCAATCTTCAAGGGTTCAACTTTGGTCTTAACTATTTTTTTTCCCCTTCACATACCTAAAGAAGCTTTTACTATCCTCTTTTATATTCTTCGCTAGCTTACCTTCGTACCTCATCTTTTCTCCCTGTATTGCCTTTTTAGTTATCTTCTGTTGCTCTTTAAACTTTACTCAATCCTCTGGCTTCCCGCTCATCTTTGCTATGTTGTACTTCTCTTTTATTTTTATACTGTCCCTGACTTCCCTTGTCAGCCACGGTCGCCACTTAGTCCCGTTGGAATCTTTCTTCCTCTGTGGAAGAGGCTGGCCTCCTTAGCCAAAACTGGAGCGGTAGGAACTCATCCTTGATCTTGAAGGACTGCCTTGGAAGATTGCAAAAGGAAGATAAGGGGTTGCACTTGCAAGGATATGTTCACCGTTTTAGGATACCATGAAGTGCCTTATAACGAACAAATTACTTTCACATAGGATAATATAGTCAATTTGTGCACCATGACCAAGAAACATCAACGAGGATAATAACTATATGATATTTCTGTGGATTTATGCATCTTTAATACTTGAAACAGCCATAGTGAAATGCCATCAAGAAAGCAGCTTCTTCAGAAAACTCAATTCAATTTCTTGAAACTCATTGTTAGGCTCCTCTTTTTCACTCTCTAAATCTAAAATACCAGCTAATATCTAGGCAAGGGACCATCTGCAAACCATTGTCTTCAATCTGTGCTGAGGTGGTCAATGGATCCCCGTCTCCCAATTATAAGCATCCTATCCCCACTTACAGCTGCTTTATTACACACAAGCTGGGATTAAAAACACAATTGCTCTTCTGGTACAAACACTGAAGACTGAAATTAGATAAAGCCTGGTAGCCAACTCCAGGAAACCCAAATGAAAAGACCATCCCAGTTATATGTCAACTTACACAAACCAACCTCCCTTCCACTGACTCCATTTACACCTCACGCTGCCTCGGCAAGGGCAGCAACATAATCAAGGACGAGTCGCACCCCGGTCACACCATCTTCTCCCCTCTCCCATCAGGCAAGGGGTACAGAAGTATGAAAACGCACATCTCCAGATTCAGGGACAGTTTCTTTCCAGATGCTAGTCAACTAAACTTTCCTACCAGCAACTAGAGAGCAGTCCCGAGCTATTATCTACTTCATTGGAGACACCCAGATTATCTTTAAATTGGACTTGCTCCGAATGTTATGCCCTTTATCACGTATCTGTACACTGTGGATGGCTCTATTGTAATCATGTATCTTCTCTCCGCTGACTGGTTAGCACACAAAAGGTTTTCACTGTACCTCGGTACACGTGACAATAAACTAAAATAAATCAAAGTGGTGGATATCTGCAATAAAAAGGGGGCTTATCACCTTGATCAGATTGTTCTATAGATCCCTAATTAGTCAACAGGAATTAGAGGAACAAATATGCCGGAAGAATGAAGCGACTAATAGTGCTGTCGTGGCAGGAAATGTTATCTTTCCCAATATAGACTGGGACGGCAGTCGTGCCAAGGGTTTAGATGGGGTGGAATGTGTCAACACTGTTCAGAAAGGTTTCCTCAGGCAATATGCAGGGACCATACAAGGGAGAGGGCAGAGGTTTACCTATTCTTCAGGAATCGGACAGGGCAGGTGACTGAAGTGTCAGTGGGTGAGAACTTTTGGACAAGCGGCCACAATTCTATTAGCTTTAAAATAGTAACGGATAAGGACAGGGTTGGTCAACTAGTTAATATTCTAAACAGGGGCAAGTCCAACTTTGATGGTATCAGACAGGAACTTGTTAAAGTTGATTGGAGTCGACTTTTTGCAGCCAAAGGAAAGCCCGGAAAGTGGGATGCTTTTATAAGCGTGACAGTAAGCGCTCAAGATATGCATGTTCCTGTCAGAGTGAAGGGCAAGGCAGGTAGTAGTAAGGAAAAGCTGGGCTGATGAGAGAAAGTGAGGCTCTGGACAGGAAAAGGGAGACGAGTCAGACAGAGGCAGTTTGGATCAAGTATATCCTTATCGTATAGGGGAATGAGGAGTTTACCGAGGAAGGAAAACCAGGAGGGCAAAAATAGGACATGAGATAGCACTGACAGATATGTTTAAGAAGAATCCAGACATTAAGGGAAAATGGGTAATTAGAGAAAGAATAGGGTCCCTATGAAACTAAAGTGGTCATCTACGTGTAGAGCCACAGGAGATGGCCAAGTTCCTCAATAAATATTTGTCCTGGTTTCACCATGGAGCCAGACAGGAAAGCTAGTGACAATATCTTGAAAGTTAGGAACAGTCCGGTGTTAAATGTTCCAAAACACACAAAGGCAGATAAATCTCTAGGCCAAATCAGATATATCCAAGGACATTGCGGGAAGCTAGAGAAGGAATTCCAGAATACTGGCCAAGATATACAAATTGTTAGATATGGGTGAGGTGCCAGAAGATTGGAGGGTGGTTAAGATGGACTGCAAAGAAAAACTTGGGAACTATAGACCAGCAAGCCTAACAGATGCACAAGATATGTACATTTGGAAAGACAGAGGTTGATTAGGGATAGTCAGCATCATTTTGAGCATGAGAGACAGTGTCTCATGAACTCGATTACGTTTTTTTGAAGAGTTAACTGAGAAGGTTGATGGAGTCAGGGCCACAGACGTAGTGTGTGTGAACTTCTATGTGAACTTTTATATGAACTTCTATATAAGCAACGTCTTTCATAAGGATCCACATAGTAGGCTGCTCTGGAAGGAGTTTTGCAGACTGGAGGCCTGTGCTAGTGTTATGTCTCAGGGATCGGTGCTGGGCCCATTGCTGTTTGTGATTTATACCAACAATTTGGATGAGAATATACAAAGCATGATTAGTACATTTCCAAATAACACCAAAATAAGTGGCATTGTAGACAGTGTAGATAGTTATCAAGAATTACAATGGGATCTTCATCAGCTGGGCAAGTGCAATGAAGAATGGCAAAAGGAGTTTCAAGTCAGAAAGGTATGAGGTGCTGTATTTTGCTAAATCAAATTAGGCCACGATCTTCACCGAACAGTAGGATGCTGGAGACCCGTATAGAGCAGAGGGATCTTGCAGTGTAAATACGTAGTTCCCCGAAAGTGGCATCACAGGTAGGTAGGGTGGTGAAGGCAGCTTTAGGTACTTTAGCTTTTGGAAAATTGAGTCTAGAAGTTGGGATGTTATGCTACAGTTATACAGGACGTGTGTTAGGCCGCACTTGGGAGTATTGTGCAGAGTTTTGGTCACCCTGCTAATAGGAAAGATGCCTTTAAGCTGGAAAAGGTGCAGAGAATATTTACAAGAATGATGCCCGGGCTTGAGGGATTGAGTTAAAGGGAGAGGTTGGAGAGGCTAGGACTTTATTCCTTGATCTTACAGAGATGTAAAACATCATGAGGGCATTAGATAAGGTGAATGCATCTTTCTCTCTCTCTTCTCTGCCCCCGCCCCCCCCCCCGACCACAAGAGAACTCTCAGGCACTAAAGGGCATTGGTTTAAGGAGAGAGGGGAAAGATTTAATAGGAATCTTTGGGGTAACTTTATCTGCACAGATGGTGGTGGGTAGATGGAAGAAGATGCGAGAGGAAGTAGTTGCGGCAGGAAAAAGACAAACATTAAAGGACTTGGACATGTATTGTATTGGAATGATTTAGAGGGGTATGGTCCAAATGGGACTGGCTTAGATGGGGTATTTTGTAGGCATGGATGAGTTGGGCCAAAGGGCCCATTTCTATGCTGTACGATTCTATGACCATTTCCATACCTCGAAGGAGGTATACTTGCAGGCAATCAGAAATCACTAAGGTATGAAGTGCATGTGACACTTAGTCTATTTGACCTCAATCAGTGTTAGTAATGTGCGATTGGCTTTTTTCCCTTTTGTAGGCACCAGACTGCAAGGCATATTGAATTTTGGCAATCAAATCGGAATAATTCATTGAATGGAAATAATTTGCCAGGCTTTCGGGAATAGGACTGGTTCTTGGAAAGAACCAAACAAAAACATGGTGGGTCTGGAGGCATCTTTCCAGAAGGACTCTTTCCTGCATCTGTTCACAGCTTATTCCCTTCCCAAAGAATCCTAAACATAATTAGAAGGGTTTTTACAATGTTAAAGCCTCACGCCCCTAGGTTGGGACATTTTGTTGGACCAGTCCATCCAGTTTTAGTTACATTTCCATTCTCAGAAAGGAAAATGAAGTCATTTCACTAAAGCTTATTTAGATCAATTATCTTCTCACTTTACAAAACATCGGTTTGAGAACAAGGCGGGTTTCCACTGAGCAAACAGACCTGAACTTGAAAGCTTTTTGCAAACCGGCGCAGAACATTTTGGAAATATGCTGTAATGCTAAGCATGGACCCATAATTCTGACCTGTTTGTACATCTTGCCCTTTTCTAAAGTGCTGACTTTGTCCCACTGCAGTGTACCCGTGTCATCCAGTCTTCGGAAAGGCCTGGCAAAATAAAGCAAGTCAATATTCAGCCAGAAAATAAACACAGTAAAGTTGTAACCCAGACAGACTGAGCCTAAAATCATATCCCGTTGCCAAATATAGTTACACAGTAAATGTCAAAACCTATTCTCGGCATGGAAGTATCTTTCCTTTAATTACTTTCATAAAAATGATTTATTAACATTAACAAAGGTAAATGTCTTCATTAAAAAAGCTGTAATGCAGTGTTAAGTTTCTAGATACATATATTTTTAATTATTACATTTTCTATCAAAATGGTTAAAGTTATCCTTCACTTATTACACCACATACTTGCATTTATCTGTAAAGAAACTTGGCTTGTCGGCTTGGACGATTACCAAATCAAAAAGGTCCCGCCAATCATCTCCCACCATGTATTTCATTCCTTTATCACTGTGCAAAAAGAGTGAATGTTAAAGAGCGTTGTGTCAATAATGGAACCCACACAGACACACCTAGATTGGTACGTTTTAGATAAGGAACATCCTTGACATGGAGTCAAAAGACCACAGTCTGAGTATGTGTTCAGTAAGGTACATCAGCTTGCAAACGTTCCCTTCAACTCACTGGTGATTTGGGTTAGACTTCTGGTTTAAAAACATAGGTGAACTTCAGAAATGAAGCATTTCAAATACTTTCACATATTCTAACGGGCCCAATTTTCTTTAGACTTTACCTTGGAGGCACAGCGCAGAAACAGGCCATTCCGCCCACAGAGTCCGGGCCGACCAGCGATCACCCCCATACACCATCCTACGCACTAGAGACAATTTACAATTTTACCAAAGCCAATTTTACCAAAGTCTTTGGAGTGTGGTGAGGAAACCGGAGCTCCTGGAGAAAACCCACAAGGTCACAGGGAGAACGTTCAAAGTTGTACAGACTCCACCCATAGACAGGATTAAACCCAGGTCTCTGGTACACCACTGTGCTGCCCCTCTTCATGACTTAGTTTTAAAATCACAGCTGGTTGAACATTTAAAAAATATATAAAATAATTATTTGTATGACATCAATAAAGTAGCAAAAGGAGAGAATCTGCTCAGTTCATAAACAAAGGATCGAACACTAACATTTATACCTGGGAGAGATGTAGATATTAAAATCAATGTTGGAAGGGAATCATTTTATTACACCATACTTGAAAAAAGAAAATCAAAGCAATTGACATTAAACAGCATAAGTTGTTCAGAGTTGCAAGTAATTGAAACGCCTTCAAGAGAAGGTTTGGTTTATATACCGTAACCTCAGTTATTTTACCTCATATCTTTGCTAAATGTCCAAAAGGCTCAACTTCAAGGCATGTGTTTACAGAGAATGGATAAAATGCTTTTGCACAAAAGTTAATTAACAGGATCAAATGCAAACAATAGTTTGCAACACAGTTTGTGCAACTAATTACACAATTTGGTAATGACTGTGCATCATTTTCAACTTCCAAACTGTTATGACTGGGTCTAGATCAGGTTAAACAAACATGGAGTGTAATTATGATTATATTGAAAAAATGGTGCGATAGCAATGGAGAAATATTGATATTCTTTACTTTAGACGTTAGAAATGCAGTGAAATGAAAATAGCCCCTTCATTCTACCGAATTCATGCAAAACAGTAATCACCCCATACACTAGCACTATCCTACACACTAGGGACAATTTAGAATTTTACCGAAGCCAATTAACCTACAAACCTGTACATCTTTGGAGTGTGGGAGGAAACCGGAGCACCCGGAAAAACCGTATGCGGTCACAGGGAGAACGGGCAAACTCTGTACAGACAGCACCTGTAGTCAAGATCAAACACGTTTGGGGAAAAAAAAGTGAGTCCTAGTTTTAGCAAAAGAAGAAACATCCTTTCAATATCCATCCTGACACGATGCCTTAATCTTAAGGTTTCCAATGTGATGCCTCACGCTAAAGCCAAGGTACAAGCCAAGCTCGTCCAACCATTCCTAGCAACCCATCTGATCCAGGTCTAGTAACTCTGTTCTGAGCTGCTTCCAACACATACAGTATACTTCCTTCTGCAAAGACTAATGGGCCTGTATCACTTAGGCGCTTTTTCAGCGGACTGCCGGCGACCGACCGACTCTCGCACACCTTCCTTCAAGTGGGGGGAGCGCTGTCTAAAAAATTCACATGCTGCAAAGCCAAGGTGAAACAGACACACACCGCGATTAACAAGAAGGCTGGTGCTGTAAAAAAGAGGCTAAAGCACAGTGCATGGTAAGTTCTTTAAAAGGGGGGGGGGGGGGGGGGGGAAAGAAGGAGTGGAGACAACTTTTAAGAAGCCATTATACACGGCTGTGAAGCTCAGCGGACATTTAACATTACCAGTCCGTTATCCTTGGTTCTGAAAACTACTGCTTATCTTTTTTCCCCCCCCAATGAAATTCACCGGTTGGCACCGGCTATAACCTACGAGAACCTTCGACCTCCTGGCGACCCATCTATGGCACAAGATTTCTCGCTACTCTCTATGGCGGCCTCATTCTAGTCGCCGTTAAATTTTCAGCATGTTGAAAAATTCACAGCGACCATAATGAGGCCGCAACTAGTTCCCAGAATGCGGGAACTCCTCACGACCATGAATGCGACTCCCCGGCAACCACCCGCGAACATGTGGCGATCGCATAGTCTCCTGCAGTTGCCTAAGTGGAACAGGCCCATAACACTACAAAATACTCCAGATGTGGCCTCATCAATTACATATAGAACAAAGATAACCTTGAGCAATGTACTGCTGTTTTCTTGCAATAAACAGTAACATTTAGAAGCTTAATTATTTGCTACATTGCACACTAGCCTTTAGTGAACCATGCACGAGCACCCTCAGAATCCTTCTGCAATCTGCCACCATTACATGCATTAAAAATATTTCCTGCCTAAGCAAGCAATTTCACATTTTCCAACATTATACTCCATTTGCCAGTTTCTTGCTCAGTATCTATAGCCCTTTGAAGCCACTGCGTGCCCCCTTTACAATTTAATTTAATATCTTTGCGTCAACAGCAAATTCAGCAACCAAAACTTTGAAACTTTCATCCAAATCACTTGTGTATACTGCACAAAGTTGAAGGCCCATTTCCTGGTCCCAGTAATACACCTCCCATTGCACATTGTCACAAGGCCACCTACCTTTGTGCCTAGTCTTGTGGCCAGTAAGCCATCTAATAATCTATCCATGTCAGCAAGATATCTCTTGCACCAATGGCTTATATATTCCACAAAACATTTGGTGCTATACTTTAACAAATGCCTTCTGGAAACCAGAGTTCTCCTTTATCCACAGCACATTTGTTCAAATGAACTATAATTAATTATTCAAATGCAGTTTCCCTTTCACAGAACTCTTGGTTTTGTCTGAATATTTTCATTTCTTTAAGTAAACTGCCATAATTGGCTTTGATAACAGATTCTAACATTTCTCCTACGAAAGATGTTAAGCTAACTGGCCTGTGATTTCCTACTTTCTCTGCCTCTCTCCTTTTTTTGAATTAAGGGATTACGAAGTTACACCATGCAGTGGAACCGAAGTTTGGGTTAAAGCAAATAGTCAGTGTCGGAGAGTCATAGGGCATAAAAACAGGCCCTTCAGCCCAACTTGCCCATGCCAACCAAGGTACCATCTACAGTAGTCCCACTTGCCCGCCCATATCCCTCTAAACTGTTCCTATCCATGTACCTATCCAAATGCCTCCACTTTCTCACTAGTCACATCTCTCAACATCTTGGATGGAAACTAGGTGGACCTAGTCCACCTAGTCCACGCCGATTCTTGCCAATTTGCCAGCAAGCAACCCCAACAATTTGCTCAGTACCCATTCCCATCGATTACAATTTCCACATTCCCTGCCCACAGCCCTGGAGTTCCTTCCTTTCCTCCAATTCCAATTGCAACTACTCCTGGGATAAGATTTGCATTCTCCACAATGAAAACCAATGCAAAATACCCATTACATTCATCTGCCACCTTCTTAATTGCCGCGATTACCTCTGTAAATTCACTTTCCAAAGGATCAATGCTTTGTTAACTTTCCATTTAGAGATACAGTACAACAGGCACCTTGGGCCCACCAACTCCACGCCGACCATTGTTCACCCACTCACACTAGTTCTATGCTATCATACCGTCTCATCCACTCCTTACACGCCGGGGGCAATGTACAGAGGACAATTAGCCTACAAACCTGCACGTCTTTGGGATGTGGGAGGAAACCCATGCAGCCACAGAGAGACTGGGCAAACCCCACACATACTGCACCCAAGACCAGGATCAAACCCAGGCCTCTGGTGCTGTGCAGCACACCAATACCAGCTGCACCACTGCGGCACCGTTTTTGTTTTTTTAATCTGCTTTTACATTTGTAACCAGCTTGTGAATTCTCATCCTTATTAACTTTTACCGTGATTTGTTATTTCTATTTTTTGCCTTGCCTCCCATCTGCACAATAATGTGCTTCTCTTTTGAAGTATTACTTTTTTTTTTTAGAAACACTTTATTTTGGGTGACCACAAATGCAGAGGTACTTCTCTTGGAGTTCTTCCTTGTATGAATATATCCATTTTGGACACTCACAGATCGCCTCAAACATTGTGGAACTACAGCAGAGGAACGGGTCCTTCAACCCACCAAGTGAACATCCATATTGGTGTTAGTCCTACCCAAAGTTATTTTATTCTCTCAATGTCCCCATGGTACCAGCGCTCAGCTACACACTAGGGGTAAGTTACAGTGGCTGATTAACCCACACAACCACATCTTTGCGGCGTGGAGGAAACTGGGGCACCCAGTGGAAACACTCAGTGGTGGGGTGAACACACAAACTCCACGCAAACAGTCGCCAAAGTCAGGCCACTAGAACTGCTTGGCATAGCTTTACCAGCTGAGTCCCTGTGCTGTGTGGTATTATCAGCGCTTGTGTACTGAAGCCAACCAGAGCACAGGTGATTCTAGACCTGATGGGATGACGGATCGAGCTGGGAAGTAACAATGTTGCAGTCATTTGGTGCTGCATCTCAACTGACTGATCCCCCTGACCCGATACAGTGCCCTCCATAATGTTTGGGACAAAGACCCATCATTTATTTATTTGCCTCTGTACTCCACAATTTGAGATTTGTAATAGGAAAAATAAAATCACGTGTGCACATTATCAGATTTTAATAAAGGCCATTTTTATACATTTTGGTTTCACCATATAGAAATTACACCAGTGTTTATACATAGTCCCCCTCATTTCAGGGCACCATAATCTTTGGGACACATGGATTCACAGGTGTTTGTAATTGCTCAGGTGTGTTTAATTGCCTCCTTAATGCAAGCATAAGCGAGCTCTCAGCACCTAGTCTTTCCTCCAGTCTTTCCATCACCTTTGGAAACTTTAATTGCTGTTTATCAACATGAGGATACAAGGTTGTGCCAATGAAAGTCAAATAAGTCATTATGAAACTGACAAACAAGAATAAAACTGTTAGAGACATCAGCCAAACCTTAGGCTTCCCAGAATCAACTGTTTGGAACAACATTAAGAAAGAGAGCACTGGTGAGCTTACTAATCATAAAGGGACTGACAGCCAAGGAAGACCTCCATAGCTGATGCAGACGAATTCTCTCTATAATAAAGAAAAATCCCCAAACACCTGTCCGACAGATCAGAAACGCTCTTCAGGAGTCAGGTGTGGATTTGTCAATGACCACTGTCCGCAGAAGACTTCATGAACGGAAATACAGAGGCTACTGCAAGATGCAAACCACTGGTTAGCTGCAAAAATAGGATGGCCAGGTTACAGTTTGCCAAGAACAACTTAAAATAGCAACCACAGTTCTGGAAAAAAGGTCTTGTGAACAGATGAGAGGAAGATTAACATAGAGTGATGGCAAGAGCAAGGTATGAAGGAGAGTAGGAACTGCCCAAGATCCAAAGCATACCACATCATCTGTGAAACATGGTGGTGGGGGTGTTATGGTCTGGGCATCTATGGCTGCTGAAGCTACTGGCTCACTTATCTTCATTGATGATACAACTGCTGTTGGTAGTAGCATAATGAATTCTGAAATGTATAGACACATCCTATCTGCTCAAGTTCAAACAAATGCCTCAAAACGCATTGGCTGGCGGATCATTCTACAGCAAGACAATGATCCCAAACATACTGCTAAAACAACAAAGGACTTTTTCCAAAGCTAACAAAAGGTCAATTCTTGAGTGGCCAAGTCAATCACCCGATCTGAACCCAATTGAGCATGCCTTTTATATGCTGTAGAGAAATCTGAAGGGGACTAGCCCCCAAAACAAACATAAGCTAAAGATGGCTGCAATACTGGCCTGGCAGAGCACCACCAGAGAAGACACCCAGCAACTGGTGATGTCCATGAATCGCAAACTTCAAGCAGTCATTGCATGCAAAGGATATGCAACAAAATATTAAACATGCCTTCTTTCACTTACATGACATTGCTGTGTCCCAAACATTATGGTGCCCTGAAATGGGGGGGGGGGTGATGATGTATAAACACTGCTGCAATTTCTACATGGTGAAACCAATATGTATAAAAATGGCCTTTATTAAAATCTGACAATGTGCACTTTAACCACATGTGATTTTGTATTACAAATTGTATTACAAAATGTCAAATTGTGGAGTACAGAGGCAA
Organism: Raja brachyura; assembly: GCA_963514005.1. The sequence continues at coordinate 11,250,448 of OY740796.1, forward strand.
ATAAACATATTATGGGTCTTTGTCCCAAACATTATGGAGGGCACTGTATGTCTGCCGTCTTTGTTAGTTCCAGTTACAGCAATTGTATGCAATTATAAAATGCCAGCCTTAGGCCCATATATTTTTCGCTCAAACGTTATGTAGAATTCAATCATATTGTCAAGTCGAGGCACCTCGACTGGTTTATTAATTGATATTGTATTCTTGTACAATGCCATATCTAGAAGATCCATCTCGACCCGAAACGTCACCCATTCCTTCGCTCCAGAGATGCTGCCTGTGTTACTCCAGTATTTTGTGTCTATCTTCACCATATCTAGAAGAGCCTGCTCTTTGGTCAGCTCCACGCTGAACCATAAAAGCCGTAACTATCCATTGAACTACCCCTGATAACTCCATGAACGTCTCATCCAAGCTATTATACCCAGCTGATTTTTTGCCTCTTCATTCAATTCAGATCCCACCCAATTATCACTGTAGCTTTCTGACAAGCTTTCACCATTACTCCTTATGTGATTTTATCCTCCCCACTATTAGCGACCTCGGTACACCATACTCAGTTTTTCTGCCTGTATAGTTTCCCATATCCCCCAAATTACCAGTACATCCCAATTTCCTGAACTTCTCTCATACTGTCATTAATTAGTAGAACCATCCCATCTATATCTGGCTTCCTGTCCCCCCTAAATATCACAAACCCTTCCATACTCAGGACCCATTCTATGTTGCAGTCATGTCTATGCGATGGCAATCGTATCATTCACATTTCTATTTGTGCTCTCAGCTTTTCAAAAGACAATTAAAAGCATCGAACAAAACCATTAAGCTTAGTCTTATTTCTCATTTATGATTAGATTACCAGACAAGAATGGACATTCCAAAAAGGTAATATGATGAGTATCTTGTATACTATAACATATAACCAGCCGACATGTCTATGATCAGTTTCATTCTCTTGTGGGTGTCGAGGTGTGATCTATCACTTTCAATTTAGAGCTCCATGTACCAGACTGGGGAGGTAAGCCATTGTCATCCCTGGATACTGCAATGGACACTAGTTTCCCAGTATTTTGGCTGATTATTCGAAAGTGCTGCCATTCTACGGGGCTCAAATAAATGCCGGTTTGCAGATCCTATTTAGTAACTCCCACTGGAACGTTATCAACCACACAATCTGCAGGAGTCAAACTGCTACCCGAACAGGCAAGCCCATCCCAGAAGGAATCGGATCACAAAATGACAAACTGCATTAGGTGAAAGTTATTACGTACACAAAGTTGAAGGGACTGTTGGTGATAAGGAAGAGCTTCTTTCCATTATTAACCAGACGATTTAGAACAGCATAGATTTCATCTCCATGAAGAATGCAATTTTCTGCAAAAAAGAAGAATACAGCTGTTATACCGTACTAATATGAAGTGTTCAAACTGCTTCTGAAAACAAAATTGTTGATAGATTTCCTCTCCTTTTCATGACCCTTTTAGGGGGCGCCGTCCTGTATGGTATGGCTGCCCAGCCTGCAGCTGTATGTTTTGCACTCTTTTCTTTATTTTTGGCGAGTTAAAGTGTTTTGTTTTTGGAGTTCTATTCTTTTTTATGTGGGGGAAGGGAAGGGGGAAAACTACTTTTCCTGGTCCCTACCTGGTCGGAGAGAAGGATTTGCTCCGGGCTGCAACTTTGACCCGTCCTCACGGCCTACCAGCGGGCCTGGAGCGCCGCTTCCTGAGGGGACCGCCCAGAACCTCGGCTTCGGCAGCGGCGGAGCGCCATCGCGGAGCGGGCGATGCCTTGCCTGGGTCGCCGCGCTGAGACCGCGGAGAAAAACATCGTGGAGCCACGGGTCTGTGGAGCAGCCAGCCGCGGACGGCGGCGCTGAACTTCAACATCGGGAGCTAGTGGGGGAGCTCCATTCAGCACGGCCTTGTCGGCTTCGGAAGCCGTGGACGCCGGTAAGGAAACGGCCGTTCCAGGTGTCCCAAGCCGCTGAGAGGATTCTCCCGACGCCAGGGAACCACCACCCAGCGAGAACGGCCTGGAACATCGGGCCTCCGTGAAGGCGACTGCGGAGGCCTTAATAGGCCCGACTATGGGTGGACATGGGATGGGGACTGGACATTGTGCCTTCCCTCATAATGGGAACCATTGTGGGGGATGTTTTTTATATTTGAATCTCTTTATTAGTGTTGTGTCTGTAATCTTTGTGTGCTGCATTGGCAGGAAACATTTCACTACACCAATTGGTGTATGTGACCAATAAGCTAACCTTGAACAAACACATATTGCCACTTGCTTTGTGATTAAATGCTCCCCCTCTTATTTTCTCAATTTTGAGTCCAATTCATTTCCCGTTCACGGTTTAGACAGTCCAGAAAAACTTCTGACTGAGTGTACATTAGGCTGTATGGGGATGCTTTCCATTTTTAATAGTTAATTATTGGGTCTTTTTAAGTATTTATTGCTGTCATGTATTGTCCATATTGTATTTTATGCATTTTTTGTCTGCTCTCATTCTGAATGTGTGGGTTTGCTGGTTGTTGGCTTCTGGACATCTGAATTTCCGTGAGGGGATCAATAAAGTATTTATTATTAGGCGCATGAATGTGGAGCCAGAACCAAGCATGGGAATTGGACAGACTTGATGTGTGTTTTGCCACATCCATTAACACTGCTAATGTAAAAGAAACCTCGCAAAGAGGAAGAATTAACGATTGGGAAAGTCACAAAGTGCAGGAGTAACTCAGTGTGTCAGGCAGCAACTCTGAACATGGGTAGGTAATGTTTCGGGTCCAGACCCTTCGTCAGGCTGATTGTAGGTGGAGGGAGGGGAGTTGGAAAAAAAAATCTAGAAGAGATATGATTAGAATATAGATTAGAACAAAGGCCAGAGATTAGAGTAGAAGGTGTGAGACAAACAGATTGGAGGGTTGTGAAAGCAGAGGCAGGAATGTAGTTAGTGGGGGAGCAGAGATATAGGTGCTAATCCAGGTGGGAAAGGGGATGAGAAACAATGGGAGGGGGAGTTCAAGTTTACCTAAAATTGGAGAATTCAATGTTCATACTGTTAAGTTGTATTCCACTTGGGTAGTTTAAAAGGTGTTGTTCCTCCTGTTTGCACATGGCCTCACTCTGGTAATGAAGGAGACCCAGGACAGAAAAGGTCAGTTTAGGAATGGGAATGGTTTAAATGGTGATTCACTGAACACTTACGCTCAGTCCACCAAGGCTTACTGGATCGCCCTTATTGTCCTGGGCCTCCTCCATTGCCAGAGTGAGGCCGCATGCAAACTGGAGGAACAGCATCTCATATTCCGCTTGGGTAGTGGAACCTAGCTGTATGAACAAAGAAATCTTCAATTTACAGTACCTTCCAAATCCCACCCCTTGTGCCTCACACCCATTTCTCCCCGTCTAATTCCTTCTTCTTGCTTCACAATTCACAACTGTTTGTCTCACACCTTCTGCTCTAAACTCTGATCATTGGTCCAACTATGTGCCTATCAACCCGACCCCCCCCCCCCCCCCCACTGGCAATAGGTCCACCCATTGCCTGCCATGTTTTGACCTGCTTCTCCCCACCCCTTCCGCCACTACAAGTCTGAAGAAGGGTCCCAATCTGAATCATCACCTAACCATGTTCTCCAGAGATGCTACTTGGCCAGCTGTATTATTCCTGCACTTTGTATCCTTTTGTGTAAACCAGCATCTGCAGTTCTTTGTTTCTACAGAGTGGTAATGTCAGTTTGATGTTCCGCTATGCGTTTTGCCTGTTGAACTTCCACTGTTAATGGAGGATAATGATGTTCCCTCTGAATTAACGGACAGCGAAAAGGACAAGGTCATGGCAACTACTGAATTTCACCGTCGAGAACATCTACACACTGATCCTAAAAAGATTCAGGAGAAACTCTCCAACCAAAAAGGTTTAACAAAAACACATTAATGTGCTTATTCCTTTTGCCGAGACTCTTCAGACAAGTCAATGACACTTTAGCATGACCATCATCCTTTGCGAGTTGACCAAATCACCAGGATAATCATTACATTACAAATCTTTTGCAGGAAGGGTCAGACACTCAAGGACTCAATTGATTAGGGAGGCTTGCAGTTCAAGATAACAGAACCACAACACCATTCATTTCAGTCACAGTCAGCGGTAGTTTTTATTCTCTGAAATTCATCAAAGATTATTCAAAAAGAATCAGCTCCAGTGCTATAACAGATTTCCTAATAATCCATGCGTTGAACTCGAGTCTGCTGTACCATATGCTGCTCACTTACCAAGGTCATTTTCAATCCAATCGTACATCATGCCTTTGATATGGACAGTACTTATTGCATCCTGAAAAGATGAAATAAACCAATGTAAATTTCAGTCAGATACACAACTGTGTTCTTTCACAGCAAGATTTCAATACAAAATACTTTTATCAAATCATGGTGCCAGTCTACTTCCAAGTGCCCTCCCTGCAAAATCAATAGCCTTTTAAGAGAAAGAGACAAAGTGCTGGGGTAACTCCGTTGGTCAGGCAGCATCTCTGGAGAACATGGACCTATGATGTTTTCAGATGGGATCCTTCATCAGACTGACTGTGGAGGGGGGGGGAAGAAAGCAACGAGAGAGGAGCAGAACAAAACATGCCAAATAAACTAATATTTGGACTTCCTTGCTCCTCACCTTGCAAGAGACTTCACAGCCGTAAAAAGAATTATCTAAGTGGTGCTAAATGTCACCCTCCAGTCACCCTCTATATCCCGGCAAAGAATTCTGTTTTACTGTTCAAAGATTGAAACCCAAATAACTTCAATGGGTTTTCATCTTTGAATCCCTTTCTCATTACCAATGGCACTGACTATCTATATCCATGCAATTAATTCTGCAATTTATTATCCAACAAACTCAAATTCAATCTAATTTTACAATTCTCTGCAATGCCATTGTGAACGTTTTTATAAAAGTGTTTGAAGTGAATATTAGGAAAGTGATTTATAACGGTCGATACTAAATGCTGGAGTAGCTCAGCAGGTCAGGCAACATCTCTGGAGAGAAGGAATGGGTGACGTTTTGGGTCAAGATGCTTCTTCAGTGATTTATAAAGTTGTGATTTGGAAACGTGCATTTTGACCTAAAACATTTGATCTCTGCTTAATTATACAGTGTACATGGTCGCTGCAAATGTAATATGGATTCTTGGCTCCTGCTACCCAATGATGATGAAACTATGCAGTTTAAGGTTTAGGCTAAACTTCACAATTACATAAGTTTTATTAGGGGCTAAAAGAAAAGAAAGCCATTAGCTGAAGCTAAATAATGAAGATTGCTTTCAGCCTGGTTGGCTTGGAGTCCTTGGTGACATGGAATGGCACTTGGTCCACAGTCAGCTTCAAACTCGTGACAATCATTTTAGCACTGTGCTTTGTGAAATATGAGATGCTGATCCTCCAATTTGCATTTAGTCTCACTCTGACAATGGAGGAGACCGAGGACAGAAAGGCCTGTGTAGGAATGGGAAGGAGAATTAAAGTGTCCAGCAACCAGGAGATCAGGTTGCTTCACGCGGGCCGAGCGAAGGTGTTCCGTGAAACAATCGCCCTATCTGCGTTTGTATAATTAGTCATTAGCTGTAGGTGTAGTTTACAGAATGAGAATTTTGAACAACATTAGGAGTGAAAAACAAGCTGATGTCATGGCATAAGGAGGTGGAAATTTTCCAATATCACAAAAATGATTAGTTAAAAATTGCCAAGTAACTTTGATACAGCAGTAGTCATTCATTAAGCTGTACAGCTCCTACCCCCTCTGTCATATTGTAGACCGAGCATGACCCCTCCCCTTCCCCTTCTCCCCCCCCACCCCCGCAATCTTTGCACATTCCCAATCCTTTCCACTCGTCACTTTCATTTCACGTTTCATGTATTTGTGTTTTGATGACCGTTGGCAGATCAATTTCCCTCCTGGGATAAATAAACCTGTCGTATCGTATCAGAATGAATTGGGTTTAAAACTTTGAACAGCAAAGCAGAAAGAATACATGGGGGGGGGGGGGGGGGGAAGAAACAAGAGAGTAATGCGAGGACAGTTATGTGCCTGTGGCGTGACGGCAGATGTTCCCACTACATGACCAACACCAGCTGAAGTTAAGACCTGCCCTTGGTGTGAAGAATACTGCAAAATAGAGGAAGCTAGAGCAGGAAACTTTAACCCTGCCCACCAGGCAGAAACCAGATAGGCAGTTCAAACGCACAAGGTTATTGAAGAGACACATGGATCCGGCTGTCTTTGCTTTTGACCTGATTCTTTAAGCAGGCATTTGAAGCAGCTGAATAGCTTCTTTAAATATACTAACGAGATTAGGCTCAGGTAAGATTTACACTCTGGTTTGAGATGTGGGAAACAGTTGTGGTTATCTCACCTGTTGAGATTACACTGTGGTGTTGCTGGCTGGTTTTGCATTAAAACAAATTACAGACCACACTAATTGTACAAATTGATTGCTGCAGATGCTAGTTCCGATTCATTTATATTCAATGAACCCTTGTCCCCCTCTGTGCAGCTGGACAACAGCAGGGCTATCACATTTATAGTCGTGTCCCCCCCACCCCTCCTCCTCTCCCCAAGTACCTTCTAGACCAGGGGTGGGGAACCTGCGGCCTTAAGGCCACATGCGGCCTTCTAGGCCATTAAGTGCGACCTTTTGATTGAATCCAAATTTGGTAGAACAAATCCTTTTATTAATATGTTTTTATTCGTCTTTTATTATTATTATTTTTATTTTAAAATGAACATTTTTAAAATACCAAAGACTAAATGAAAATTCAACAAAATAATCCTCCCCGACAGACGGCTACAATTAAAACATTAGTAAGTCATGAGGGCTATTTTATTGCTACGAAGAGTTACTGGTTTTGGGCACTCTTACCGGTAGAACACGAGGAATAGATTTCTTCAACAACTTTCAAGATAACTGTCGTGAAGCATATCTAATTGAAGTTTCTTGGATGCGGCCTTACTGCTAACTTAATGCGGCATTCCAACATGAATAGGTTCCCCACCCGTTCTAGACCATCTGCAGTTGGGCCATCCGGCCGAGACATCAGAGCCCACTCACTGTACATTAATGGACTGACCTTAAGAGCCATGATGGTGCTAGGGAATACAGCTTGGTGGAAACCAGGTCACCTACTCAAATTCAGTTGTTTATTGAATAAATTCATACACATTGTCACCCAAGAATAGCATGGTATAAGTTAGTGATTTAATGACATTTTAAAATAAGGGTTCTTAGCAATCATATGCATAGGACATTATGATACTGTTCCAATTAATGACTGCCATAGATTAGCACCTTGCTCCTTCCAAAATTAACTGCATATGCGAGAGAAGCCTACATGTTGTGAATGATGCAATTCTGCACCAGAACTGGCATCCCTAATGGAATGGTGGGATAGGAGTTATGGTCTTGGCATCATGTTCGGCACAGACATTGTGGGCTGCAGGACCTGCTCTTGTGCTGAATTGTTAAAAATCCAATTTTCCACATTCAATTATTTTTAGACAGAACAATACAGTGACTGCAAACATAACCTTTAGTCTGCTGTTACCACGTTAAAGAGTCCTCATTTCCAACCCTCTCTCTCTTTTTACTGGTGATCACGATGAAAAAGCAGAACCTGATCATTTGTATGATTAAATCCACATACCGAACACAAAGCCTGTTTAGTTTAGTTTAAAGATACAGCGCGGAAACAGGCCTTTGGCCTACTGAGTCTGTGCTGACCAGCGATCTCCACACACTAACACTATCCTACACACAGGAGGGACAATTTACAATTATACCAGGCCAATTAACCTACAAACATGTACGTCTTTGGAGTGTGGGAATAAACCGGAGATCCCGGAGGAAATCAAGCAGGTCATGGGGAGAACGTACAAACTCCGTACCGACGGCGTCCATAGTCAGGATCAAACCCAGCTCTCTGGCGCTGTAAGGCAGCAACTCTACCGCTGCTCCACCGTGCCACCCCCGTTAGCGTTACAATTTTTTAAAAGTGCAGAAGCAAAGAGCAAAATGGCATCAATCAACTTATTTCATAGTTAGTGGCTGCAAAGAAAAAGCACTTGGCTAAGAGTTGGCTGATTAGGTCAATGTATTGAAATGGCAACGTCACAACTGGCTCATCATGGTTCGAAAGTGCAGATTAAAGTAAATTTTATACTTACGCTTACGTCTTTGAAGAGGTGAATGGGATCATACTCAATACTGTGGTTAATGAAATAGTCATTGACGCATGAAAGAAGAGCCATTTCAGGCAGTGAGAAAATATCCATAAACTGTTTCATGGTAGGGCCCTAAAATATTAAAACAAATTGCAAACACATGAATAAGACATAAGTTACCATTCTCCATCAAACATGTCTTTCTTGTATCACAGTCTTGTGCATGAAGGAGAGTTTTCAAAGCTAGTCATTGAAATAGGACAAACGGTAATGTTTCTCTAGGGGCTGGTATAGATCCAATGGACTGAATGGCCATTATTATGAGAAAGTAAATAAGTTATTCAACAAGAAAGAATTGTTGTCGTTATGTAGAGACAAGGAACTGCAGGTTTACTCAAAAAGAGACAAAGTGCTGGAGTCACAGATGCTACCTGACCCCAAAATGCTAGAGTAACTCAGCGGGTCAGGCAGCATCTCTTGAGAAAAGGAATAGGGGATTTTTTTGGGTCGGAACTGTTCTTCAGACTTGTGTCCAAAATGGGTTCTGGCTCGAAACATCACCTATTCCTTTTTTTCCCCCCAGAGATGCTGCCTGACCAGCCGAGTTACTCCAGCATTTTGTGTTGATTTTTGGTATAAACACAGATCTGCAGTTCCTTCCACCACATGCTGCCTGACCCTCAGTGTTACTCCAGCACTTTGTGTTTCTTTGTCATTGTGTGATATCTGGATTTGTTGCACTGTAAATAACAGCATAATGCGTTTCAACATCTAAGTGTTTACATTTATTGTGCTTTCAATTTTGTTCTAATCTCATTACAGTGATGTGTTTGACAATGGGCAGACAAGCATTGGATCAGCATGGATTTACGAAAGGTAAATCATGCCTGACGAATCTTGTGGAATTTTTCGAGGATGTAACTTGTAGCGTGGATAGGGGAGAACCAGTGGATGTGGTGTATCTGGACTTCCAGAAGGCTTTCGACAAGGTCCCACATAAGAGATTAGTATACAAACTTAAAGCATACGGCATTGGGGGTTCAGTGTTGATGTGGATAGAGAACTGGCTGGCAAACAGGAAGCAAAGAGTACGAGTAAACGGGTCCTTTTCAATGGCAGGCAGTGATTAGTGGGGTTCCGCAAGGCTCAGTGCTGGGACCCCAGCTATTTACAATATACATTAATGATCTGGATGAGGGAATTGAAGGCAATATCTCCAAGTTTGCAGATGACACTAAGCTGGGTGGGCAGTGTTAGCTGTGAGGAGGATGCTAGGAGACTGCAAGGTGACTTGGATAGGCTGTGTGAGTGGGCAAATGTTTGGCAGATGCAGTATAATGTGGATAAATGTGAGGTTATCCACTTTGGTGGCAAAAACAGGAAAGCAGACTTATCTAAATGGTGGCCGATTAGGAAAAGGGGAGATGCAGCGCGACCTGGGTGTCATGATACACCAGTCATTGAAAGTAGGCATGCAGGTGCAGCAGGCAGTGAAGAAGGTGAATGGTATGTTAGCTTTCATAGCAAAACGATTTGAGTATAGGAGCAGGGAGGTTCTACTTCAGTTGTATAGGGTCTTCGTGAGACCACACCTGGAGTATTGCGTAGAGTTCTGGTCTCCAAATCTGAGGAAGGACATTATTGCCATAGAGGGAGTGCAGAGAAGGTTCACCAGATTGATTCCTGGGATGTCAGGACTGTCTTATGAATGAGGACTGAATAGACTCCGTTTATGCTCTCTAGAATTTAGGAGATTGAGAGGGGATCTTATAGAAACTTACAAAATTCTTAAAGGGTTGGACAGGCTAGATGCAGGAAGATTGTTCCCGATGTTGGGGAGGTCCAGGACAAAGGGTCACAGCTTAAGGATAAGGGGGAAATCCTTTAGGACCGAGATGAGAAGGACTTTTTTCACACAGAGAGTGGTGGGTCTCTGGAACTCTCTGCCACAGAGGGTAGTTGAGGCCAGTTCATTGGCTATAGTTAAGAGGGAGTTAGATTTGGCCCTGGTGGCTAAGGGGATCAGAGGGTATGGAGAGAAGGCAGGTACGGGATACCGAGTTGGATGATCAGCCATGATCATATTGAATGGCGGTGCAGGCTCGAAGGGCCGAATGGCCTACTCCTGCACCTAATTTCTATGTTTCTAAGCATTCTTAAACAGGCCTTTCATTGATGTGTTAGCAAGATTGGCTGGTTGTAACCACTTCACTTTGGACTAGTTATGTTCTCTTCATTTGTACCAAAGATCCTATAGGATCTTTGATTTGTACCAACCTTCTTTAAAAGTGACAAATAAATAGAGCTGCAGGAACCAAATTTATATTGGAATTCACTGCTAAACTGTAATGTAGTTTTGGGAAACCTTTTCTAAGCAACCAAGAAACTAAGCAAAGATAAATTCTGCTCCATGAACCCAGTGAAATTTGGGAAACCGAGCACTTTGTCCCTTGATTTTAGATCTCCTCTAAACATCAGCGGTTTGGCTGGCCTGCCTTCAAACAGCATAGCAATGCACACCTCTACTAAGTTACTCAGTGTCAATACACAGTATCAGGGTCTGACCTTGCAGGAAAATCACAATGAACTATATTTAACCTGATTTGCAAACATACTGCACCTACGAATACATAAAACAAAAAGATACGCAGTTATTTGCCCAGTCTATTTTATAAAAATACATTGGAACATTTTTGGTTTACACAAAGCCGAAATAGTCTGGTACAGTCCAAGCTGCTGTTTGTTGACTGCGATCAATATGCAGGCAGTCTGGTCTGGTTTTGTGTCCATTGTGCACTGCCCCAAACCGCAGGGTTTAATCAACAAACATTTGTTTTAGTCGGGCTGTGGACCCTACTCCCATCCCGATTACCATGAACAAAATGACAAATGATCACTTCCTTTTAGTTCACAATCAGACAGCTGTCAAATGAATGCAAAATAAAAGCATAATCCTTACACTGAACTATGTTGGTGCCTGCATTAATGATTTATGCAGCCATGACATCAACAGAACTAGTTGTCAAACTGGGCTGCATCATTGCCCCAATACACCTCTCAATTTTTCTTGCCTCATCTGCTGGAGTCTTCAGAATGAACCGGAAGCTATTCAGCCCACTGTGACTGCACTCCAAACAAAGGTTACAAACATCTCCATCCAGCTGCAGCGTGCAGATGATGCTTGCATTTGGAGAATAGACTCCGAGCCATGGCACACAAGTGGACGGGCCATGCACTCAACTGTACAAGGCAAAGGTTCTGCACCAAACAGCCTCTGCTGTAGGTACACTGCCCTCTGACAATAAAGATGTGTGACAAGCCCCTGGAGTATTCCCACAATCTCAGCAGCCATTTCTCAGCAAAGGCAAACATTAATGATCAAAAGCCACCACCACTGTTCATTCTCCTGTGCAGCCTTTGGAAGAAGGATATTTGAAGATCAGGAGCTCAGAACTAGCACACAACTCAGTCTACCATGCAGCAGTGATTCTACCCATCTATATTCTTTCAAGTCCTGGACTACCTACAGCAGGTATTCAAACCATATCACTGGCACCATCTCCACAAGTCCCTCAAAATTGTTGAAAGTAGTGAAGCAAGGTCAGTGATTGTCAAGTGTAGTATTTCCGCTGACTGGATAGCATGCAACAAAAAAAGCTTTTCACTCAACCTCAGACACATGACAATAAAGTAAATTTGTGTCCACTCCCAGGCCAATATTCAGGCCCTATTTTTTCCTCAATCATCAAAGGTATGTTCATTAGGGCACTTTTGCTTGTATGCCTAAGCCCAGGCTCCCAAACAGGCACTTTATCTGTGGGAAGTGCCCCGTCAGTGGGCAAACATGTAGTTCCCACAGTAGCCACCTCAGAACCCACAAAGTTCTGGAACACATGACAGTACAAGAGAGCGCCTTTGGCCTACCATGTCCACAAAGTAAACTGATCCAATCTGCCCGCACATGGTCTGTAGTCCACTATTCCCTGCCTGCTCATTGAGTCCTAAGGTCATAAGAAATAGGAGTACAATTAGGCCATTCGGCTGATCAAGTCTACTCTGCCATACAATCATGGCTGATCTATCTCTCCCTCCTAAACACATTCTCCCGACTTCTCCCGATAGCCCCCGACACCCGGACTAATCAAGAATCTCTCTATCTCTGCTTTAAAAAAACCTTATAGGGTCGACCCACAAATACAGCCTGCAGACACAAATGCATCAGAATTCGCCTGCAAAATAAAGATACGAATGGGTAACAAAGGGCTGTGTCCCTTCCAATTGCTCTCATTATAACAGATTGTGAATTAATCCATACACTGATTACATTGGGTCTTAATCCTTCCCGAGGCTTCCAAGAAATACGATGATGCGGGGAAAATAGATACAGTACATTTAAAAAAAACAGGGCTAAACACAAGTTCATCTCTCTGAAATTAAAAAATACTTTAAGTATCAAACATGAAATGCATGAACAATGACAAAAATCCGTGCCAGCTGATTTTTAGTAAAACGACATGTTAACTGATCAGTCTTTGCCAAGAGCATTTTTTTTTTAAATGGCTAGATCAGTATCTGTACTAATAATCATTGAATGTTGGAGTTTAGTTAAACGATTTGTTTCTGTTTTCAATGAGTTTGAATATTGTTATAATAGATTAAACCACATGGCGTAGGATTTTTAAAAATGTTAAATCCAATTCACTTTCCTGTATGGAAGATAGTGTTATCCTCGCAATAACTTGTCTCGAGCCAAAACCATAGCTGATATATCAATAAAAATATTTTCCATAATATTTTTGCTAGAAAGTATGGGGCCAACCTGCTCCCAGCTAACAATTACTCAGCTAGATCACTAAATCGACAGTCCATCTAAATTTGTCATTCGGCTCACCATTCACTAGTTCCACATCTCCCTCTACAATGTGCCCGAGATCAGGAATTCACAGATACAAGCAAGACACAGACAAAGAGAGACAGAGAGACACACACGCAGAGTGGCAGAGAGACAGTGGCAGAGAGACAGTGGCAGAGAGACAGTGGCAGAGAGACAGTGGCAGAGAGACAGTGGCAGAGAGACAGTGGCAGAGAGACAGTGGCAGAGAGACAGTGGCAGAGAGACAGTGGCAGAGAGACAGTGGCAGAGAGACAGTGGCAGAGAGACAGTGGCAGAGAGACAGTGGCAGAGAGACAGTGGCAGAGAGACAGTGGCAGAGAGACAGTGGCAGAGAGACAGTGGCAGAGAGACAGTGGCAGAGAGACAGTGGCAGAGAGACAGTGGCAGAGAGACAGTGGCAGAGAGACAGTGGCAGAGAGACAGTGGCAGAGAGACAGTGGCAGAGAGACAGTGGCAGAGAGACAGTGGCAGAGAGACAGTGGCAGAGAGACAGTGGCAGAGAGACAGTGGCAGAGAGACAGTGGCAGAGAGACAGTGGCAGAGAGACAGTGGCAGAGAGACAGTGGCAGAGAGACAGTGGCAGAGAGACAGTGGCAGAGAGACAGTGGCAGAGAGACAGTGGCAGAGAGACAGTGGCAGAGAGACAGTGGCAGAGAGACAGTGGCAGAGAGACAGTGGCAGAGAGACAGTGGCAGAGAGACAGTGGCAGAGAGACAGTGGCAGAGAGACAGTGGCAGAGAGACAGTGGCAGAGAGACAGTGGCAGAGAGACAGTGGCAGAGAGACAGTGGCAGAGAGACAGTGGCAGAGAGACAGTGGCAGAGAGACAGTGGCAGAGAGACAGTGGCAGAGAGACAGTGGCAGAGAGACAGTGGCAGAGAGACAGTGGCAGAGAGACAGTGGCAGAGAGACAGTGGCAGAGAGACAGTGGCAGAGAGACAGTGGCAGAGAGACAGTGGCAGAGAGACAGTGGCAGAGAGACAGTGGCAGAGAGACAGTGGCAGAGAGACAGTGGCAGAGAGACAGTGGCAGAGAGACAGTGGCAGAGAGACAGTGGCAGAGAGACAGTGGCAGAGAGACAGTGGCAGAGAGACAGTGGCAGAGAGACAGTGGCAGAGAGACAGTGGCAGAGAGACAGTGGCAGAGAGACAGTGGCAGAGAGACAGTGGCAGAGAGACAGTGGCAGAGAGACAGTGGCAGAGAGACAGTGGCAGAGAGACAGTGGCAGAGAGACAGTGGCAGAGAGACAGTGGCAGAGAGACAGTGGCAGAGAGACAGTGGCAGAGAGACAGTGGCAGAGAGACAGTGGCAGAGAGACAGTGGCAGAGAGACAGTGGCAGAGAGACAGTGGCAGAGAGACAGTGGCAGAGAGACAGTGGCAGAGAGACAGTGGCAGAGAGACAGTGGCAGAGAGACAGTGGCAGAGAGACAGTGGCAGAGAGACAGTGGCAGAGAGACAGTGGCAGAGAGACAGTGGCAGAGAGACAGTGGCAGAGAGACAGTGGCAGAGAGACAGTGGCAGAGAGACAGTGGCAGAGAGACAGTGGCAGAGAGACAGTGGCAGAGAGACAGTGGCAGAGAGACAGTGGCAGAGAGACAGTGGCAGAGAGACAGTGGCAGAGAGACAGTGGCAGAGAGACAGTGGCAGAGAGACAGTGGCAGAGAGACAGTGGCAGAGAGACAGTGGCAGAGAGACAGTGGCAGAGAGACAGTGGCAGAGAGACAGTGGCAGAGAGACAGTGGCAGAGAGACAGTGGCAGAGAGACAGTGGCAGAGAGACAGTGGCAGAGAGACAGTGGCAGAGAGACAGTGGCAGAGAGACAGTGGCAGAGAGACAGTGGCAGAGAGACAGTGGCAGAGAGACAGTGGCAGAGAGACAGTGGCAGAGAGACAGTGGCAGAGAGACAGTGGCAGAGAGACAGTGGCAGAGAGACAGTGGCAGAGAGACAGTGGCAGAGAGACAGTGGCAGAGAGACAGTGGCAGAGAGACAGTGGCAGAGAGACAGTGGCAGAGAGACAGTGGCAGAGAGACAGTGGCAGAGAGACAGTGGCAGAGAGACAGTGGCAGAGAGACAGTGGCAGAGAGACAGTGGCAGAGAGACAGTGGCAGAGAGACAGTGGCAGAGAGACAGTGGCAGAGAGACAGTGGCAGAGAGACAGTGGCAGAGAGACAGTGGCAGAGAGACAGTGGCAGAGAGACAGTGGCAGAGAGACAGTGGCAGAGAGACAGTGGCAGAGAGACAGTGGCAGAGAGACAGTGGCAGAGAGACAGTGGCAGAGAGACAGTGGCAGAGAGACAGTGGCAGAGAGACAGTGGCAGAGAGACAGTGGCAGAGAGACAGTGGCAGAGAGACAGTGGCAGAGAGACAGTGGCAGAGAGACAGTGGCAGAGAGACAGTGGCAGAGAGACAGTGGCAGAGAGACAGTGGCAGAGAGACAGTGGCAGAGAGACAGTGGCAGAGAGACAGTGGCAGAGAGACAGTGGCAGAGAGACAGTGGCAGAGAGACAGTGGCAGAGAGACAGTGGCAGAGAGACAGTGGCAGAGAGACAGTGGCAGAGAGACAGTGGCAGAGAGACAGTGGCAGAGAGACAGTGGCAGAGAGACAGTGGCAGAGAGACAGTGGCAGAGAGACAGTGGCAGAGAGACAGTGGCAGAGAGACAGTGGCAGAGAGACAGTGGCAGAGAGACAGTGGCAGAGAGACAGTGGCAGAGAGACAGTGGCAGAGAGACGGAGATGGAGAGCACACACAAGAAACACAGAAGAGCTTCATCTCATTGCTTGTTTGTGCAATTTATAACACTGGGAATATTTATCATTATATAAACAAGGAATCAAAAGGGGAAAAAAGTTACCTTGCCATAGAAATCACTCATTTGGTGTAGAGGAATATGTTGGGTTCCTTCATACATTTGAACCACTTCCTCATCTGGTACTGGACTGAGCCCCCTGTAAATATACACAAATTCAATTAAAATTCAACATTTCCTATTTTCTTCACAGAGCAAGCATTCGACATGAAGGGGCAGCATTACGATTAGCAACTGGCCACATGTGTTCTATCATCAAACAACTATTCAATACAATATATTTGACTGCATCAGATATATCACCACCTGCTTCTCAAGAGCCACTCAAAATGGGTAACAAATCTTTGCACTAAGTGTTACTAAAGAACCATTTCTAACAAGGTTCCAATGCAGAATGAACTTATCATTCAACTTCCCCCAAAAATTCAAATATCCTTAATATCTAAAATAAATTGTCAACCCAGCTTGAATTTAGTTGATGGCAGAGTCACAAAATATGGCACACAGACACACAGTGCAAGTTTTTAAAGTCTATCTTGAACTATTTATTACCAACAAATAACTGGAATTCCACACAAAATCAATTGCTGTCTCACAAACCAAGGTGGTTTGTTAACATTACTCAAGACTGCCCAAGTCTTGAAATAAAGTGTTTCTCCAATTCCCACTTCACATGGAATGCTGTATAACTCGATAGAATACATACCTATACACCGTTCCCAACTGAACATAATGGAAAGCATCAATCTTCATTAAGTACCCCTATCAAAAAGGAAATATAAATAAATGCTCTGGACTTTTTGTAATCTTTCAGTAAATAGTAAATGCCACACAGTGAACTTTATCATAGTGTGACCCAGAAAAAAATACACCTGATTTTGTTACATTTAAGTCAGCTTCTAAAATGTTAAACTCCCTGGTGATCTAGAATATTTTTGGACGCATCGATCAGGAGTCAGTTAATAGAGCTGTTTTGCTCTTACACGCAACTGATCTGAAACATTATCCTAGAATAGTTTGCCCATCGCTGAACAAACACCACCTTGTATGTAGAGCTTCCACACTTGATAATACTCATGCGATAGGCCATTTAAATAACACAAACAAATTGCAAGGCATATGTTCATTGGACAAGGGTGGTATTGTGAAACCCAGTACTTATTGGCAGCTCCTAAAAGTCCACAGAAGCTGATGTAGGATACTAGCTTGGACACTGCTACACTGGTGAAGATAATAGTTGGCAATTCCAGAATTTAGACCCAATAGTAATGATGCATCAGTTTCAATCAGGACGCATGTCCATTCAATTTGCACACTTGGCCTAAAAAACATCTTGTTTGATATAGAGTTGACCTCATACCAAGCCTGCTTTGCCAATAGACGGTAACTCACACTATTAAAAATGGATCCTCAAAATCCAGTCCATGCTGTTAAATGATCTTACTGTTCAGGCCCCTGGATAAAGAATGTCGACTCAATCTAGCAAATATCCAGCCTTTTAAAAACTCATGGCTATTTATATTCATTGGCAGAGTCGTTATTTATCATGGCGTACAGCAGAGATGGGCAAGCACAGTGTTGCAAAGTATATATGCAGTTATTTGGCGGATATAAAGGCTGAAGTTGCGCCATGCCAGAAAATGGAACAAACATGTCACAATACAGTGACCATCTCTCGATCACAAAGCACAGCAAACGGATCTGTGGTGAATCAGGCAGCAGATGGAATGGAAGGCAGTGCCAGCCATGTAGATTATGTTGGGCGTTTTTGTTGACTACCCAAGGTTTGCACACAAGATTCATAAGCAGAAGATAAAGATTTGCGACACACTTGTTAATGACGACTGCTCCCTTATTAAAACGTTACCTTCCGCACGTCATAATGGAGGCCTCTGATGGCAAAGTTCGGTTGGTACGCATATTCCTTGATTCCTTCGGGATACTAGAAGAAATAATTAAAGGTTAAAATAAACTCTTCTCATAACGTCTCAAAAATCGCACACTAATGAAACATGAAGCAGATGAACACTACTAATCTCTGAAGGTAGACAAAAATGCTGCGGAAACTCAGCGGGTGAGGCAGAATCTATGGAGAGAAGGAATAGGCAAAGTTTTGGGTCGAGAAGTCTGAAGAAGTCTCGACCCAAATCGTCGCCTCTTCCTTCTCTCCATAGATGCTGCCTCACCCGCTGAGTTTCTCCAGCATTTTGTCTACCTTTGATTTTTCCAGCATCTCCAGTTCTTTCTTAAAAGCTACTAATCTGTGTGTTCCCAAAAACAATATCCTCTAACTAAAGCAGAACCCAAGGAGAGCAACTGGCTTTGAACATTAAATCAAAGTGAATTTTATATGAGGTACAGGGAAATCTGTGGTACTGTCAAAGGTAGCCGTGAAGCTTTACACTTGCCTATGTTCCCCAGGTCACAGTGTCAGGTATCTCTCCAGGGTGATGTTCGATGAAATGCAGACAATATCTAAGGTTATAAGGTCGTGTGATAGGAGCATAATTGGGCCATTCAGCCCATCAAGTCTACTGCACCATTCAATCATGGCTGATCAATCTCTCCCTCCTAACCCCATTCTTCTGCCTTCTCCCCATAACCGCAGACACCCTGTACTAATGAAGAATCTATCAATGCCTCTAAACTGTTCTGCGGACAGTACTGCACGTGAACAGGGTCTGTGAAAAGATTCTCAGAATTCCCATTTCCATAAAACTGTTTTGACACAGTCATCTTCGCTTCACTCGAGTAAAAGCCATCACGACTGCCACTGCATCTTTGTAAATAACTGAATGTGCCTGCAATTTCAAGATATAATACTTTACCCAACCGAACAATCAAAGCTCTAAAATTGAGTTTAGTTTAGAGATACAGCGTGGAAACGGACACTTCTGACCACTGTTTCCGCACCAACCAGCGATCATCCCATACACTAGCACTATCTAACACTAGGGACAATTTACAATTTTTACCAAAGCCAAATTAACCTACAAACCTGTATGTCTTTGGAGTGTGGGAGGAAACTGGACCACCCGGTGAAAACCCATGGGGTCAGAGGGAGAATGTACAAACTTCATACAGACTGCACCCATAGTCAGGATCGAACCCGGGTCTCTGGCGCTGTAAGGTAGCAACTCCATCGCTGTGCCACTGTGCCCCCCTATTTGTATGTTCTAACATACAAATATTAAAGACATAACATAAGTATGAAGCATAATTTCAAGATTTGTCAATTACAACAGCAATTTGGCTTTATCATAAAATTGACACTTGATAGTTCCTTTTGTCTATTTGTGAATGATCTGCATTGACCATGCCAAACCGGTTAGCCTCTAACAGGAGTGATTTATTAGTGACTGAGAGTAACACAATCATTAAAGAACTCCCTGTGGCCATTAATCCTGTAGACATACGATTTATTGCACAGAAGATTCAAAAGACATTGAAGGAAAAAAAAATCCAGTTTGGGATCAAACGTCGGCTTACTCCCACAGACAAGTTGACCTTTTAGCCCATTAGCTCCATACCAGCTCCCAGCAGAGCAAGCTCAGTCACATTCCTCCTCTTATTCCCTACACTCCAGCAACCTATTCCCTCTTTCATGCATGTTATTCTCCGCTTCGATTCTTTTTCAAGTAACCTACACGAGGGGCTCATTATTGTAGACATATTGGTAGGTTAATTTTCAATTAAACTAGAAAAATAATTCACACTCCAACCGCCTGACTCCAAGTGCATGGAACAAAGTTGTGAAAATTAGCCTAGCTCTATTGCCAATTAAGAGCAGTCCATTGAAAATAAACCCGACAAGACTGTCTATACGAAGTTTGTACGTTCTCCCTGTGACTGCGTGGGTTTTCTCCGGGTGCTCTGGTTTCCTACTACACTCCAAATACGTACAGGTTTATAAATTAATTAAGTGACTTAGGGTATGTGTAAATTGCCCCTAGTGTTCATGATAGATCAAGTGTACGTTGTGATCGCTGGTCGGCACAGATTTGGTTTCAACGCTGTACCTCTAAAGTCAAACCATGCAAAATGTATTTGATCTGAAAATGAACTGTACCCTTTGACATAGATCAAAATGTTGAGATTCACCCAATTGCATTAACTACCAAGATAATCCATTTCAATTTGGGGGTTCCAATGTAATATATTAGAGCTCTCACTTGTGAAGACATTTCAAAAAACAACAAATGGAAAATGCAAAATAAAATACTGTAGATACTCAGGTCAGGCAGTACCTATGGAGAATAAGGCAGTCAACATTTCAGGCTGGTGGTCTTCTAACTAGACTCACTGCATAACAGTGTCTGAAGAAGGATTTCGTCCCGAAACGTTGCCCATTTCCTTCGCTCCATAGATGCTGCCTCACCCACCGAGTTCCTCCAGCATTTCTGTCTACCTTCACTGGATAACATACCTTGTACTGATCCACAAGGATTTCACGTGCAGTGTCAAAGATCATCGTGTGCACAGAACTGGAGTACTGTGCGAGAGTATAATCGTAATCAAATCCATAAATTTCAATGTTCCCCAACTTAACTTCATTATTTGAATAAATATTCGCAGGGTTGAGAATGTTGCAGATTCCAGGGGGAATAAGTTCTGAGCAGAAAGAAAAACAAATGTATTTAAAAATACTAAAGACATTACAGTGATCTCATAAGTGTTATATCTAAAGTGTCATGTCGCATACAAAAAAGGGACTGCCTCAAATAACATTCACTCAAATCTGAATGTTTGAACGGTTCTTCGTTGTCACAGGTGCATAGGTATGGAAAAATTAGTTTTTTTGCATCCAATTCAGTAAAATCTTACTATACACGAGT
Organism: Raja brachyura; assembly: GCA_963514005.1. The sequence continues at coordinate 11,271,201 of OY740796.1, forward strand.
GTAAATATGCTCTTCTAAGCTTCCCCCCAGTCTAGTCCAGTCAATAAAATACTGATTCAAGCACTAGAGCAACTAAACTTTTTTTTTGGATAACACTAATTCCCCTATACAATACCTAACCACCGATCCTTGTATCTGCTTGGCCAAGCCCTTTAGCCTCGTGCAATCAGAGACACTCCAAAAGTTCACGCAGTCAAGTCATGTTTTATTCATCACATTCACATAAAGTGCAGTGAAATGAATTTGCCAGCAGCGGTACAATAAAAAAGAGAACACACAGTACACAAAACAAATTTAACACAAACATCCACCACAGCATTCATCACTGTGGAGGAAGGCACCAAATGTGGTCATTCTCCATTTTCCCCCGTGGTCGGGACCACAACTCTCCACAGTCGCCGGTGCGGGCATCCAGATGTGCAGACAAGGCAAGTCCAGGTAAGTCCTGGATCGGTGCCTCCCCACCAGATACGGCGGCTTCAAGATGGTGTAGGCTGCAGGCCGGCGGTCGAAGATCTAAAGTCCCCGCCGCTCCGCAGCGAGAAGCACCACAGACTGCAGGGCCGGCGGTCGGAGCTCTTCTCCAGGGATCCCCGGCGAGGGACCCCGCTCCGGATGGCAAATCCCCGCCACACCCGCGGTTAGAAGTAGGCCGCGGGCGGACGGTCGGAGCTCTTCTCCTCCGGGGTCCCCAACGAGGGATCCCAGGCTCTGGATGCCGCGCCAGCTGGAGCTCCGCAGACCACGGCTTCAGGCTGCCGTCGGCCAAACGAACGGAGCTCTCCCCTCCGGTGAGGGCTCGCCCGTTCTGCAACGAAATAATCCTCGCTGCGCCCGCAGCTGAAGCCCCGGGCGCATCTCCGGGAAAGGCCGCACCGATTCTCGATGTTAGGCCACGGGTAGAGGTATCATGGAAAATGCTGGAGGAGGCAGCCAAAGCGGTTTGCCCCTTACCCCCCCACACAAGACACACAGGGAAACATTAAAAACACACATTGAGACACACTAAAAAAACAAAAAAAGAACACGCTGCTGCCCCAAGCGCTCTTCCAGAAGATCAACAAAGGACCTCGTGGGGGCTGCTTTTTACAGGTCCTCGAACCAATTAACTATGCATTTCACACATTATTGTAAGAACTCTGCAGATGCCGCATTCTCTCTCTGCAACACTGATCTGGGCCACAGACTTGCTGGCACCATTCAGCAGCTTTTCTCAGTTCTGCAGAGCACATTAAACCTGACCAAAATGGCCTAGCAGTACATAAGCCCTTACTAAATTTTGATGCCATGGCTACTCCGTTTTAGCTAGGATTAACATTCCTCCCTTTTATCATATATGAATATACCATAATTTATGATAATCAGATATACATGGGTGACTGTTACATTATCAACCATATCAACAACAAGATGATGTATCTTCCCAGAATCTCATCAAGCTTCCCGTGTTTTCGTGGGCGTAGCTTCACAATTTCCGTCTGATGAGTCTTCACCTCCCGAGTTTTCATGGGTGCGAATTCCCTCCATCAGTGTTGTTAATCCCTCTGCACTTGATCTATAGTTGAACCTATAATTCCTAAGAGAACTTGGGATGAAGTAAGTTACCATTCATGCACCGATGCCTTCCCATACATTCCTGTGATCCACAAGCCCTCTTTCTGTATAACCTATTACTATTCTATAATATCTTTCCCATACTAGGATCAACACTAATATATAGCCAGTTACCTCTGTATTCACACAATGGTTTCCAATGCATTTCTGATGACGGTTTCTCATGTAAATTTCAGCTGGGTTCAGTCCAGATTTCCCTACAGGCACGACTCTTATTCAAAACAACCATGGGGAATGCCTCAAATTCAGTCTCAGCCTTCAATTTAATATCTTGGGTTTTAAGGTCCATCTCACCTATGTCATTCCACAGCACTTGACACAATTCAACACATAACACAATTCAATTGCTGTGGAATTCCCAGCTGTTCAAATTTAATCAATTAATTTCCATATGTTGTAGATTACCATAAAGCCAATTAAGAATGCTGAATCTAGGGACAATTTCTTTACACCTTGATAATAGGAGCCGCTTTACTATCAAGGGTTAGATAAATTTAGATTCACTGGTCAAATACATCGACTGACACCAAGTACCCATTCCCTTAGTACTTCTGCTAATCCAAAAGGATTTCTCCAGCAGTAACTCTTTCTAGGCGGTTAAATTTGGTTTCCCGAAGGGGAGCACTGTTATTCACATTCCTCTTACTATTCTAATGCCACCTCTCACGTTCATTTTACTAGACCTTTCCAAGTTTCGTTCTTCCCTGATGTTCTTTGAATCCTTCCCTTCTTTGGCTGCCTGTCTGGGGGTGACAATAAAAATACCAAGTTAACATTCAGATTTCAAATATTCCTAAACCAAATCTTAAATTTTAAAGTCCTTCCAATTCATCACTATACAATTTTGAGATCGAATTCAGAATTTTGTCAATTTATTTCTAATAACTAAAAATTAGGCACAAAGTAGGTGTCCCCGAACCACAGGTGTATTCATTTCCAAATTTCTACATTTAATTTGTTCAAGTCGGTGCCTGCCTCAATGGTCTTCAGAGGGGGTTTGTATTTCTTCAGAAGGTTTTGAACGTTGTTCTCTTATTTTCCCTTCACTTGTGTCAGATGCTATGTTATGTTAAAGTTGGGCACTAGGGTATGTCTTTTCTTTTTCCTTCTTCATATTTAATTTGTAGGAGTAGGAATACCGAGGAGCAGCCTTCTTTGTCTGTTGGCCTCTCCCAGATGGTGTATATATATATTAAAGGGACAGGACAGTCCCACTTCCTCCTCGCTGTTTGTCCTTATCTCTGGGGAGCTAACTGGTTGGGGATGACGAATACACATCCTACCTGAGCTGTGTCTTCTGCCTGTTCTGGAGGGTCCACATACTCTTTTACCTAACTCCCCAGATAGTGACACTGTCCTGCAGGCACAACAACTTTACAACAAGTCATTAACCAAGTTTACCATTGCTCCTATTCCTTACTCCTGCATCTCCTGCGCATAAATTCATTTCTTCTTTCCCTAGTGCCAATCTGAGTTCCCTTTCAGTTCTTTTCCTTTTTGACACCAGCTACTTTGTCTCTATTTTCATGTTCCTCTCTATTGGTAAAGTTTCTTAATCCCAATTAGCTTCTTTGTAACTTTCTTCCTGGAATTTGAAAGGGGCGGTGTTCTTTCTTATTCTGATTTAATTAATAGTTATTATTTTCCTTGGGCCATCTCAATGTATTGAGGATATCCTCAGATTTCATCTCTAGGCTTTGAGGCAAGGGTCATCTTACTTTGTCCACACTCTGGACTTGCTGGCAGATCAGGGCTACCAGAATGGATTTGGCTGCCAGAACGATGTTTTGGACCCTTCCCCCGATCCTCTGATCAGGGGGGAAGGGAAGTGTTCTCTCCCTCGATCTTCAGGGTCCCAAGTATCTCTATAGCCGCTAGGAATCCACTGATTTCTTGGACCCCGTGGCCCTCTCCTTCAACCCCTTCCTCTTCTGTGTTCCCTCATTGGGCAAGCTCTGCTCCAATGTCCCGTTTCTCCGCAAACGTAACATTGATCGGCCCTGACAGTTCTACAGCCTCTCCAATTAAATTGAGGGAAAGTAGGGTCTTGGATAGGGATGTCCCTAAGATAATCAGGAGGAATCCATGCCTTAAATTCTTCCTCTTCCATTGATGGCACTTCCAGTTTTTGTATTATTATTACTGGTCCCATTGTCGAACTGGGTTGCACTGGAGTGCACTGCACTGTAGCCTGGGGATAGTCTGCACCTACTGCATTATCCAATTCTAAAGGCGGAGTAGGCAGCTTCCTACTATCGAATTGCCAACGGGGAATTCGCTCCATTTTCATGATATCAGAAATCTGTTCGGATGCTATAATTTTAGCGATATCAGGATAAGCTATTTCACAGCCTGCCACTGTCTCATCCTCAGAGACACTGCTCCCTCTGCTAAAGGAATCTCTATATTTTAAGATTGATTCTCAAAATGATTCTCCTGTTGGTCATTTACTTAATTTCCGCACACACTTGAGGAACCTTCCTTCTAGCTCCCTGATCCTTCACATTATCCTTTGCTGGTGAAGCAATCGTCGGAGCCAGCGCGTCCTCTCCCGATTTCCCTGCTATAGATTTAAATTCAGTGGGTGGAGTCGCAGTTGCTGCTGACGCCAACCGAGCGCCCTGTTCACAGGCTGCGCAAGGTGTCTTAGAACTAGGAACGTGAGAGGAATGCTGCGATTCTGTTCCAAAGAGGTCTGCCCATCCTCTTAAATATTGGGCTTCTTTCCCCTCGAGATCCACTCTAACCGCTGTGCTTTTATTCAATTTAATTAATTTAATCCTAGTCGGGGCCACCTCCCCTTTAAGAGACAACATAGTCATCTCCCCTTTAAAGGTTGGTGCTCTTCCCTGCTCCTGACTTTCAAGGTTTCTCTCTCTCTGTTCAGAAATATCTAGAGAAGGACCAGTTCCCTCTTCCTCCAGCCTTATCCCCAGCTTTGAGGCTGCCATCCTCAAATCAGATAGCAGAACGACTTCTTTATTCACCTTCCTTTCAGTATAAAACATCTTCCATAATTTAATGAGTTCATTCCCCTCTTCGCTATCCCCATATTGCCTGATAATTTTCTCTATATAGGTTATTCCTGTTATGGACTTCAACACACCCATCGGCCATAATTTGCTTCCTAATACTTTATTTAAATTTCCCCAAAGATTTCCATAACCTTTCTGCTTTCTGAGGAATTTTATCGCATATTATTTGCAATGGGCTTCCGGAAATGGTTGTTAAGTCCTTCTCTAGACTATTTCCCATGTTCTTATATGGTAGGCACAATGCAGATAAGTTTTTGAATCACTCACTTCTCCTCAACACTCACTCCGCCCTTTCAGACTCCAAGGCCACTGAGATAGCTTCCAAACAATAACCAACGTCCAACAGATTCACACCTCTCCCGCACAATCATACATTCAATTTTATTCAACCGCTAGTCAATCGTTCTCCTCAATCGCTCTACTCAATCACCCTTCAATCACACACTCAACCTTTTTATCAATTCGATCTTATTCACAATCACCCATTCAACATCCAGCCTGTAAATGAAAAATCCTTAGTCTCCCAAATTATTCTATCAGCAATCTCTCCCACTCAAAATACTTTGAGTTAACAAAGACATATAAACCCGAACCACGCAAGCAAAACTATACCCAGACAAGAAACTATACCACTAATTATAAGTAGACAGACACACCCCAATATAAATGACAAACATTCATTTATTACAATCAATCACACGCTCTTTTAAATCCTCCTCGTGGCGTACTCGATCAATGGAACAATCCCTCCCCCGACACAACGATCGGAAGAATACGAACCCCGATCGAACCACCACGAATCGGATGCTAATAATACTTTAGTTCAGATTTAAACAAATCTCATATATTCAAATTAAAAACACTTTTACCCCAATTATCCAACATCCAAAATCCTTAAGCACACAGAATCAGTACAAGTAACAGTTCGCAATCTTAACGCACTCCAAATACGTTTTACATGCAACAAAATATTTATACAGTTCGGATCTGAAAAAGATATTTACACTAGCAGTGTATAAGCCCTTACTAAATTTCGATGCCATGGCTGCTCCATTTCAGCCGGGATTAACATGAGCACAATCATACCCAAACACAAGAGGTTATGCGGAGAAGGCAGAAAAATGGGGTTAGGAGGGAGAGATGATCAGCTATGATTGAATGGTGTAGGCTTCATGGGCCGAATGGCCTAATTCTACTCCTATCACTTATGACATTATGACCTAATTCTATTGATGAATTTTAACATAGAAGAATAAAAACTAGAACAATCAATCATTTTAGGTTTTTAAATCAAAAAAGTTATCCATTCACCAGTGAATTAAACTAAAGGTAATTTCTTCATTGCAACAAACATAAAATGAAGATGCTAGACATCCAAAACAGAAAAGCAGAGTATTGCAAGTGTACAGGAAGGAACTGCAGCTGCTGGTTTACACTGAAGATAGACACAAAACGCTGGAGTAACTCAGCAGGACAGGCAGCATCTCTGGAGAGAAGGAATGTGTGACGTTTTGGGTGGAGGGCCTTCTTCAGACTGAAGGGGGTCTCAATGCGAAACGTCATCCGTTCCTTCTCTCCAGAAATGCTGCCTGTCCTTCTGAGTTACTAAAGCATTTTGTTTCTATCTTCAGAGTATTGCACATGTTCAGTAGATTAGGAAGTGTCAGTTCGTTAAAAAACCAGTCCATGTTCTGAGTCATGAACCCTTCATCTGAGCTGCGAAAAGCAACGAGACAAACGTGTTTTAAGGTGCAGCGAGGGCAAGGTAGACACAAACAGAACATTTGTGATAGGTGCAGACCAAAGTTGTCAAGGCAACTGCTATACTAAAACTGAATGATGGAACAATAAGAAAAAAACAAATTGAAGCATTTAAAAAATGAAATAAAAAGGTAGAACCACATCTATAGAATGTGGGTTAGCTGTAATTACCAACTCAACATTACTTTCCGTGAGATGTAAATTGCTTTGTCAGAAGATGAGATGCCGTTCCTGAGCTTGGACTTCTCGTTTACTGCACTGGATTTAGAGTGGGTGCTTGACCCCTAAAGCACTTTAGTCCAGTCCGCAAGGATAGCCAGCAGTTTCCTGTCACTTTAATTTTTTTGTCCCACGACCTTCTGACCTCTCCGCCTTTGGCCTCCCGTACTGCTACAATGATGCCCAACACAAATTCAAGGAAGAGGACTTTATCTTCTGATTAGACACAAAGTAATTCCGAACTTGGGACAACTTTTGATCTGCACCCCAATGTAGATTTTATCTTCTTGACACTGTCCCCGCCTCTGAAATCACACTTGTCTTTTTCACTTTCCCTGTCCCAATGCAGGACCCATACTCTGAAACAATGACGGTTTCTCCCATCAGAATGCAGCCCAGCCTGCTGAATATTCCGTTATTCTCTGTGTCTGTTTGCAAACCATCATTTTCCTTCTTCAAACAACTCAATGGATAAAGCCAAGATTCTTTCTACTAAAATGGTCATTTCAGTTCAATCAATTGATTAAATTAATACATATGCCACTAGAAGGGCATATCAAAAATAACATTTGCTGAGTGGGGTATTTGACACATTGCTTTACTGGACTAGTTGATCCAAAACATGGCTCGGACATTTTCTGAGTCACAGCGTGCTGGTCCCTTCCCTCACACTATCTATGCTGAATGTCTGATGGAGTTATAGGGTCAGAGCCGTGCAGCCCCTTCAGTCTAATACATCCATGTCAATCAAGATGCCCCATCTAAGTTAGCCCTATTTTCCTGTGCCGAGCTCATATCCCTCTAAACCTTTCCTACCCACATATCTACATACCTGTTCAAATGTCCTTTAAATGTTGTTATTGTACCTGCCTCAACATCCTCCTCTGCAGCACATTCCATATACCTACCACCCTCCATATGAAGAAATTGCACCTTAGGTTCCTATTAAAATTTTCTCCTCATGCCGTAAACCTACACCTGCTAATTCCGCAATTCCTCTACGCTGAAAAAATTACTATATTGCATCAATGCCAGTTATAATTTTATACACCGTAAGATCATCCCTCAGCCTCCTGCGCTCAAAGGAATAAACTCCCAATAGTGCAACCTCTCCCTATAGCTTCAATCCTGGCAACATACTGGGAAATCGTATCTGCACTTACTCCAGATTATTTGCACCCGTTCTATAGCAGGGCAGCCAAAACTGAACACCAGTTGAGAAGGTTCTCGACCCATTCCTTCTCTCCAGAGATGCTATCTGCCCCGCTGAGTTACTCCAGCTTTGTGTCTAACTCCAGATTAGGCCTGACCAATGTCGTGTACAACTACAACATAACATCCCAACTTGTTGTAGGCCTGTGTGCCATTAGCCTTCATCACCCTGATACACCACTTTCAGGCAACTATGTACTTATTTTTCTGGATCCCTCTGATCTACAACATGCCCCAATGCCCTACCATTTGCTGTAAAGGTCCTACCCTATTTCGACTTCTCAAAATGCAACACCTCACACTTTTCTGAATTAAACTCCATTTGCAATTCCTCAGGCCACTTGGCTGTTTGATTAAAATCTTGCTGTAATTCTTGACAACCATAGCTGTTGGCAGTTCACCAGTCAATTGGCCTGGTAAACACTGCATGGTGCCAACATAGTCAGCATGTGTTGAAAACAATGGCAACTGCCGACTGTGTACACTGGTGATGCAAGTCGAGTTTTCTGTTTTCCTCAATGATCTTCAAGTATCATTGCCTCATCAAATGAATCTTCATAAAGCACTGTGAAACGCTGGTATAAATTCAGCCATCTGCTCATATTTATGGATTTCCACAAACAATGATGAAATGAACAATAAAATTGCTCACTACAGCAAGAAAAACAAACTTGCTTTTAGATTTAGATGTTCCAACCAGTGAATTTTCCCTCGGTAACTGTTTAATTAAATCAACTAACTAAAGTTGCAGATGTTTTCAAAACACTGGCACAGTATATTCTACCAAACCTCATGATCTTATGCTAGAAACAACTATTGAAAATTACGTCCATTGAAAATGACTCTTTTTTTCAGCCACATTATTAATAGTTCAATGAGGATAAGATATGAGAGTGGAATATTTTTGTCATCACCAGGGCCCATAGTGCTTAAGTGGTTAAAGCAATCAGAGTTCTAGTCCTTTCATCCAGTGATACAAGTTCAAATCCCACTATGACAGCTGAGGAATTTAAATTTGTATGGTCACTGGTCGGTGCGGACTTCTTCAAATCTTCAAACTAAACTAAATAAATCTGAAACCTTAAAATGTGTAGGTCTTTGTAACAGCAATCATGTAACGACCAGATTGTTGTAAAAACATCCGATTCACTAATATCTTAAGGGAAGAAATCTGCCATCATTACCAATTTTAACCCACATGACTCTACACTTATTAATATAATTGGCTGCAAGCTGCCTTTTCTGTCCATGAGTTACCAGAGATAGACAACAAGGGATGCCACAGCTGACAATGGCCACATCCCATGAAAGATTAAATTAGCAGAGCAACAATGTTTAAAATACCAGAGATAGGATGGAATAAAGGTGATAAACATTCAAGCTGGACCACTGATATAACCAACTAACCAGACACATCTATGCACCTTCATGCTACTCATAACAAAAGGGAACCATTCTCAATTACAAATCTTAAAATTCTCACCAAGACATTACATAAATATTGCTTTAAAAAAGTAATAATTTAGCACATGATATGTCAACAAGGAGGATATCACCAGAAACATTATTTTCCTACATTTTGATTTCACTAGCCCACTTTTGCTAAGTTTTCTGCATGGAAAGGCAACATTTTCATACATTATGAGAATATCATGATAAAACTTTACTCAAATAATCGATTCTAACTTTAACTATATTGTGTATTTCTCAATGGTTATCGAGGTCTATACCAAATGTACTGAATGTGTGATGCAGATAACTGGACAAGTTCCATTATGTGAATGTGCAATGCAACAGATGGTTCAAGGCAGATGAAAAATAATATTTGACCAACTTTAAGATCATTGATATTCAACGTGACTTGGGCAGAGAGGAAAGATAATCTGTGGCGACAGAGCTTCGCGTGATATTTACTTTACACTGCTCATGAAGAAAAACAATCCGTGCAATTGGGACTTTGTTTAGCTTGGGGTAACTGAGGCAGAATTTCACAAGTCTGGTGGAGATCAACAAAATAGTCAACATTCTCACAGATGAGATATTTTAAAAAAACCATGAGAATAAATGAGCTGTACTTTCAGGATAGATGACCATCTTTGCTAAATAATAGCTGGTCGAGTGTACATAGCCAAATGTTCACTATTGATGTCATTTATCTTGATTCTAATGTAATTTAACTTGATTTAATTTGATTTTAACATTTAAAAGTAAAGTGGATAGGTATATGGACGGGAAGGGAATGGAGGGGTATGGTCCGAGTGCAGGTAGATGGGACATGGGGAAAATAAATGGTCGGCATGGACTGGAAGGGCCGAGAAGGCTTGTTTCCGTGCTGTAATTGTTATATGGTTATATGGTAATGAATAGAATATGATTTTTTTTAACATTCAGGTTGTTTATTTTACAAGTGCACTATACATCTAGTTTGACAATATTTGCTCTGCTGGCTGTTCAAACATTTTTAATCTCCTAAGCAATTTAATAAACTATACACAAGGCATAGAGAGGCATTTACCAGTAACATATTTTGACTTGTCCTGGATTTTTACGCAAGCAACGCGCCAATGGATGCAGTAAAACCAATTGAAGAAATAAATGCATAGAGAGGAGGGCAGAGGTTAGGGAATTCAATTTAAGAGGGACTGTCCTCGTTCCTGGGAAAAGAGGGAGCTGCACATTGGAATGGGCTCATTGGGCCCCAACTCTCTTGGCAAATTGAAGCAGAATTGGAGATACAACTTTAACCTGTACAACAAAACATGGGAATGTTGTGGGAGGTTGGGAAAATAAAAAAATCTTAAAAATTAAGAGCAGAGAAAAATCAAGGCCACTGTGTCGTGCAAGGATAAATTGTTAAAACGTTCTCGCCGTTCCGTCCCCTTGAAGTATTAAGACAGCTCTCAAAGTCACCAATTGTCCATCCATTCATTAACTTGTTGTCACCAATTCATTGTGAGATATCATAGCCCACTCTATGAACTGGACCTCTCTTTATCTCCTCATCTGCAGTATGGAACAATGTCAAAGGGACATAATCTCTGCCCCCATTTCCATTGCATGCCAAGGACATCCTGACTTCTCTATAACCTCCATGCTACGAATGCTAGTCCAACATACAGCACTAAATGGATAGAAGTTCCCTCCAATTAATTGGCCACCGGCACAAACTCCATTTGGTACTCCACATCTTCAATTCTCTCCCTAGCAACTGCCTGGCAATGACCCAGAATCTTCAAGTCCCGAATATATAATCTGACCCATGATCAGCTTTGATCCATGTGTCCAAGCCTCTACTAAGACCATCTGACTTTATCTCCACAACACTGTTCAACTTTGCCTCGGGTCACTTGGAGCCCTTAGCCATGGTATTATTACATCTGCTCCCAACCATTCCAATGCACTTCCATTATTTAATCTACATTTTGAAGTCATCTAAACTTTTGATGCCTACATATAAAATTCCCACCACCCATTGATTTGCAATTGCTTCAAGCTCTGGTGTTCCCGGTCCCTCAACTCTTGTCCTCTCTATCCTTTTATTTTAAAGAGGTTTCTTTCAACCAGCTTTTTGGCCAAGCATCTGGCTCTAATCATCGTGGTGTCAAAATTGTGGTGCAAGTGCTCCCTCAAAGTATCTACCAAAGTTTAACTGCATTGAAGGTTGCTTTTTATATACCATGACTTAGTGCAAGTGAAAGCCATGTAATATGGTCAAACAAGAAAATAAAAATAAGATGAATGTGACTTCACATAACTGAAAACATTAAGCATGACAACTGCAATAAATAATTTGACCTAAAACAAATAAACTGCTGAAGGAATTCAAGAGGTCAGGTCGCATCTGCACATAGAAATGGATGGTCAACGCTTCAGGTTAAGACCCTTCCTCTAGCTTAGTCTCCAGAGGGGCCACATATTTCCCCCTACAGAAGCTGCCTGACCAACTGAGTTCCTCCAACAGTTAGTTTTTGCTCCAGATTCCCGCATCTGTAGTCTTTTGTGTCTCTAGGCTAGATCTAAAGCCATTTTAAAGTTTTGGTTACTTCGTGATCAGGGCTGACAATTAAATATTCCAGGTATGGCATTTTGAAAGGCAAATGGAAAAGGAGCATAGTAGCAATTCTGCAAACAATAGGTAAACATGAGCAATCAAATATAATGACATCGAATATTGGTTAAATAAGAAAAGAGTGGCTACTATAGAAGCCTTACCAAAAAGAGACTTTTACTCATGGATAGAGATATTCAATAAATAAGGGGATTTTGTAACCAATGAATTGCAATGGTCATGTTTGGGAAATAGAATTGCTACAAAAGCAATTTGGAGAAGAGTTACACGATATATTTGAGACAGGTTCCTGGAACAATGCATTACAGAACAAATCATAGAGCCTTCGTTAGATTATGTTTTATACCATAGGACAAGGTTAATTGGTGACCTCAGTCATGGATCTTTGGGTACAAACTAATTGTAACATAATTAATATTTTTATTGAATGGCAGTGGCATATTCAATTATGAAATTTGAATCTTAATTTTTAACAAAACCATATACATAAGACGGGTGGTAGGTTGTCCAAGCTACATTGTGAAATTAAATACAATACAATTTTTAAAATGCAAATATTTAAACATTGTTCCTCATTTCAGCAAATTTGCATTCTATTGAGGAATAACAATTCTACAGAAAGCATGATTCATCCATGACAAACTAAATGTATAAAGACAGTCTCAGATTTGAAGAGGGCTCTAATCTTGTCAAGAAGAGAAGTAAATCCAAGGATTAAGAGTTTTACAAATTAACAAAGGACAACAAAATCTAAAATCTGTCATTAGTTTAGAGATACAACATGGAAACAGGCCCTTCATCCAACTAAGCCCACGCCAACTTTTGATCACCCATTCTCACTGGTTTTACATTAACCCACTATCTCTAACACTCGGGAAATTTGCAGGGGGCATTTAATCTACTGACAGATACGTCTTTGGGAGGAAACTGAAGCACCCAGAGGAAACTGACGCTGTAGCAGGAAGAATCTGCAAACGCCACAGACAGCAGCCGAGATCAGGATTGAACCTGGTGTCTGGTGCTATGAACCTGGGTCTCTGGTGCTACAAGGCAACGGCTCCAGCAGCTGCACCACCCGTCAGAGCACAACATTTCCAGAAGTAACAAGCAATTAAGGGAAATTAACAGAAATAAAAAATGACAAATAACTGGATCCGACATACAACATCTGGGGTAATAAATGTGATTGCTGCAAATAGTGAATTGACAAGGAAAGATATTCCAGACCTAGATTAGAAAACCAAAATACAAACTTGCTCACCTTGGTACATAGACAAATTAAACGCTTTCAAAAATTGGGAAATACAAGAAAACAGAAAATCCTGGAAACATTCAACAGATCAGTCAGCATCTGAGAAACAGAGTAAACATTTCATGTCAAAGAACGTTCATCACATTTGCTACCAGTATTTTCCATTTTTACTTCAAACTCCTAGGTTTAAAAAAAAAGTTGATGTCATGTTAGAAAAGCTTTTTTTTTCCCCCATAGCTGGTCTTTAGAAAAGTAAGTCATATTTGGGCTTTATTACAAAAGGAATTGAGTCGTACTACAATTACAGAATCTCAGTAAGAGTACAGAGTCATACAGCAGAGAATCAGGCCATTTGGCTCAACACATCCATGCCAACCAAAATGCCCCATCTAGACTTGCCCTGTTTGCCTGCATTTGGCCATTTCCCTCCAAGAATGTCTTATTCATATAGCTGTTTAAATATCTTTTGAAATGTTGGCATTGGAGCTGTCTCAACTACTTCCTCTAGCAGCTCCCTTCATATATTTACTTTAGACTATTGCCACGTGTATCAAGGTACAGTGAAAAGCTTTTTTGTTGCGTTCTATCCAGTCAGCGAATTGACTATATACAATTACAATCAAGCCATCCAGTGTGCCGATACATGCAAATGGCAATTTAGTGCATAACATTTAGTGCAAGATAAAGTCAATAAAGCTTGATTATCTGTGTGAAAAGGTTGCCCCTTAGGTTCCTATTAAATCTTTCCCCGCTCACCTTCACCCTAATGGCTATTGATTCCCATAGCCTGGGTAAAAGATTCTGAGATTCACCCATCTAATCACCTCATAATTTACACCTCTATAAAGATCACCCCTCCTGTGCTCCAAGGAATGAAGTTATAGCCTACCCAACCTTGGTGTAGTTATGGACTCGGATGTGAAGTTTAACAGCCATATAAAGATCATTACCAAATCTGCCTATTACCATCTAAAAAACATTGCAAGAATCGAGGGATTTCTGTCCAAAGACGACACTGATTAACTTGTTCACGCATATATCTTCAGTAGGTTAGATTATTGTAATGGTATCTTTACAGGTCTCAGTAAAAAATCAATTAAACAACTGCAGCTTATCCAGAATGCCGCTGCCAGAGTCTTGACCAACACCAAGAAAATGGACCACATTACACCTGTCCTTAAATCTTTGCACTGGCTCCCTGTGTGTAAAAGAATAGGTTTTAAAATTCTGTTACTGGCCTGAATGGTCTGGGTCCAAAATACATCTCTGACCTTCTTGTTGTATATGAGGCACCTAGACTCCTCAGGTCTTCAGGGACAGGTTTACTCTGTGTTCCCAGGGTCAGAACTAAAAAGGCTGAAGCAGCTTCCGTTTTTATGCTCCACACCTGTGGAACAAGCTCCCTGAACACCTGAGGTGTGTACAGACTGTAAGCGCATTTAAATCAGGCCTAAAAACACTGTTGTTTACTGTAGCTTTTCCATAACCCAACATGCAGGTAATCTTAACCTTCTAATCTTAACCCTTTTATGTGCTTTTAAAATCGTTTTATTGTTTTAGTGACTTTGTTTTACTATTCATGCATTTGTCTTATTGCTTGTTTTGTAATTTTTGATTATTGGCTATTTTGTTGTCCTGTGTTGTACGGTTGTTCTGTCTTTTTACTATGTTATTCTTTTGTTTCTTTTGTAAAGCACTATGAATTGCTGCTTGTACAAATGGTGCTATATAAATAAATTTGCCTTGCCTTGCCTTGCCAACCTCTCTCCCTGCAGTTCAGGCCCTCAAGTCCCCGGTAACATCCCCGTTAATCTTCTCTGCATTCTTTCCAGCTTAATTGCACCTTTCGCCAAGCAGAGTGACCAAAAAATAAAACAATATTCCTAGTGCAGCCTCACAGACCTCTTCCAACATAACATCCCATCTACTATACTCGATTGAAGATAGACACAAAAAGCTGGAGTAACTCAATGGGTCAGAACAGCATCTCTGGAGAAAAGGAATAGGTGACGTTTCTGGTCATGACCCTTCGTCTTATACTCAATTCCCTTACTGACAAAGACCAGCATGCCAAAAGCCATCTTCACCACTCTTTCCACCCACGACACCACTTTTGGGGAACTCTGCACTTTTATCTTAGTTTTAGATATTCCACACTGACTTTGGACATTAAGGTGAATCCAAATAAGTGGCAAGGGATATTGAATGTTCTAGGGATATTGAAGATTCAAATGGTTGAATTGACAACTCCTAAATCCATTTCATGACATGTGATGGTCAGAAAAAAATCTACTGTTGATTTAATCAACAACTTTATGCATATCACCAGTTAGTTAAAGAAAGGATGATTGTACTTTAGCTAACCGACTTCCATTGGAGTGTTATAGTCAGTGTGGAAACAGGCCCTTCTGCCCAACCCACCCACACGGACCAACATGTCCCATCTACACTACAGAGTGATACAGTGTGGCAACATGCCCTTCGGCCCAACATGCCCACACCTGCCAACATGTCCCAGCTACACTGCCTGCCTGCGTTTGGCCCATATCCCTCCAAACCTGTCCTATCCATCTACCTGTCTAATTGATTCTTAAACGTTGCGATCGTATCCTGCCTCAGCTACCTCCTCCGGCAGCCCATTCCATGCACCCACCCTTTGTGTGAAAGCATAAAATGTCAAAGTGTTCTTGGCATCAAAGCGAAACAATTCATGATGTTTTGCTAGCTTCGATTAAAAAAAATCAACGAATGCAAATTCACAGTGGACTCAAAATGAAAAAAAAAAATCTTAATTTACAATAAAATAATTGTATAACGCTATATAATCCACACACACCGTTCGGGATGATTATAGAAAGCCAACATTCACATCTCACTTGTTAGCACTGCAGGGAGAATAAAGGTTCTTTAGCCAGACCTACCGTGTACTAATTTTTTCATCTCATTGTAGCGACCCCACAGATAAGTTTTGTTCTCAGACGTTGCCGTGGCAATTGCTTTACCGGTTGTACAGGAATCTGCTGGGTGATCTGCGGGACTGGGGGCTGGTTTCTTGTAGCCGGACACATTTCTATCTAAGGGCACATCGACTGCTTTAGTGCAAAGGGACGCAGCGGTGGAAAACTTCGCCGTTTTCAACTGCAGCAGTGCAGACAAAGACTTTGGCAGTCGAGTAGCCATGGCTCTCGCCTTCAAGAGACACAGCGAGGGGCGTTGTGAGGGTCAGGCCACTGCCAGCGGTCCGGTCCAGTCCGCTGCTCGCACAGCGCTGGAGTCGTATGCTGATGATCAGACTTACAGCTCCCGTCACAAACACAACAACCCCCCAATCAAGTGGCTCCACTCTCGGCCGGCAACCAATCTCATTCTGGAAAACGCCCCCAGCACAGATTGGGGGAGGAGGGCTCGTGTTAATTCGTCGTTTGTCGTCCACAACCCCTTGAGAGGAGGTGCGGGACGTGCAGGCTTATCAATGAGCATGTTGGCTGCGGGTACATCTCCCTGGAGACCACATCTCTCGCTGCAACATGAACAAACTAATATGGCAAAATCTGAAATTTAAACCAGAAAACCTCAAAAGCCACATTGGGTCCCTTGTTGCGTAGGCAGAGAAAACAAACTGTTATTATGCCTCAGAGCAGAAACAAAGCGCTTAAAATAGCAATTGTTACAAAATTTTGAGGTTTTAAAAATCAAGTCTTCAATTTATCCCATCAGATAAAGCATACAAAGAAGTTTAACATGACACCTAATTCACTTTCATATCTTCAGTATTAAAAAAGTGATGGGCATTTTCATACTCGGAAATTAGCATCTTGTTCCCCATTGCCTTTCCATTGACTTAACTCAAAAGCTGTAATCTAGAACAGTCAAAAGCCCATGAAAGAGAACTGAAATAAATTTTCAGTTATTATGGATTGAAGCATTCTGAAACTAATATGAAACAATCTTACTTGGATGACCTGAAATTAAAGCATATAATTAGTTAGTTACCCAATTGGAGCTAATTACAAAATTCAATTACTAGATCTAAACATCTATCCATTTCTTAAGAAAATATGAACAGTGTCCTAATAACATTCACACAAGAATTCACAATATAAAATGATTTTTAAATCTAATTGTCATTAATTTATAGGCCAAATTGTTTAATTTCTTTTATTAGAAGTAATCGATTTACAATATTGTAAACAGCTTTACAAACATCAACTTAATTCCATTTTTTTTTAAATAACCCATTGAAAGTTATTATCTTCTATTTTTTAGAGAAAAAAAATAGAGATAGAGTAGTTTTAAATCAATAAGAGAGTGATTAAATAATAATTTGATTATATAAAAGAGAAAAAGAAAATAGAAAAAGGAAATAAGGTTAACAAAAAATGAAAAAATATTATATATATATATAAATGAAAAACAACCAAATATATTTTATCTAAAACTATTACAAATAATAGTATCAATGAAGACATGCTTATTAATCCTAGTATAAGAATATGTTATTCTCATCAAGTCCCGCAGGGTACCCGTCAAGCTGTGTTGTCAAGAGCAGCTACTTCTCTAGGTACTGTATATATGGAGACCATATTTGTTCGAAAGAGTTATATTTGTCCAGTAGGACAAATCTGATTCTTTCTAATTGTAACGTCTCCAACATTTCTGCCGCCCACATTTTAATTGTGGGGGTTAAAGTTCCCTTCCAAAATTTCAATATTATTTTTTTCCCTATTATCAAACAGTAATCAAAGAAATTTCTTTGATTTACTGTAAGGACCGAGTTTGAATCCAAAATTCCAAGTATTAATATCTTTGGGTCTGGATCCAATCTAATTTTAAGAACCTCAGAGATAACCTTAAAAATTTCTGTCCAGTAATGATTCAATTTGGGACATGTAGCAAAACTGTGTGTTAAATTTGCTTCTAAATTCTTACATTTATCACAAATTGCAGAGAGATTGGGAAAGATACTATTTAATTTAGTTTTTGAGTAATGTAATCTATATAATACTTTGAATTGTATCAATGTATGTCTGGCATTTAACGAACACCGATGTATTTGCTGTAAACTTTCTTCCCAGATTTCTTTTGTTATGGATAACCCAATTTCTTTTTCCTATGCTTGCCGATATGTTTCAGTTGTTGGGTTCTCCTTATCCAAAATTATGTTATATATATATGCTATTAATTTTTCTGTATTTGGATGTAAATTAAACACATCATCTAATAATCCTGGTACTTTATTTTTGTAATCTTGTGTGTTGGATTTTATATAATCTCTAATTTGTAAGTACCTAAACAAATGTTGCGGAGACAGTCCGTAAATATCTTGTAACTCTTGAAATAAAAGAAATTTTCCTTTTCTATAAAGGTGCTCTATCCTTTTAATTCCTAAATCATCCCAATGTCTAAACCCTCCATCCAATATAGAGGGTTTAAATAATGGGTTATTCGTTATTGGTAGCCTGAGTGAAAGATTATCTAGTTGTAAAGTCTTAACTATTTGTTTCCAAATACGTCTATTATTATAAATTATAGGGTTATCCCTATACATTTTTTTTTGTACTTCCTTTGGAGCAAAGAGAATCGAGCCTACATTATAAGGTAAACAATCTTCCTTTTCCATCTTTAACCACATTGGTTCCTGATCCACATTTACCCACCAAAAATTCATATTCTTAATCTGAACTGCCCAAAAGTAATATAAAAAATTTGGAAGTGCTAATCCTCCATTTATCTTAGATTTACATAAATGTTTTTTACTTATTCTATGATTTTTATAATCCCAAATAAAACTATAAATAATATTATCTATTTTTTTTAAAAAAGTCTTTGGGAGATAAAAAGGAATAGCCTGAAACAAATATAATAATTGTGGTAAAAACACCATCTTTATAGCATTTATTCTACCAATCATGGATATAGGAAGTGTTTTCCAATACAGAATATTTTTTTTAAGTTTATCTAATAATAGAGGGTAATTAGATTTAATTAGCGAATTATAAGATTTAGTTACATTAATTCCTAAATATTTAAATTTGTCTTTAACTAATTTTAATGGATATTGTTGTAATATGTTTAAATTAATTCCTGTTATAGGCATAATATCACTTTTGTTCCAATTAATCCTAAATCCTGAAAATGTACCAAATTTAGTTATAACATTAAACAGCTTTGGTATACTAATTTCCGGTTTTGTAATATAAATCAACACGTCATCTGCATATAAAGATATTTTGTTGGTTGTAGTGTCGGTATTATAGCCATAGATTTCAGGTTCAGATCTGATTCTTTCCGCCAAAGGCTCTATCATCAAAGCGAATAGTAAAGGCGATAATGGACATCCCTGTCTACATCCCCTAGAGAGTTTAAATTTATCTGATAACATTTGATTAGTTAAGATTCTTGCCGTTGGATTCGAATATAGAATTCTTATCCATTTACAGAATCTATCCCCCAATTGATACTTTTCCATTATATTAAATAAATATAACCATTCCACCTGATCGAATGCTTTTTCCGCATCTAGCGATATAACTGCTAGTTCCCCATCCCGCCCTTTTTTGGAATATATAATATTAAACAAGCGTCTAAGATTATGGGATGAATAGCGTTTTGGAATAAAACCTGTTTGATCATGATGTATTAATTTAGAAATCACTAAACTTAATCTCTGAGATAAAACTTTAGTTAATATTTTTTGGTCTGTATTTAGAAGTGCGATCGCTCTATATGATCCTGGATCTTCCAAATCCTTATCTACCTTAGGAATGAGTGTAATTGTGGATTCGTTTAAAGAATCTGGTAATTTGCCTTGTTCATATGCATATCTATATACTGTATGTAATCTTGGGGAAATCAAGTCTTGAAATTTTTTATAAAATTCGGCACTCAGGCCATCAGGGCCAGCTGCTTTTCCATTCTTTAACAAACTAATTGATTCTTCAATATCTTTTACTGTTATTTCAGCGTTTAACAAATGTCTACCTTCCTGATCTAGATTGTTAATTTGACACTCTTGTAGAAATGTATCCATACCAACTGTTTGGCCTGTTACCTTAGATGAATAAAGATTTTGATAGTATTGTAGAAATCTGTCATTAATATCTTTTGGTATCGTCAATATATTTCCATCCGTAGATCTAATTCTATGTATCAATTTTTCATCTTCTGATTTTCTAAGCTGTCGTGCTAACAGTTTTTGTGGTTTGTCTCCAAACTCAAAGTGCACTTGCTTGGTTTGTTGAAATAGTTTAATGACTTGGTTAGAATATATTTTATTAACTCTATATTTTGCTATTGCAATTTTATTACTTAGCTCTTTAGAAGGGTGTTTTATGTTTTCACTGTCTAGTTGTTTTATCTAATTTTCTAACTTTTGTTCCATCTTTCTATTTTCTTTATTAAAATGAGCCTGTGCTGATATTATTGCACCACGCATAAACGCTTTAAATGTGTCCCAAAGTAATGCTGATGAAACCTCAGGTTTGTCATTAGTTTCAAAAAATAATTTAATCTGTTCCATTACGTGTTTACAACAGTCTTTATCCTTTAATATCTGGGGATTAAATCTCCAAGTAGTCGTTTTATTAAGTATATCTTTTAGTTTTATCTTGAATGTTAGTGGCGCATGATCTGAAATAATAATATTATGATATTTTGCGTCATATGTAAAAGGTAGTAATTTTGAATCTACTAAAAAATAATCTATCCTGGAGTAGGTTCCATATACAGGCGAAAAAAACGAGTATTCTCGTCCGGATGGATTATCTAGCCTCCAAATATCTTTAACATTCGATGTACTTATAAAAGAATTTATAAGTTTACTTGAATTAGAGGTAGCTTTCCTTTTTGTAGAAGACCTGTCTAGGTAGCTATCTAAGGTGCAATTAAAATCACCCCCAATAATTAAATTATATTGAGTGGAAATAGGAATATTATTAAATATTTTCTTAAAAAATAGTGGGTTATCAAAATTAGGGGCGTATATATTCACCAAAATTACTTTCTGTGAATATAATTCCCCTGTAATTATTACATATCTACCCTCTTTATCCTCTATTATAGAACTTTGTTTAAAAGGTATACCTTTCCGAATAATTATTGCGACTCCTCGAGATTTGTGTATAAATGAAGAGTGATATACCTTGGAAATCCATTTTGCTGTTAATCTATGTTGAGCATCTCTTTTAAGATGCGTCTCTTGAAGGAAGATCACGTCTGATTTCAATCTGTTCAACAGTGCTAGCACCTTTCCCCTTTTAATTGGTTCGTTAATTCCCTTAACATTCCAACTACAGAAGGTAATTCCACCCCCCACAGTCTTCACATTCATGTCTTGCATTTTACTGTTAGGGTGGTTTTTTTTGGAGTAGCCTTCTCGACCCCTCCAGCCTAGCGGTATACCCAAACGCCAACCCGATGAGAATTTCTATCCACAGTAATCCATATACATATCTTCTTAAAGCAATTATACAATATCGCTCATAACTACATTCATATAACATATAACACAAAATCAAATATTTAATATATAAGAAAAAATACAGAGTGTAATTAAAAAAAGAAAAAAGGGTGTTAACAGGGTGCCCAGAAAAAAAAGAAACTACACTGATATATTGTGTAGTGTGCATTAGTGAAAGCCACACTAGCGTGGCTATTAATCTAGTGACTTCCGTTTTTTTAAAAAAAGATGTTAATTATTCCAGCTCCTGTCTATAATGCTGTGTCTATTGGGGTGGGGTACTAACTTTAAGTACTTAGTAATTATTTCTATTATTCATATTACTAATTACTAATTGCTAGTTATTACGTTCTATTATAATTAATATTATAATAAGTAATACTATATTAGGGGGACAATTGAATTTTACTAATTAATACCAAACTATAACAACATGTCCATTATTGCCCCTCTTTCTTGATGAATAATTCGTAACCGCAGGTCGATGTTAAAAGTTCATTCTTCTTCTCCTTCTTCTCCTTCCTCGCTTGCTTCTTCTTCTGCTTCCTCTTCTGCCTTCTTCTGTATGTTTCGAGCGAATTCCAGTGCTTTAGTATGCTTAACAAAACGGTATTCCTTGTTGTCGTAGGTCACTCTCAGTGTTGCTGGGTACAACAAACCATATCTGAGATCCTTTATAACCTTCATATTCCGAAGAATACCTCTTGTTTCTGTGAATAAAGATCTTCTCTTAGCCACTTCCGCCGGGTAATCTCTGAAGATACTGATGTTATCTCCTTCGTATTTCAAATTCCTCTTTCTTATTATTATCTTCATCATTTCTTCAAAATCATGATCGTGGGCCACATTTACAATTATTTGTCTTGGCGGTGCACCTTATAGGCCAAATTGAAGGAATTTTGTGTTTAATGCCCATAAATTAATGGGCTTTTTAAACAGCTTGCGAGTGGGATTTTCTGGAACGCGCTGTATTGGAATGTTGCGGTTGTGGTGAATTTAAACCCAATATCAGCAGGAAAAATTCTGCCGGTTCATATGGGGACTAAATCACCGTTTCGCAACGTGAAATATTGATTAAAGTCCCCTAAACAAGCAAGTGTATATGTAAAAATAAACAGCTTTCACTTACCTGTCCCCTACGTAAAATCGGTCTCCGTTGTCGGCGTTCACGGCATTAGGAGCTAATTTTTATTTTACTGCAGTGCAGAAATAGTCGGACAATTAAAAAAAAAATGTAACTTACCGGTAGTCGGAACGAATCTCCAGAAATAGATTGCACTCCCACAAAATATTATTCCGGATGGCAAGGGGAAAACCGCATTTTAACCCCGCCCCCCCCTAAAGGCACCAAAGTCGCGCACACGGCCAGCGGCAGAACTGCAGCACTGCTAAAGGTAAGTTTTGTAACATACCTACTTAAAACAGCGTGGAAGCAAGGAACTGCAGATGATCGTTTAAATAGAAGATAGACATAAAAAGCTGGAGTAACTCAGTGGGTCAGACAGCATCTCTGGAGAATAGGAATAGGGGATGTTTCGGGTCTGAAGAAGGGTCTCGACCCGAAACATCACCTTTTCCTTTTCTCCAGGGATGCTGCTTGACCCGCCGAGTTGCTGTAGCACTTTGTGTTGTTCCTAAAGTAGTGTTGAGGCTAACAAAGACATAAAGAAAAGGTTTTCCAGGGAGGCAAAACAAAAGTCAACAAAGAGAGTAAAAGTGGAAGAGAACCGTAGTTAGAAATCAGAAAAGTTTCTATCAATTCATGCAAGACACTTGTTGGGGAAGTTGCAATACTGAGAAGGTTTATTGTAGGGTGATTCTTCAGTAAGTGTCTACTTTTATGTTTCTGGAAACCCGATTATAAAACTTAAATTTTAGCAACTTTGAATGGTGTTTCACATTGATGGACATCTCTACTATGGGAAAAATATGTTTGGCGCAATCTTTTAGAGAATTTAATTCATTTTTTCCTCTTTGACTATTGCATTCTGTCATATTTGTCGCATTTTTATGAACAACACTGTAAAATATAATGATTTAAGAATATAAAATCACATTTTTGTCCCACTTTCATTATTTCATAATTACAATTGATAATGATGGTCAATGTATTATTTTAATAGCATAAAATACTCATGACGGATATGACTCACCGTGATGAAGATGATCAAGTTTGGGAGTGTCACGTGATGGAGATGACTAAAACTATCTTAAGGCTCCAACAGTTTGTTTAAAGGTTGAGAACAGAAAGCAACATATGAACAGGGATTAGTATTTCTTCAACACTGGTGAGATGGAGTTGGAGATACATATAGAGATAGGGATAGGGATAGGGATAGGGATAGTGATAGAGATAGAGCTGGAGATGAAGCTGGAGCTTGGAGATGGAGCTATAAAACAAATAAACAAAAAAAAAGATAAGCTGGAGGAGCTGGAGATGGAGCTGTAGTCCGGGAGATTGGGGGTTAAGTAACGGAGATGACCGTTATGAATATGACGGCCCAAACCTTTAGCCCAGCATGGCCTCGCCGGAAGGCGATGCCTGGCGATATTGTTTGAATGTATGGCACATGGCACGGACCTATCTACACTGCAAATCAAACAAGTGAGAATTTTTTTGATTTTCTAAGAGTTCTACAGGATTCGGATATGGCGCTGATTAAAGGTACTCATCCGTTATGCTGCGAAAACCGATGTTAGATTAGATTAGATTACCTTTATTGTCATTCAGACCTTTCGGTCTGAACGAAATTTCGTGCCTGCAGTCATACACATATTAAAAGTAACAAAAACACACAATAAACACAAATTTAACATCCACCACAGTGAGTTCACCAAACACCTCCTCACTGTGGTGGAAGGCAAAAGCCTTAGAGTCTCTGTCTTCTTCCCTCCTTGTTCTCCCTCTGCGCTGAGGAGATCCAGGCCTCCGATGCTGCCGTCCACCAGGCCCGCGGCCGAGCCTCCGAAGCCGGGCTGCCGCCACCGCCGTCACCGGAATGCCAGAACACCGCCACAGGGCCCGCCGCTGGAACGCTGGAGCACCGCAGCTCCAAAGCCAGGCCGCCGCTGGAACGTCGCTGGAACACCGCAGCCCCGAAAGCATGTTTTGACATGCTTCTCGTCCCGCAAAGCAGGAGAAACTCACACAGTAGGTGACATTCAAATCCCGCGGTCTTTTAAGACAGGAGGTGCGTGTCTATTCCATTTATATCGATAAGGGATGGTGCAACACAGGTGAGTGACAGCATCTGACGCCAATCGTCAGGACAAGAAATTTTGGGAAAAAAACATAAGAATTATAATTTTATAAAGAATAGAGGCATATTTTTAAGGGTGAAAGATATTTAAATGATTAACACCTACCGTTTAAGAGTATTTTCATTTCAGATAGATCCCCCATCAAATAAATATGCAGACTGGAAACGTTTCAAGTAACCAGCGGGACATGTGGGGGGGGGGGGGGGGGTGGCATCGAACATTAGGAAAAAAATCAAAATATAACACGTTATTAATCTAGGGTTTAAACTTTATTTATAAGGATTATGTTTATTCACAATATAGAAAAATAAGAAATGCTATAGAATTACGGATTTTCCGTATATGCGGCATCAAAGTAGAGGGACACCAATGTAGACAGTTATTGAAGAATCACCCTGTAAGATCCAAGAGAAAAGATCACCAAATATTCCTGAAGTTTGTGTGCATTCAAAATTTGAAGGATTGGGGTGATGGTACAATCTGCGAATCAAAACTGATACCTCGTATCCATATGCTTAAACTAATTCATGGCGCAGCTGTTCAGATACTCACTTACTAAATTTGGCCCCGGACCTCATAATGTCTCAAATTCAAAACATTTATCCTTGCGTTCAAATGTATCTTGATGTTGCTTTTGCTAAGTACTTTGGAATATCTTTACCATGTTAAAAGTACTATTAAGAAAATGGAAAGTAACTATCGCCAAGATCCAGAAGCAGGGCTGTCGATTGATCAAGGTGTAAATATCTTCCTGCCTTGACAGTTTCCCGTTTGCTGATCCTAACTGAAGCATATTTACCATGCAAGTTCAATGCCTCAATAAATTCATCCCACACTCGGCCGATCTGAAGGGCCTCTGCTTAATAGATGGAGGAGATGCTCAAAATCTGTGACCCAGAGTAGGGGAAACAAGAACCAAAGGTCATAGGTTTAAGGTGTGAGGGGAAAGATTTAATAGGAATCTGAGGGGCCACATTGACATACACAGAGTAATGGGTGCATGGAAAAAGCTGCAGAATTAGGTAGTTGAGGAAGAAAGTATAACAATATTTAAAAGCTCTGGTTCCTGCCGGCGCTGTGGACCTAACCAACCGGTCACTGCATCATGCTGATAGAACAAAGGACTCCGGTAAGAGCAAGGGTGGCGGGCTCTGCATCTATATCAACAAGGACTGGTGCACCAACCACGCTGCAGTAGAGAGCTACTGTTCCCAGACCTGGAATACCTACTGCTTAAATGTAGGCCGTTTTACCTGCCTCGGGAGTTTACTGTGGTTATCATCATGGCCATATACATCCCACCACAGGCGAATGCTAACCTAGCGCTAGCACAGCTGCACACGGCCATCAGCAAGCAGCAGAATTCTCACCTTGAAGGTGCCTTCATTGTTGCAGGGGACTTTAATCAGGTGGACCTACGAGCTGCACTCCGCAAATTCCACCAGCATGTGCAGTGCCCTACCAGGGGCTCAAACACGCTGGATAAAGTGTACACCAACATCAAGGACGCATACAGAGCCCTCCCCTGCCCATCCCTGGGACAATCCGATCACCTCTCACTGTTTCTACTGCCTGCATACAAACCCCTCATCCGCAAGACCAAACCTGCAATAAAGACGGTCAGAATATGGCCCGAGGACGCCACCCTACAACTCCAGGACTGCTTTGATCGCACCAACTGGGATCTGTTTGCACAACAGGCTACCAGTGGCACAGATGTAGACTTGGAGGGGTACACATCCACTGTGCTCTCCTACATCAACTGCTGTGTGGAGACTGTCACAGTGGACAAGCAAATAATGATGTTCCCAAACCGCAAACCGTGGATGAACAAGGAGGGTCTGAATCTGCTAAGGGCACGCAACATTGCTTTTAAATCCAGGGACACTTCTGCCTACAGTGCTGCCAGGTCAAACCTGAACAAAGGCATAAAAAAGGCCAATGACATCCACAGGCAAAGGGTGGAAGACCACTTCAACACCGCAGACATCAGAAGCATGTGGCAGGGTGTCAGGGACATCACTGACTACAAGAGCAGTCCCGTCAGCCCCCACAGTGATATCACACTGGCCAATGAATTAAACACCTTCTTCGCACGCTTTGAAACTGGCAACACCACCAGGAGAGGAATAACCCCAGCTATGGCGGAGGGGCAGGCCTTAACACTGAGCACCCAGGAGGTACAGTGCGCTCTGCGTAGGATCAATCCATGCAACGCTGCAGGCCGGATGGAGTCCAGGGTAGGGTACTAAAGGACTGTGCTGTACAGCTGGCGGAGGTATTTACAAGGATCTTCAACCTGTCTCTATCTCTGGCAACGGTCCCCATGAAGACAGCTACCATAGTGCCGGTGCTGAAGAAGTCTAAAGTCACCAACCTGAATGACTACCGCCCGGTTGCCCTAATTCCAATACAAATGAAGTGCTTTGAAAGGCTGGTCCTCTCCCACATCAAATCCAGCATCACTGCATCATTGGACTCTCATCAATTTGCATACAGGGCAAATAGATCCATAGAGGATGCCATCTCTGTGGCTCTTCACACTATCTTGACCCACCTGGAAAGACAGGGCACCTGCGTGAGGATGCTCTTCATTGACTATAGCTCTGCCTTCAATACGGTCATCCCCACCAAGCTCACCACCAAACTCCACCAGCTAGGCCTCAGCTCACTGATATGCGATTGGATCCAGAATTTTCTGACGGAGCGACCGCAGGCAGTGAGACTGGGCCCGCACCTGTCCTCCACTATCACCCTGAGCATTGGCACACCACAGGGCAGTGTACTGAGCCCCATGCTCTACTCCCTCTTCACCCACAACTGTATCCTCGCATTTGACAACAACACCATTGTCAAGTTTGCAGACGACACAACGGTGATCGGGCTGATCACCAACGGTGATGAAACAAACTACAGAGCGGAGGTGCAGAACCTGGCGGACTGGTGCTCACGGAACAACTTGTCACTAAACACCTCCAAGACCAAGGAGCTGATTATCGACTTCAGGAGGTCACAGAATGGGGAATACGCCCCAATCTCCATCTACGTGGACAGTGTGGAGAGAGTGTCCAGCTTCAAGTTTCTGGGCAGTCACATCTCATAGGATCTCACATGGTCCACTAACACCGCTGCGCTAGTCAAAAAGGCACAAAAAGGTTCTTCCTAAGAACATTGAAATGGACTGGTCTGCCCCAACAGCTGCTGATGACCTTCTACCGAAGCACCACAGAGAGCATACTAAGAATGGCATCTCTGTGTGGTATCTCAGCTGCACGGAGGCGGAGAGGAGAGCTCTTCAGCGCGTCATCCACAGAGCGCAACAGATTATTGGGACACGGCTACCAGCCTTGGAGGGCATCTACCACACAAGGTGCGTCAGGAAGGCCGTCAGCATCCATAAAGACTCCTCTCACCCTTGTAATGGACTGTTCGAACTACTCCCTTCCGGCAAACATTACAAGGCCTTCTATGCCCGCACCTCCAGACTCAGGAACAGCTTCATTCCCAGAGCTATAGTGGCTCTGAACCGGCCCTGCTGAGTGCCCCCCCACCCCCATGGACTGTCTCCCCCGGCCAGGAACTTTAGTCTGTGTTGATTTCACTGGTCTAATGTTCGTTTTTACAAACCTTGTTCTCGGGGTATCTAAATCTAAATCTTATTTGTCGATTAAGTTATGACATCAGATGGAAGTTGCAAACCAAATCTCGTTGCACACTTATGTGTAATGACAATAAAATATATTATTATTATTATTATTATTAGACATTAGACATTAGACAGTTAAATGGATAGGAAATGTGTAGAGGGATATGTGCCAATCGCTGACAGGTGGGACTAGTGTAGATGGGGCATATTGGTTGGAATGGACAAGCTGGGCTGATGGACCTTTTTCCATAGTGTATGACTATGACTCTTCCTGGAACAGAGACCCAATCACCTCATTAACAACGTCTTCAAATTCACTCACATTTTCCAAAGTCAAAGATTCTACTGTGCAAATTCACATAAACACAAGCTATGATTGTCTTTTCATTCACTTGCTTCAAAACACTCAATCCCCCTTGCTCAACTCTTTTTCCATTATCTTGACTACACTCCATGTACATGTAGAAAATGTAGAGGCAGCTACTATTGCAATGTTTAAGAAATGTTTAGACAGGTACATGGATAGGTTTAGAGGGATATGGGCCAAACACAGGAATGTGGGACTAGTGTAGATGGGACATGTTGGCTGGTGTGTTTAAGTTGGACGGAAGGGCTTGTTTCCATGCTGTTAGACTGTATGACTCAATTCATTCCCTTGGTATCAATTTCCAACCTGCTCCCACATTCACACGATCCAGTCCTGGACTCTCCCCTTTCCTTCTTTGACATCTTGATCACTACCTCAGTAGGTCATTAACTTTCAATATCAATTATAACCTCAGTAATTCCCACAGCTATTTTGACCTTGCCCCTTCCCACTCTGCTTGCTGTAAGAGGTCTATTCCATTTTCCCAACTTCTTTTTTATCTCTGCTCTGATGAGACTTTAAATTGTATTTAAGATGTCTTTGCTTTTCTTTCGCTGTGTCTTTTCCTGTACTAAGTTTGACTGGGCTATTAATAACATCTCTCTACTTCCCATACTTTGGTTCTCACCACCCCTCCTCCTAACCAAAGCCTATCAGGTTCCCCTCACATTTTGTCAACATTCAACAGTTCATATTTCCACCACCCCAATATGGTTCCACACCAGACACACATTCCCCTCTCCTCCTTTTTCAGCGTTTCATGAAATTGTTTCCTTCATGATTCACTGGTTTGGTCTTCCATTTCCACCAACTACTGCCCTTTTCATGCACATTATACACTCACTGGAAAAGCCAAAGCCTGATTGGATGTCTGCTTGTGACCACTGCACAGTCCATCACCGGCTCTGACCTCTCTGCCATCGAAGGGATTTATCGAAGTTGCAGCCTCAAAAAGGCAGCCAACAACATCATAGACCCACACCATCCTGGCCACACACTCATCTCACCACTGCCATCAGGAAGAAGTTACAGGAGTCTGAAAACTGTAATGTCCAGGTTCAGGAACAGCTTCTTCCCTTCAGCCATCAGCCTATTAAACATGACACAAATAAGCTCTGAACTACAATAGACTATTATTATTATTATTGCACTATGATTGTTTATTGAGTATGTGCGTATGTGTATATATCCACACTGAACTTTTCATTTCTCCCGTTATGCACTATGTTTACATATTCTGCTGTGCTGCAGCAAGTAAGCATTTCATTGTTCTATCTGGGATATATGACAATAAAACACTCTTGACTCTTGCTTTGAGGAACATGTCCACAAAGGCAATCCTTATCTTCTGATTCCTCGTCACTTTAATTATTTGCCCTACTCGCATACCTCAGATTTTAGTCTCCTGCAATGCTGCACTGATACCCAACTGGAGATGAAGGAATAGCACATCAACTCTCCTTCAGGGAACATGGAAGCTCTTAGGACTTGACTTGAACAATTTTAATTAATGATTTTTTTTCCTTCACATATGTGGCTACATCTTCCTGTTTCAAATTGTCAGTTTCTCCTTTCTGTCTCCAAATGCTTTGAGTTAATTTAACTTGACAATTTTAATCTACATCCTACCACAGATCCTGCTCCATCCTACCCCCTATCCTCCCCATGCCTGCACCTCACTGCAACTTAATATATTTATTTCTCAGTTCTCTAATAAAATGTCAGGTCTGTTTCTATTCCCATTGATGCTGCTTCGTCTGATGAGTACCTCCAGCACTTTTTTTGGTTCAAAATAAACAAAAGTTGTTCTTGTAAAAAATACCACGTCATGATTAAATTGTACCACCACACAGGCTTTCTGCTTCTTTAATATGCAGTATTTAAGAAATTCCGGTAATATTGATTTTCTATTCTGATAAATATGTTATAACCATTCACCCAATGTAAATTCTGCCTGTAAATTAATAATATATACTTTTGGCATTTACTAAGTTTATTTCAGTTTTCACATCAGTCATCTTAATAGGAAGGCATCTTCAACGTTTGAAATAACTAGTAAATAATACGGTTTATTAATCTAGCATCAATTTATCATAAATTGTTTTTATTTATTAGATTGATTACAATTATTTTTTGGGTCATTTAGAAATAAAACACTGTTGACTTGTTATAAATTGCCCAATTGATCTAAATACAGGTTTCTGCAATCATATTATTTATCATTTGTTTAAATAAGCAATGATGCATGCGGCAAAGTGCTCTGGCCGTTCATTAATACCGACGGGCATCGAGGTACAGCAAAGGGTTTAAATTCAGATGAAAAACAAAATATGAAAAACTGTTCCACTGGAATGTTGGCAGCAGCGCGCATTCTGGACAGTGTAGTCTTTTCACTGAACCATCGTTGTGCATGGAAATGTAGCTCAAAGCGATACAACTTTCAGGGTACCTGGCGGTTGCTGTGGGCTTCTGCAGGAAGAGAAGCAAAGATAAAATCAATTGCTGCAATTTGAAATTTAAAAAATGCAGGAAACACTCAGCAAGTCAGAAACATCTGGAGAGAGAGTAAGAGAGGGAGGGAGAAAACAACATGGACAACTTTGAGCATTCCCAGCATTTTCTGCTTCCGCAGATGAAGCAGTAATTAGGGAGAGAGGCTAAGGAGCAAACGTTTACATTGCAGAAACAAGGAACTGCAGATGCTGGTTTACAACATAAAGTTCTGAAGAAGGGTCTCGACCTGAAACGTGCCTATCCATATTCCCTGAGATGCTGCCTGACCTGCTGAGCTACTCCAGCGCTTTGTGTCTTTTGTTTATATTACAGGTTCCATTGAGAACTGGCAGATAGGTGCTGCGGGTGGGTCAGTGCGATGGTGACTAGCTCTGCCTCTGAACCCACCACGAGTTGACGGGACAGCTGTGAAGCCTCAAATTTGCCTGACCCTGGACAGAAACACACACACACACATATACATATATGTATATGTATATGTGTGCGTGTGTGTTATTTATATATATATATATATATAAATAAATATAATGTATATTTAGACCGGGCATGAAAAGAGTGCAATTGCAGAGTCGTGAGCAACCGGTCCATAATTATATAGGACTCTATTCACATCCATGTTCAACTAAAAAGCATCAGAAGGAAGTATCAGAACTATCTTGTGATGGCCAAATCGCAGACAAAACTGATAGGATGTCGATTGTTTATGCTTATTGGCAGTTGATTGCAGTAAAATAATTAACACAGAAAATATTTTAAATTGTATTTCTAAAGGTGGAAATTGATTATGTGATCATTAGTTGCAATTAAACTTTATTTTGTTGTAAAATATTTATTTAAATAGTTATAACTGAATGCAGGTGTTTCCACAAAGACTAAGTTTTTTTCTGGTCTGCTGGTGTCGTTATAGTATATAGAACAGTACAGGTAGACACAAAATGCTGGAGTAACTCAGCAGGACAGGCAGCATCTCCGGAGAGAAGGAATGGGTGACATTTCGGGTCAAGGTCTTTCTTCAGACTGATGTCAGAGGAGTGGGCGGGACAGAGATAGAATGTAGTTGGAGACAGTAAGACTGGTGGGAGAATTGGGAAGGGGGAGGGGTTGGAGAGAGAGGGAAAACAAGGGCATTTTGAAGTTAGAGAAGTCAATGTTCATACCGCTGGGGTGTAAGCTACGTAAGCGAAATGAGGTGCTTTTCCTCCAATTTGCGCTGGGCCTCACTCTGACAATGGAGGAGGCCCAGGACAGAAAGGTCAGATTGGGAATGGGAAGGGGGGGTGGGCACTTTACCTCCCCATCTGATTTCCAATATGACCTTTCTGTCTTGGGCCTCCTCCATTGTCAGAGTGAGGCTTCCTGACTCTTATATTCAATGCCCTTAGCAATGAAGGCAAGCATATCACATGCCTTCTTTACCACCCTATGAACTTGAACGCCTAGATCCGTCTGCATATCAATGCTGTTAACGGTCTTCCATTAACCGTATACTTTCCCCTTACATTCAACCCCTCAAAATGCATCACCTCACACTTGCTCGCAGGTACGGAAATCGCTCTCAAAACATGGGGGGGGGGGACACAATTTCTTGGTGGGCGTGCATGCATGCGCGCCCACACACGAGGGTTCGGCCATGGGCCCTGTGGACGGTAACATCGGGAGCTGACCTGGTTGGTGACCGATTCCGAACTCCAGCAACAGCAGCTTCGTCCGCCCCAAATCTGTGGGGCTTCAATCGGCCCGTTCAACATTGGGAGCCTCGATCGCCTCAACGTAGCAATTTGACAGTGGGGCGGTGGAAGATCCCGTTGCCGGCTGCGCTGGGCGATGAAAAGCCCCGCGAACGGGCCAATTCAAGCTCCGCTCTATGTAGGTATGTTACAAACGCGCTGCAGTTCTGTCACTGCCCGTGTGCGCGACTTTGGCGCCTTTGAGAGGGGGGCGGGTTTAAAATGCGGTATTTCGGAAGCCTATTCAAATCGATCTTGAACAGGCTATTTAGTTGATGAAGAAAAATTGCTTCGACTGCCGTTCTCTGAAGTGATTTTTAAACTGCGCTTGCTAATTTAATTGCTGTAGTAAATTTAAAATCATCTTCTAAAGCCGTGAACGCCGACAACGGGACGGATCTCACGTCGGGGACAAGGCAAGGTGCACAGTTTATTTTTTCATTAAAAAGTGCTTCTTAGGATACCTTTAATCAAAATTTCACGTTGCGAGAAGATGATTTGTTCCCCATACGAACCAGCATTATTTTTCCTGCCGATATGCGGTTTAAATTCACCGCAACCGCAACGTTCCAAACGATCGCGTTCCACAAAATCCCACTCGCAAGATGATTAAAATGGCCATTAATTTACAGGAATTAAACAATAAATTCCTTCCATTTGGCCTATAAATTAATGACAATGAGATTTAAAAATCATGTTATATTTTGAATTCTTGTGTGAATGTTATTTCGACACAGGCTATTTAAAAATGTTCATCTTTTCTTAAGAAATTGATAGGTGTTTAGATCTAGTAATTGAATTTTGTAATTAGCTACAATTGGGTAACTAACTAATTATATGCTTTAATTTCAGGTCATCCAAGTAAGATTGTTTCATATTTGTTTCAGAATACTTCAATCTATAACAACCAACATTTTCTTTCAGTTCTCTTAATTTTTAAGAAAGCTACGGGCTTTTGACTGTCCTCAATCACAGCAATCACATGCTAATTTCCGAGTATGAAAATGGCCACAACTTTTTTAATACTGAAGATATGAAAGTGAATTAGGTGTTAAATTAAACTTCTTTTTATGCTTTATCTGATCTTTGCTCCACGGACGTCACCCTCCTCCAATCACCGTGCTCTATCCTCAGTCTCACCCTCGTACCTCCGCCTCTGACCGACACCTCCCTCCTCCAATGATCTCGCTGAATCATCATGTCCCGCCCCTCCCCCGCCGCCTGCTGACCGACATCTCTCTCGTCCAATCGGCACCTTCGATCATCAGTCCCACCCCCACTGTCTCGCGGAAAGCGGAGATCTTTTATAGCTTTCGTTAACCTCTCAAAACATTGGGGGGGGGGGGGAGCGACGCGTCCCCCATGTCCCCCCGTCCCCCCCCCCCCCTGGATTTCCGCCCCTGCTTGCTCAGGTTAAACTCTATCTGCCATTTCTCCACCCATTTCTGCAGCAATTCTATATGCCACTGTATCTTCTGACAGCCGTCCTCACTGTCTGCAACTCCTCCAATTTTGGTGTTGTTAACAAACTTACTCATTAGATCAAATTAACATTTGTCATAATTCTAAGTACAGAACAGAACCTCCAGTTCGTAGTTCTTTTTAATATGACCTTTGAAAATTGTGTTTATTTAATGACTAACTGCACCATAATTATCCATCTCCCCCCAGCACAAATTAGTCATCCAAACCTTGTTCCAATATAATGGCTTATGATGGGAGATCAGTAATCATCGGCAGGCCTCAACGAGTTACACAGATTTTAGAGATGACAACATTTTGAAATCTGCTTTCCATTTACACCAGTAACTTTGGTCTATGTTTCACTACAAAATGTTTGTACCTTCTGTCCTTGTAACAGTACTCGGTGCTTTCCAATCTGTTATGGATTTCAAGGGCACATTGAAAATGATAGAGAAGCAAAATAGACAAAGGCTGGACGTCCGAAATAAAAACTAAACAATGATAATACGCAGCAGGTGAGGCAACATCTGTGGAAAGAGAAACACCATTGCATGTCAATTACCTTTCGTCATAAGTGAAAAGGCAACTTTTAAGACATTTTAGAATGAAAGAAGAAAATGGAGGTCTCTGATCAGCTGGAACACGGGATGGAATATATCACCAAAGAAATGATTGTGTGGGACAATGGATAGACAGGAGATAAGTAAATGTCCAGAAAATGTGTAAGTAGAAATATCTGACATCACTTTTGTATTTTGAACAGTGTATTAGTCTTCAGAAAATGAAATCATTCTGAATAAGGGAGTCACCATTTAAATCTGGATAGAGTGGAAGTGGAGAGGATGTTTCCACCAGTGGAACAGTCTAAGACCAGAGGCCATAGCCTCAAAATAATAGGACGTACCTTTAGAAAGCAGATAAGGAGAAATTTCTTTCATCAGAGCGTAGTGAATCTGTGGAATTCATTGCCGCAGACGGCTGTGGAGGCCAAGTCACTGGGTATTTTTAAGGCCGGGATTGATAGATTCTTGATTAGTACGGGTGTCAGGGATTATGGGGACAAGGCAGGAGAATGGGGTTGCGAGGGAAAGATAGATGAATTAAATGGCAAGTAGGCTTGATGGGCCAAATGGTCTAATTCAGCTCTTTTAACTTAATTTAAAGGGGGAGATTTTTAACACAGAGCGAGCCTCTTTTGATTCTATGTTTCCTGTTAATTTTGTACATTAGCACCATTTTCTTGCACCTCCTCAATCCGTTGATCGTGTAAAAACTCACCCATCTCTGTCAAGAATGCTATCAACCAAGCAGAGAATTGCAATGGTTAAAGATGGAACAAAGAAGGAATCTCTTTTGGAGGATGGTGAATCCTTGGAATTCTCTTCCCCAGATTCTGTGGAGGCTGAGTCAATGAATGCAGTTAAAACTGAGACAGCCATTCTTACGGACTGTGGGTGGAATTATGGGACTGAGACAACAAAAATCTAGTTAAGGTTAACTCCAGATTAAATGGTGGAGCAGCTTCAAGGGGCCATATGGCCTATGCCTGGACTTTTGGGTAACCCCTCTTGTTAGCGTCTGGAAAGAGCTATGCAAAACTCAATGTCCACCAAGGGACCCGTCAATAAGGTTATCATAATTCTCATGCTTTTGTACTTTATACCAATGTTATCAGCAAGATATCCATTATATCTTGCTGTTTAGTCTTTTGAAATTGTTTTGCACCTTCAGATAACTGCAGAACACAAGAAACAGGTGCAGGCCAAAGTTCCCTCAAACCCTCTCTACCGCTCAAAGAAATCAGGCCTTTGATTCCACTTGTCTGCTCCCCTTAACATTTGATTTCCCTCGATTCCAAATCTCCATCTCAGGTTTTGAATATATTCTATCACACATCTTCCAAACCGCTCCAGGGGAGAGAATTCCAAAGATTCATGACTTTTCAAGAGAAGTGTTTTCAGGCAAGGGCATGGTGGTGCAGGAGTCGGGTGGTTGCTGCCTTACAGCGCCAGAGACTCGGGTTCGATCCTGACCACGAGTTCGATCTGTATAGAGTTTTTACAGTCTCCCTGTGACCACATAGGTTTTCTCCGGGTGCTCTGGTTACCTCCCACA
Source organism: Raja brachyura (assembly GCA_963514005.1). Next base: position 11,307,915 of record OY740796.1, read on the forward strand.
TTTCAAAGATGCACAGGTTTGTAGGTTAATTGGCTTCTGTAAATTGTCCCTAGCGAGTAACATAGAACTACTGCATGGGTGATTGCTAGATGGCATGGACATGGTGGGCCGAAGGGTCTATTTCCATGTTATATCTCTAAACTGATTCTCATGTTCATCTAAAATGAGTGATCCATCATTCCGAAACTGTATCTCTTAGTCCTGGATATCCCCACAGGAGGAAACATCTTCACAGCATTTACTCTGTCAAGCTCCCTCAGAACTTTGTTCCAATAAGATCATCACTCATTCATCAAAACGAATGAATGTAAGATCTCTGCAATCATTCCTTGTAGGTCAACTGCTTCTTCTCAGAATGAAACAAGTGAACCTTTGCTACAATGCAAGCCTGCTGCCAATGCTGTACACTTTACTCCACCATGGCCTCACCAAAGCCTCCTGTGGTACCCGGACGTGGCGCCGACGGACGAGAAGCCGAAGCAAAGTAATGGAACTCAAATAATGGAATGGAAACGAGGCCCAAATGCCAAATAACCGAAAGCCTACAAAGCCAAAACACCAACTAACCGAAAGGATGGGACGCCTAAATGTAAACTAACGAAAAGGGCGGGACGCTTAAAAAGCCGACTAACTGAAAGGCTGCGTTGCCTAAAAGCAAACTTACCGAATGGCCGCTCTGCCGAAACACCACCTACAAGTGGCGCCTACAAGTCAACAAACTGAATGCCGCTCAACGTTGGTGGGGGGCGGGACTTGTCAGTGATTGGTCCAGACCCCCGCGTCCATCACATCACTGGGGAGGGATGAACATTGTCCCACACCTCCACTCCACCCGACCCACAGCCCGTCACAGTGCGGCCACACAGATGTGACGAGTCAGAGGGTGGCCGGGGGAGAGTGGGGGCTGTCCCGAGGGATGCGCTCCTTTGGCCGCTTACAACTTGGTGCTTGGGTTCAGATTGCCCAGTCACCTATGGCTTGTGTGGGAAAATGACCCCCTGTGGAGACGGGAGAGTGGGGATCATTTCATACTGGAGATCGTACTGCGCTAGAGACCTGGGGTCGATCCTGACTTCCGGTGCATGTCTGTACGGAGTTTTATGTTCTCCCCATGACCTCGTGGGTTTTCTCCGAGATCTCCGGTTTCCTCCCATACTCCAAGGATCTACAGGTTTGTAGGTTAATTGGCTTGGTATAAATGTAAAAGTGTCCCTGGTGTGTGTCGGATAGTGTAGGTGTGCGGGGATCGCTGGGTGGCGCGGACTCGGTGGGCCGAATTGCTTGTTTCCGCACTGTATCTCTAAATTAAACTAAATAAAGCTCAATTACCCTTTACTGCCAATTTCCAATCTGCTCTTACTTTTACATGTTCCCCCTCTCTTTCCTTTATGAATTGTCTCCATCATTCTTTCTGGGGATGGGTTAGACACCGGTTTTAGTTGCCCCGTTGCAGGAAGGATGTGGAGGTTTTGGAGAGGGTGCAGAAAAGTTTCCCCAGCATGCTGCCTGGATTAGAAGATATTAGCTGTAAGGAGCTGTGTAGGAAGGAACTGCAGATGCTGGTTTAAACCAAAGATAGACACAAAAAGCTGGAGTAACTCAGCGGGACAGACAGCATCTCTGGAGAGAGGGGATGGGTGACATTTCGGGTCAAGATCCTTTTTCAGACTCATAGCTATAAGGCTAGGTTTGCCCAACAGCTATAAGGAGCTGTTGGACAAACTTGGATTGTTTTCTCTGGAGCACCAGAAATGGAGAGGAGACCCGACAGAAGTTTATAGAACTAGTAGAGGCATGGATATGGGTGACAGTCAGAATGTTTGTCCCAGGTGGAAATGCCAAGGACTCAAGGGCATTATAGGAGCAGAACTAGGCCATTTGGCCCATCAAGTCTACTCCACCATTTAATCATGGCTGAACTACCTTTTCCTCTCACCCCCCTTCTCCCCATTGCAGGGGGGTGAACCGAGTCCAATGTCGGGAATTCTTATACTGTTAATTAAGGATGAGGGAAAAGACACGTCTGATGCAATCGTTTGAATCTGGAATACTATAGTGTGAAACAGAAAAGGTAAAAAATATAACCAGGCTGTTGCATTTAGGTAATCCTAAATTAGCCACTTTCAATGTTTAGTGGTGATAAACGATATCTATTTCAAGTCAACAATTCAGCTGTTGGTGAATTTCAAGACCCTTAAAACACCTTTAGTATATTAAATTTGTGAAATTTCACAATGCAACCCCAATAAATCACACGTGGATTAGTAATTAGTTAATCAATATCTCTGCTTCTGCATAGATTACCTCATAACCTCAACTTTTATTTGTTTCCAGTAATAAAATTCTGGAATAAGTTGTCATAGTGTCAGAGATATACTGCACATGACAGGCCCTCGAGCCTAACTCATCTACGCTAACCAACGTTTCTTTCTTAACTCGTCTCATTTGCCTGCATTTCTTAACTCGTCTCATTTGCCTGCATTTGGCCCAAATCCATATGTCTAGATGGTTTTTTTAATGTCATAATAGTACCCACCCCTACCACTTCCCCTTGCAGCTTAATCCAGATACGCACCACCCACTATGTGATAAACATGTCCCTCAGGTCCTTTTAAAACTTCCCCCTCCCCCCATCTCACTTAAACCCATGCCCTCTAGTTTTAAACTCACCAATCTGGGAGAAATTACTATGACTATTTACCTTACCTAAATATTTTATAAAATTCCATAAGGTTACTACTCTGCCTCATTTTCTCTAGGGAGAACAGCCCTCCTTATAACCCAAGTCCTCCAGTCTAGGAAACATCCTTGCGAATCTTTTCTGTACTTTCTCGAGCAAAACCCCATCCTTCCTAGTATTTGGTGAGCAGAACTGTATACAATTTCCAGGGCTGGTCTCACCAGCACCCTAAGCAGCTGTAGCATGACATCCCCAACGCAATGGCTGCACATTCTACTCGCCATCTACGTATTGTTTAATGTAAACCATGACCCAGTTCCACATCCATTCCTGACCTAAGACCGTCAATTTAATATTTCAGTTCATAAATGCCATCTGTCTTCATAATCGTAAACAGATAATATTAAAAAAATTAAATGGACTCACTTGATAAGAACTAATGCCGCTCAGTAGTTTTATACTGCCACGGTACTTGTAGCAAGGTATAAAGGTGTAGATGCAGGTTTACATGGAAGATAGACACAAAATGCTGGAGTAACTCTGCAGGACAGGCAGCATCTCTGGAGATAAGGAATAGGTGACGTTTCAGCTCGAGACCCTTCTCCAGTGGTCTTCTAACAAGCTCCCAGTCTTCTTTTGGGAATCATTGAATGGCATTAGCAGGAATTCAGGCACAGCAAAGAAATCTCAGAAGCAAGTCGCGCTATCACAATGATATTTGCCATTTAAATTCCACGCAAGCTTTTCCCCCCCTCTCTAATTATCCCTTTCTACGCTATCCCCTTAGAGCTGTAATCAAGAATACAGTATTTCCATCAAGCCATTTCTTTAATGCACCAAGGTCAAGACTTTAATGTGGAACTATGTTTCACATTCCAATCTTTCATCATAAATGTTTTATTTGTCAACCTTGTACTCACGTCCCCTTCTTTGGAGCAGCGTGTTTCAGTTAATGGCATGAGTTAGAATGCTGAGTCGTCAAGTTCCTTTCCTGTGTTGAAAGAGCTGTTGTTTGAACAAAAGGAAATACAAATACTCCCTCTTCCGGTGGAACTAAAAGGTTCCATTAAATTATTTGAAGAGCACAAGTGCTTCTGATATCCTTATTAATATTCTAACATCAGCAAACACAAATTTGTGTAATTATACCACAGCGCATGGTGGTATGGACGTAACATTATATCAAGAGTGATGGCACTTCAAGCAGTGGCTTTTCAAATATCTAAAGATGCAAGGTGTAATACAAAACAAGTTGATGAGAAATAGAAAATTCAATCAACCAAGTAACCACAGGAAATGCTTCATTGTATTCAAGGTGTACTGAAATTTAAATCTCAGGAAATATTACAGTTTTAAATAAGAAATAGTTTAATGCATTCATAATGCAAATTTTCCAGTGTCTTATTTTGATGGCAGATGATTTTCACGTTCAGACATGTCTTCTAATTTCTGCTGGTACTGCCTTTCAGAACGTTTTCTTCGGTACACATCATCTAGAAAGGCAATGAAAATTCATGAGCCCGCACAAAGCAATTTTTCAGTCAGACATCCAATCTTTTCGATGTCACATAACCTAACAAATGGCTTTCACTACCTGAAGGTAAGAAGAATGCATTCTGGATTATTAAATGCAAGTACCAACTGTTCTAAAATGAGTAATATGCAACTGTAGAAAAGCAGAATGATTTTGGAAGGTGGAAATCTTAAGAAATGCAAAAGTAATGAAACTCAATTTGAGATCCGTGTGTGTTTGCAAAGCAGCATCAAAACAGTGATAAATATCCCGAAAAAAGAAGAGAGCTTACTAAACACTAAAACAAAGGCCCTTCCATGTATCCCACAAAGATACATGCATTTGCTTGTGCCCACCAAGGTTGCCAAGGCAACATCTTTAACTTGCTGGAAGTGAGTGGAGCTAAAGTTCAGCGCAGTGAAGGTGGAGGGGCGTGGTGCACAGGCCGTGTCCCGCCTCTTCAGGCCGGGGACGTTGCTCAAAGCAGCCCAGCACCTCCAGTCATTATCAGAGACCCGGGTGCTGTCTTTGTGGGGTTTGCATGTTCTCTCTGTGACAGTGTGGGTTTCTTCTGGGTGCCCCGGTTTCCTCCTACATCCCAAAGACGTGTGGGTTAGTAGGTTTAATTGGCCTCTGTAAATTGTAAGTAGTGTTGAGAAAGTGAGGTACGAAAGTGTGAAAACACACACCTCCAGATTCTGGGGCAGTTTCTTTCCAGCTGTTATCAGGCAATTGACCCATCCTATCACCCAGTGGCGGAAATCCCGGGAAGGCCAGGGAGGACATCGTCCCCCTCTGTTTTGAGAGGGGATGGACGATGCCCCCCCCCCCCTCCATTTTTTGTAATCCAGATTTTAAAACCCGGTGAAATCTCCGCTTTCCGCGAGACAGTGGGGGTGGGACTGCTGATCGATGGCGGCGGTTGGACGAGACAGACGTCGGTCAACAGGCAATGGGGGGCGGGACATGATTCAGCGCGATGATTGGAGGAGGGAGGTGTCGGTCAGAGGCAGAAGTAGGGGGGTGGGACTGAGGATAGAGTGCGGTAATTGGAGGAGGGAGACGTGCCCAGGTCATAGGGTCACAACGGCAGCCCTGGACACAGACCTGCGCCTCATCCGCAACCAGGATCAATCCCGGCTGTCCGGCCCTGCTTTCGCTGCCGAACCGCAACTGGACCATCCCCGTCCCCGCCCGAGTCCCCGCCCCCCCCCCCCCCCCCCCACGCCCAGGGGTGGCCAGAGACGCCGGGAGTCAGACAGGCGCGGTGTCCCCAAGCCCACAGCCACCGCAGAGAAGCAGTGCTAAACCCAGCTCAACTCTGCCTGTCCCGCCAGGTTAACCTACAGCCCTGCCTGCCTGGAATTACGGAAAACATGGCCCAGGTTTACAGCCAGTGCGGAGAAGCAGCGCTAGCTCCACGGCTCCGGACTGGTATTCTGTCAGTCCAGGCAGGGCTGTAGGTTAACCCGGCGAGTAAGGCAGAGTTGAGCTGCATTTAGCGCTGGATTGAGCTATAATTACAGTTCACAGGACCCATGGCAGAAGCCTTCGAAGCCGTGTGTGTGTGAGTGTGCACAAGCACGCGCGGCCGCCAAGAAATTGTGTCTGCCCCGATCCCCTCCATATTTTGATAGCGATTTCCGTCACTGCTATCACCAACTAGATGGCGGTCTTGTCCTACCATCTACATCATTGGAGACCCATAGACTATCTTTAATTGGTCTTTAATGGACTTTACCTTGCATTAAATGTTATTTCCGTTATTCTGTATCTGTACACTGTGGCCAGTTCGATTGTAAGTATGTATACACTTTCCACTGACTGGATAGCAAGCAACAAAAAAGCTTTTCAGGACAGGCAGCATCTCTGGAAAGCAGGAATGGGGGATGTTTCGATCATAGGCGGAGATCCCGGGAGGGGGAGCCATCCTCCCCATGTTTTGAGAGGTGTGAGATAATCCCCTCCATGTTTTGTAATCCGGATTTTTAAATTTGGTGAAAAAAAAATCTATTAAAAATCTCCGCTTTCCGCGAGACAGTGGGGGTGGGACTGATGATCGAGGGTGCCGATTGGACGAAACAGACGTCGGGCAGTGGGGGAGGAGAGGGACCCTGATGATTCAGCGTGAAGATTGGAGGAGGGAGGTGTCGGTCAGTGGTGGAAGTAGGGGGGTGGGACTGAGAATAGAGCGCAGTGATTGGAGGAGGCAGACGTCCGTGGAGCAAAGATCATGGAGCGGAGCTTGAATCAGCCCGTTCGCGGGGCCTTTCATCGCCCGGCGTGGCTGGCCGGGGATCTTCCATCGCAGTAAAATTGCTGAGTCGAGGCGATTGAGGCTCCCGACGTTGAAGCCGCTGCCGGGCGATAGAAGATCCCGCGGCTGGTTTTAAGCCGCGCCGGGCGATGTAACCCCGCAAATGGGCCGATTGAAGCCCCATGATTCGGGGCGGACGACGCTGCTTTAGCTGGAGTTCTGAGTCGATAACCAACCAGGTCAGTTCCCGATGTTGCCGACCACAGGGCCTACGGCCGAAGCCTCTGAAATCTTGTGTGTGTGCGCGTGCGGCCATCAAGAAATTGTGTCCCCCCCACGTTTTGACAGCAGTTTCCGCCCCCTGTTTCGGGTCATCTATTCTTTCTCTCCAGAGATGCTGCCTGTCCCGCTGAGTTACTCCAGCATTATGTGTCTTTCTTCGGTTAAACCACCATTTGCAGTTCCTTCCTACACAAAAAAAAGCTTTTCTCTGTACCTCAGTACATGTGACAATAAACTAAATTCCACTGTAATAACTGGATTGTCAGCGCCCTTTGCTATTGCATACCTTGGGTATACAAGCAAAGAATTTAACTGTGACTTGTCACATGTGACAATAAAGTATTCATTCATTCATTCCTTCAGCATTCCGGTATTCCACAAAAAAAAGTGCCACAATCAGTTGGTTTGTATAACTGATAGATTTGTATAGGTTTGTATAACTGATAGATGCCACGGGGGTGGTGATCAAAGTAGTTTGTTAAATGGAAACTGGTGTATGGAAGCGGAAGTACAACCTTCTCCTCGGGCACAGGATACAGCAAGGAAATATATATTTCCACCACATCGAGGTGCTGTAAGACAAGATACCAGAGGAGCTCCTCTAGTATCTTTGGCTGTAAGAGGGGTTGGGAAGTGCAGAGGCACCGGGCAGGCCATCGTGCTTAACAACAGATAGAAGCAAGGAACTGCAGGTGCTGGTTTACAACAAAAAATGACAAAGTGCTGGAGTAAGTCAGCGGCTCAGGCAGCGTCTGTCTGTACAGGATACGGATGCTGCTTAAGCCGCCGAGTTGCTCCAGCGTTTCGTGTCCCTTTTATACTTACAGAAGGTTTCGTGCCCGATACGCACGTTGATCATGATCCACTCCATCACGCCGCCCAGTACAAAAAAACAGGGAAGAAAGCGATAGGTCCCGAAGTGCTTCTTCCCAGGAAATAAACCCAGGCAGCGCTGGAGCCAGGAGCGCTGCCGCATTGCTGCCTCTGTCTGTCTGTCTGTCTGTCTGTGTCTCTGCTCTCTCTCTGTGCCTCTGCCCGGGTTAGTGGGGCCGCAGACAGTCCTGGGTGAAGCGGGGCTGGGCCGGGCTCGCTGCTGGTCCCCTTCCACCGAAGCAGCAGGGAAGGCGGGTGAAGGAGAGTCGCCGACCTCTCCGTCCCAGCGCTCCCTGCCCTTCACAACGTCGACCTTTCACCAAACGACGGCGGCAGGAAGGGAAGCACCGGAGCTTTGCACCTCTGCACAGAGCGTATCCCGTCTCTTCAGGCCGGGGACGATGCTCAAAGCAGCCCAGAACCTCCTGTCATTACTATTTTTATTCTCCTCCGTCTGCAGTGCTGGGCATCTTCCCCCTTTCACTCCTTCTTCATTGGTTTTGGAACAAGGCTGGGGCTTTCATAACTTGTGAACGCACCAAGTTATACACTCCGGATGAAACCCAGGGCAAACTAACAACCCTGATCAAAGACACTTAGCAGTAATCAAGGGACGACTGCCTTGTAGAAACCAGCGCCTTCAACACAAAGTGCTGGAGTTACTCAGGAGGTAAAGCAGCAACACTCGAGAACATGGATAGGTGACATTTAGGGTCGAGACCCTTCTTCAGGCCGATTGGGTGGGCGTGTGGGGGAGAAAGCTAGAAGGGGGGAGAGGCAGGACAAAACGTGGCAACTTATTCATATTTAACCTGATACCTTGAGACTTGAATAGATGCGAAATGCTGGAGTAACTCGGTGGATCAGGCAACATCAGGAGAAAATGGATCGGTGACGTTTTGGGTTTGGACCATTCTTTGTGTCTGGAGTCAATGTTGGTGTTTGAATGACACTTCAATATCAGTCTGAAGAAGGGTCCGAAGCCAAATCGTCACCTATCCATGGTCTCCACAGATGTTGCCTGGCCTGCTGAGTTACTCCAGCACTTTGTGTTTTTGCTCATGATTCCAGCATCTGTAGTTCATTGTGTCTCCATTACTTCTGAGACCCGGAGTAACAATCTGGAAGTATGAGCACAGCAACTGGAGAATTTAAATTCTGTTGGATAAATAATAAGAAATCTATAATATGACCAGAAACACTTGTCTGGTTTCCATTCCCACAGGTGATGCTCGACTGGATGAATTCTTCCCAGCATTCTGGTCTTGTTCCAGATTCCAGCATTGAGATTGATCTTGCCCCAGCACTTTAAATAAAACAGCAATTATGGCCCTAAAACGATAACTTTTTTGCAAAAGGACAATGGTCCAGTAATATATTTTCGAAAAGTAACATTTCCACCTTTATTTATTTTTTCTTGTATGTGACTTCTGGCCAACACCAATGTAGTTAATTTTTAATGTGCCTCTGAAATGCAAGACAGTCCTTCGCATTAAAATGGCATGTTAAAACCACAAAGAATGAAACCCAACAGACCAAGGCATGCATTTTTGACAAGGAAGTCGGGCTCAGAACAATGATCCTGCAAATTCCTCCTTAAAAATATCTGATGTTGAAATTAGGTATCATACATGTGTGTCAAAGACAGCCTGACATCCTCAGAGAATCATATCTTTCAGCTAAACATCCAGACTTCTCCATTACAGTTGCTGGGTACAACGAATTACCAACCGTGCAGTCTCAATTAAGTTGGCAATGCAATATACGGTTGGGAAGTAATCGTCCTGCAGGTCATCATTGACTTCGGAACAAAGTCTCAAGGTATCAGGTCAAACATGGGCAAGGAAATCATCCTCACTGTCCTTTATAGCACCTATGCCTTGAATAATGCTTGGAAGAAGCACTGAGGACACAATATATAATCTTGGTGGGGAATTTGATGCTTAGGACATAAGTAGTTCAGCAGCATGGTTATTGGCCAAACTGGTTGAGTCTTGAAGGACATGGCTGCCAGACTGGATCTGCCTTGGGTGGTGAGCCGGCCAACATGTGCTAAATCCATTTGATCTCGTCCTCATCACTTTACCTGTTGTAGATGCATTTGGTCTCAGCGTAATTGGTAGGAATGACTGCAGTCTGTGTAGAGACAAAGCTTTCTATTGTGGTGTCTGCCACCACCAATATGCTAAGGTGAATGCAACAGATCTGGCAGCTCAAAACTGAGCATCAAGAGTTTGCCTTTGCATCTAGGATTAAATCACAGTTAAGCATGGTGTAAACGATAGCCATTTTCGCCCGTTTCACATGCAAGATTTATAAATAACTTTGGCAGAACAGTGGTAGAGTAGCTGCCTTACAGCGCCAGAGTGCCGGTGTTCGATGCCGACTATGGGTGTTGTCTGTATGGAGTTCGTACATTCTACTTGTGACCACGTGGGATTCCTCTGGGTGCTCCGGTTTTCTTCCGTGTAGAAAACAGGTGCAGGAGTAGGCTATTCAGTCCTTCGAGCCAGCACCACCATTCAATATGATCATCCTGAATCAGTACCCTGTACCTGCTTTCTCCTCATACCCCTTGATTCCATTGGCCCTAAGAGCAATACATTCCAAAGACATGCAGGTTTCATTAGTTCTGTCAAAATGTCCCTAGTGTGTAGGATAGACCTATTTGGGTGATCATTGGTCAGAGGAGACTCGGTGGGCTGAGGGCCTGTTTACATGCTTTATCTCTAATATCTAATGTTCAGAAAAAGGAAATGCATGAACATAGCATAATAATAGTACATATTTAATTAAAATGTGTAATCTCACAGCCTGGCATTAGGGTTAACTATAGTCCTGTATTTTACCCATATCTAAAGGGAAATAGTTGAATTTAGATGCAGAACACCAATTTTCACACATCCCCAACATAGGCCGAGGGACGGGACCGGAATTCCCAGGCCAGCCCAAGCCACAAGTAGAGTGAGAGATTTGTCAGGCCATAAGGCTACACATCATAATGCACATTTCTGCTACTGGTGGTCCACAATGTTTCATGGTTAATCAGATTTGAACTGCCCAATTTATTCTTTGTCTCTCGCATTTAGTGAGTTTGTAGTGCCACATAACACCACAGAGTGTATCTTCATTGTGACAAGGCTTTGCCTGCACAAAGACCTGGCGATGGTAGTTTCTACCAATGGATAGGGACATCTGTGGCAGGTATATACAGTGCCCTCCATAATGTTTGGGACAAAGACCTATTATTTATTTATTTGCCTGTGTACTCCACAATTTGAGATTTGTAATAAAAACAATCACATGTGGTTAAAGTGCACATTGTCAGATTTTATTAAAGGGTATTTTTAATACATTGGGTTTCACCATGTAGAAATTACAGCTGTGTTTATACATTGTCCCAAACATTATGGTGCCCTGAAATAAGGGGAAACTCATGGCTTAACAGGTGTTTGTAATTGCTCAGGTGTGCTTAAATGCCTCTTTAATGCAGGTATAAGAGAGCTCTCAGCACCTAGTCTTTCCATCACCATTGGCAACTTTTATTGCTGTTTATCAACATAAGGACCAAAGTTGTGCCAATGAAAGTCAAAGAAGCCATTATGAGACTGAGAAATAACCATAAAACAGTTAGAGACATCAGCCAAACCTTAGGCTTATCAAAATCAACTGTTTGGAACAGCAATATGAAGAAAGAGAGCACGGGTGAGCTTACTAATCGCAAAGGGACTGGCAGGCCAAGGAAGACCTCCACAGCTGATGGCAGAAGAATTCTCTCTATAAGAAAAATCCCCAAACACCGGTCCGACAGATCAGAAGTCAGGTGTGGATTTGTCAGTTACCACAGGATTGGCTGTTGCGCCCAGGCCGCCACGCTTGCTGCAGGTCTGGCTGCATTTCCCAGGTCGACTGCATGCCACGGGACTTGCTTTAGAGCCCACATCGGCTCGCTTGCCCCAGGTCTGGCTGTGACACCCAGGTCAGCTGTGTTCCCCCGTGAATGGCTGCAGTTCCCAGGTCGCCTGCGTGCCCCGGGACTGGCTGCAGTTTTCAGGTCAGCTCGCCTGCCCCGGGACTGGCTGTAGCACCCAGGTCGGCTGGCAGGTCAGGTTGTAGAGCTTAGGTTGCCTGCGTCTCCGGCACTGGCTGCAGTTCACAGGTCGCGAAAACGAATTGAAAAAAAATACACCTGCGGGCCGGATGAATTCGGATTACAGGCCGGATCCAGGTCCTAGGTTGCCAACCCCTGTGTTAGGCCTCATTGTGTCCCCATGTTTTAAAAGCGATTTGTCCCAAGTCTAATTTTCTTGGCTAACAATCTAGCCTTCCGCCTCCAAGACGCAGGTAAATTTTCAGGCCTAATTTTAGGGTACAACATAGCGTCTTCATTGCCGGGAAATAAAGTAACTTATATGAGAGTGATGGCAAGAGCAAAGTATGGAGAAGAGAAGGAACTGCCCAAGATCCAAAGCATACCACTTTGTCTGTGAAACGGTGGTGGGGGTGTTATGGCCTGGGCATGTATGGCTGCTGAAGGTACTGGCTCAATTATCTTCATTGATGATACAACTGCTGATGGTAGTAGCATGGTCAAATGGTCAATTCTTGAGTGGCCAAGTCAATCACCCGACCTCAACCCAATTGAGCATGCCGTTTATATGCTGAAGAGAAAACTGAAGGGGACTAGCCTCCAAAACAAGCATGAGCTAAAGATGGCTGCAATACAGGCCTGGCAGAGCATCACCAGAGAAGACACCATGTCCATGAATCACAGACTTCAAGCAGTCATTAGATGCAAAAGATATGCAACAAAATACTAAACATGACTACTTTCATTTACATTACATTGCTGTGTCCCAAACATTATGGTGCCCTGAAATGGGGGGACAATGTATTAACACTGCTGTAATTTCTACATGGTGAAATCAAAAAGTATAAAAATGGCCTTTATTAAAATCTGACAATGTGCACTTTAACCACATATGATTTTTTCTGTTACAAATCTCAAATTGTGGAGTACAGAGGCAAATAAATAAATGATGGGTCTTTGTCCCAAACATTATGGAGGGCATTGTAAATGGAGAATCCAGTCACATAACCACACAATATATGGTGAATAGAATGAGGGGGTTTATTCATGAGGGTTTGATACTGTGATTGTACATTTTAAGGTATGACGATTCAGCTTTCTTAATTTATTATATTAGAATCATATTAATCCTGGGATAATTTATTGATTGCAAACCTGTACCTCTAATTCTCCACTCAAAGATATTTGTGCAATAGAGGTGGTGCAAGCAATGTTTCCCAGAAGTATTCATGAAATGTTTTGATTGATTTAGGAGAGATTAAACAATCAGGGTTGTACATCTTTAGAATTTAAGGTTCTAAAGATTCTAATAGGGCGGCCACGGTGGTGTAGCGGTAGAGTTGTGCCTTACAATGCCGGAGACCCGGGTTTGGTGTGTGTAGGGATAGCATTGATGTGTGGGGATCGCTGGTAGTGCAGACCCGGTGGGCCGAAGGGTCTGTTTCCACGCTGTATCTCTAAATTAAACTAAAATTCAGACAAATGAAAGGTGATTTTATTGAAACATAAAATCCAGTTAGACTACTTTTGGGGTGAATTTACAAAAGGTAAATGGGATGATTAAAAAAAGTCAAGGCATGGGATATAAGAGTCAGGAGCTTATGATAGAACAGTGCACAGTTCACAGGTCATGTACGGTAGGCAGTTTGTCACCACATTATAGGAAAGACACAGCAACATTAGAACAGTGCAGGGGAGATTTATAGAGAATATCTATAATGGGAAACATTTTAGTCAGTGCATGAGATACATAGGAATTAATAATATTTAGTTGAGGTCAATAACTGGGAAGATGGAAATGTGTGGAGGGACTTAGACCAGGGGTTCCCAACCTTTTTCATCCCATTTACCCCGGGCAACTTTAATAGCACATAACAATGTTATTTCACTTATTTATGAACAACTAATGATAAACAAAGTCTGAAGAAGGGTCTCGACCCGAAACGTCGCCTATCTCCTTCGCTCCTTAGATGCTGCTGCACCCGCTGAGTTTCTCCAGCTTTTTGTGTAACCCCCTAATGATAAACAGATACTAGTATACCAGAACCAAACCCAGTCAGTCAATGAGAAAACATATGTATAAATCCAGAATCAACTAATTTACCCCCTGGGTAGGCAAAATTTACCCCAGGTTGGGAACCCTTGCAGTAGACAACCTTTTTTTACCGTATGGAATTCATTACATTTTATAGTTTAAACAGTACATGAAAGTTTAACTGCAGTGGTGCAATATACAACTCAAGGGACTATGGGCTGGAAAGTGGGGGAAATCAGGTTGGATAACTCCTTTTAATCCTACATTAACAGTATCTCCTTTTACATCACTTATTTCTATGATGTTATAAAAGAATGCTTTACAACTCGAAAATCAGACATGCACATCACTCTTATTTGGATGTACTTTTCTTTTTTATTAATGAAAAATGTTCAAATTAGTCTCATTACAACACAAATGTACTGAGTAAGCATACTCAGCCTCCAAAGTACCTGTGAAAAAATGAAACTGAATTCTATACAAGGGATAGAATCAGTGCAAAAATATAATCGGGTTTTTCCTAAGACCATCGCAGAGTCTAACAATAGTAAATTCAAATATCCAGTGACAGCTTATTTAAAAAGTTTTTATAAAAACAAATACAAGTTGACCATACAAGAAAAACAGTAAAATAAATTGTACTACCATTTTCCCCAGAGGTACTAAAACACACTTGTTTCACAGTCACACTTTCCACAGAACTCTTGCATTGTAATAAATGGTGGTAATGTAATAGGAATTCAGACATTATTCCAGACTGTACGCATGCCGAATGTTTAGAGTATCTCGCAGCATGATGTCACGTAAACGCCACAGTGCATCAACCATGGTTGTGTGAGCACCTTTACTCTTTAACCAGTGAGAAGGCAATCTGCTCTCTTGTTCTTTTGTAAGGTGGACATCTTGCCTTCTTGCTGCAAAGCAACACAAGACAAAGCTATCAAAATGGACATAACCTTTTCATAACCTTTTTGTAAAATGTGAAGGAAAACAGAGTGCTTCCAAGGACTCCTACTGAAGCACATTAAAAATTCCTAGGCATGGCTAATCACAAAAAATTCAAGCAATAAAAAGCAGTGGAGTAGGTATTTCTTTTTTTCCTCAATGGATACTAGTCTAAACACCATCGTGTATGTTTAGGTTTTCCAAAATCTTGACTAAATGAAGTTGATAATGAATTGGGAAAAAGTCTGAAAGTGTTACCAGTTCAGTTCAGATTTAGTTTATTGTCACATGTACCGATGTACAGTGAAAAGCTTTAGTCGCGTTTTAACCAGTCAGTGGAAAGACAATACATGATTATAATCGAGCCATACACAGTGAACATATAATTGAAATGGGAATAACATTTAGTGCAAGATAAAGCCAGTAAAGTCCGATCAATGATAGTCCAGAGGTCACCAATGAGGTAGATAGTAGCTCAGGACTGCTCTCTAGCTGTGGTACGATGGTTCGGTTGCCTGATAACAGCTGGGAAAAAAACAGATATCCTCACAATTATGCCATGGCATCTTTGATTTCCCAGAAAATAATTATAGAGATTTGGAAATCAGGGAGATGCTAGGACTACTTCATTAATCCACTATTTGAGCAAGTGCAAACTTAATTTGAAGGAAGAATTGAGAAGCACTTGCAAAACCCCACCCTCTTCGTCTTCATCACACAACCACGTGAAAGTTAATCTGCGGTCATTGTGAAATATGATTTACTTAACACCCAAAAAGAGTTAAGCAGCCAGCAGAGAGACCAATATATTTTTATGACTACAGGCCTGGTAACAGAGTTTTTGAAAAATTCCATTAATTGATAATATGATTGACATGATATTTTCCATTCACTCACCCGACAGTGATTGGTCCCACTTGCTGACAGTGTTAGAGTCAGCACGGAGCCCCTCAATATATCGCAGGTAAGCTTCAGAGTGCAGTAATCGCTGAGTCTTTGGTGGAGGAGCCACAAACATTGGCGTCGATGGCTGCTGCTGGATAGCTTGCTGTGCTGCCACTTGTGTAGGATATGGAGGCGGAGCCTGCTGACCCTGAGGCCCAAGATTAGGATGAAACTTTCTCTTAGAATCATCATTGCAAAATTACATTTAACCTACATATTTTCATTTGCCTTCAAGCTCTTGCTGTAACCGTGTGGTCTAAAATACGATTCAAGTTCAAATAAGTACGATTCACCTAACCAGATTTAATACTATAAAGTAATATTTTAAATAATTAATTTTAGGTTAAGAAAGCAACCAGTCAAACAATTTATTTTACCTGTTGACCATAAGGCGCCCCAGTTGTGGTCACAGTTGGAGAGCCTCCCACCATGGTGGTCACACTTTGACCTATAACACCTGCAGTTTGAATAGAAAATATTTCAGGAGACCTCAACCAATGATCCAAAGATTCACCGACAATTATCTTTCCACACTTTCTTCTTAAGATACACATCACAATTTCATAATGCAACAAATGTGCTGATAAGCATTTATCATGGTTTCTAAACAGGGCCAGATTTCCGAACAAAGACAGTAAAGGTAGTGTTTGAAGTTTTATAAAATGAATCCTGATATTTAATATTCATTCATTCTCTTCATGAGAAACAGGTTTGCTGTATTGCACCTCAAATGTGTTTTGCTATACAATAAGACCAAAGCCAAACCTCTGCCTCTGCATGAAAGTATTTCTTATTTCAGTGCTAACTAGAGGCGAGACTTTCTTACAGTGTTCTACAGCAACATCGGCAAATTGCACTATCTACTCTACTTCCAAGTCCATGTGGCCCAGTGTAGAAACCAGGAAAATAATAAACTTCTAAACCCCTATAGAAGAGGAAAAGTTCAACCAGATTTAAGATGTAACCTCAGAACATAATGAGGTTGCTATGCATCTTAGCAACATAAAAAATGAAGAAGCATCATGAATGATTTCCAAAATAAATAAATCCAAAGAATAAGTTAAATTATGCAAAGCTAGATGTTCCAAGAAACATTAACCCTTAAAGTTTTTAAGCCAATTGATGCATCTTTGATGTCATGTTTAATGTTTTTTTTAAACTGGAATTATTTGGAGAGCTTTCCAATGGCAGAAATATAAATGCAATATCTGTTGCAATTCTCTGCAAACCATGGCTCAATAGAAACCAACCTCTTGATTATATTGAAACATTCAGAGATTCCATAATCCAAGTGAAATGAAAGCTTCTTTCAATATTGAAAGAGATGTCAAGTTATCATTTTTCTACAATGGACCATACTAAATCCTACGACGTTGACACTAAATCTTGACCTTCACGTAAATGCCAGAGCAACATGATCAATTGTGATTCCCCGTCCCTCCCCAACCACACAGTAGCCAGATCAGTGATACCGAGAGTAACTGGGCTGATTCCACATGGGAAATTTTAGAATGCTGAAATGAATTCTACATGACTCCCTGAACATGGTCACACCCACCAGTAGTTAGGGTTGTAAAGAAGGCTTTTGTTATATTGCAGTATTGAGCATAGAGGTTAGGATGTTATGTTGCAGTTGCACAAAATGTTGGTGAGGCTGCATTTGTAGTATCTATCAGGTTAGGTTTTGATCAACTTGTTATAGAAGGGTTGGCATTAAACTGGAAAGAGTACAGAGGATATTGCTAGGATTCAGTGGCCTGAGGGTCGACAAATTGGACTTTATTCCTTGGAGCGCTGTAGGCAGCGGGGTGATCTTGTATAGGTGTTTAAAAGGTGAGAGGAGATAGATTTAATAGATACTCGAGGGACAACTTTTTCCATTCGGAGTATGGTGGGTATATGGAAGGAGCTGCCAGAGGAGGTATTTGGGGTAGGTACTATAACAGCATCTATAGGACACTTGGACAGGTACACATGGACGGAAAAGGTATAGAGGGATGCAGATGCTAGCAAATGGGACAAACTTAAATGCAGTCTCTTAGATGGCTTGGACAAGTTGGGCTGGAGGGCCTGATTCCAATAATCTTGCACGACAAAGATTCACAATTAATCTTGCACAGCAAAGGGCAGCAATATAGATGACACCAACAATAAAATACATACTCAATTCATAGTCTAAAGCTATTGGATTTGTAACCTGAATGCTGAGAAAATATTACCAATCATTACACAAACTAGTTATTAGCAAAACATGGTTATTCAGCTAGTTCCAGTGTCAATGGAGTTTTGATGTTCTAGTTGGCATTACCCCGGAGATTCGGAGGCTCCAGCTGCAGGCCAGTAGACGGTGACACCGGGAGCTCATGGGTCCCTGGTGGGAGACCGCTTTTCGGAGCTCCTGCAACGGCAACTTCTCCCGTTGCGGGGTTGAAAATGACCCAGAGCGGGACCTTACATCGCCCGGCGCGGCTTTAATGGCCGCGGGACTTGCTAGGGCCCGCCGGGGGCTCCAACATCAAGACCTGGAGTGGGGCCTTACATCGCCCGGCGCAGCCTTAACTGTTGCGTGACTTACTTACCATCGCCCGCCGGGGGCTTTGACTCTGACATCGGGTGGAGAATGGGGAGTGCAGGGGATAGATAAGACTTTGCCTTCCATCACAGTGAGGAGGAGATTCACTGTGATGGATGTTTGTGCAAATTGTGTTATATCTTGGTTCTTTTCTTGTATGTATGACTGCAGAAACTAAATTTTGTTTGAACCTCATTGAGGTTCAAATGACAATAAACGGTATTGTATTGTACTTGTGCAGATTTGAATTCTATTTAAATCACATCCCTACCTGCCTTTGCTGACCTGTACCTGGCAAATTATATACTGGCTCTGGTATATGCTTTGGTATATTCACATCCTCTGGTATAGTCCTATCTTGAATCTGTATAGTCATAAATGCAAACCTCAATGGTGTGCAAATGGCATAGTTATCAATTCCTTCACATTTCACTCACACCAAACAGGATTTCACCATGACTAATGCTTTCTGCTTGCGACTGAGTCTATCTTCCTTGCATATATCTGTAATGCTTTAAGACATTTCATGACATTCAATCACTGGATGGCGCCAGCAATGGCTGCCTCGCCAGCAGTCTGTCACGTCCTTTCTCTGTTTTTATTATTTGAAGTATGTTATAAAATGTGTGTTTCAATGTTTCTTGGTTAGGTTATGTGGGAGGAGGTGGGGTGGGGGGCCAAATAGGGGGAAACAACTGGAGTGGTGTGGCCTTTCCTGGAGACCGGCCTGGAGCTTCACGCCGCAGGCGCGGCGCGGACTTTAACGTCTCTGAGCCGAGGATCGCTAGAAGAAGTGCTCCGACCGCGGTGCCTGTGGACTTTTAACACCGTGAAGCTGCGGTCTCCGGTAAGAAGCAGCCAACTCGGGAAATCCATGCAGCGGAGTGTTCCGATCCGTCCCGATGTCGGAGTTTCGATCATCCCGACGCAAGGGCTTGAACATCGGACCGTCTGTAGCGGCGAACTGTGGAGGGTTCAAGGCACCGACCACAAGTGAACAAAGGAGGAAGATGCCTGAACTTTATTGGCTTCCATCAAAGTGAGGAATGTTGATTCCACCGTGGTGGATGTTTATGTTAAATTTTATTTTATGTGCGTATTGTGTTCTTTTCACTTAGTACACTGTATGGCAACTCAAATTTCACTGTACCTTAATTGGTTAAGTGACAATAAATGCGAATTTGAACTTGAAAAGTGTCATGCTGTGTCAGTGTTGATCTGCTAAAGTAGTAGCTGTAGGCCAATCATGTTAGCTTGCAACTTACTGATGCTGGTTGGGTGTGAAGGCCACTGGTCTTAACAAATAGCAGCAAAGTTATAAATAACTAATTCATATTGGGATTATCGAATGTAAACGGTCATTTCTAAATAGAGTGAAATGACCAAATGGAGTTCTACTTTTCAGTATCAATAGCTCATAACTATATCCTAACAATTTTTAATGGCTCTGAAATAGATAATTTATTTGGCAAGGAATCATTAACCCAATTAGATTATATTTCTCCAATCTTGTGAGACAATTTTGGAAAGTTGTTTTACCTAGAGATTAAATATCACATTTTTTTGTTGCAACACTTTGACAGGAAATTATAACCTTATGCTATGAAAGGGAACCGTTGGAAAGTTTACCATTGCACATCATATTTAATTCACAAAAACATTATAGAACATGTCAAAAATGCATCAAAACTTTCAAAATGGTAATAGCACTGATAAATTGGCTCAAGGTATGCAAATTCAATAGTCCCAATATTGTTAATATCCAACTTTCTGAAATAAATAAATGATACGTAGACACTCCCCGACTTATGCAATAGGTGACTTGCGTAAACTCGCACTTACATAACAATTCTGTACTCAGTCCCTAGTGCAATCAAGTAGTTTGTAATTTTCACAACACTGCGAGACCACTCAAGTTTACATTGGAACTCAAGCCTTGCGCCGCAGAATGTGCTCCAGACGCCACTGAGGCAATGAATATTCTCAGGGAGTTATTTCGGGTAGGTGATGGGGAGAGTGATTCCGACTTGCGTAAAACCTGACATGTAAGGGTTCACGGAATGTAATGCTTCCGTAAGTTGGGGAGTGCCTGTAAATGGTATCTATCCAATCAATATTTCTTAGTTATCTCTTGTTGGGCTTTTACACAATTAGAATCATTGACTGTTTAGAGTAGGATGGCATATAATAAACAAAATAATGATTTAGCAATGATGTTCTTACCCAGCGGTTGAACGCCTGGGGGAAGGTGGGGTGGTGGAGGCACCCCAGGGTGAAGTGACTGCATGCTGCCCAAGCTGGCCATGCCATCAATAGGGCCTTGTAATGGAGGCATGCCTTGTGGGTAGCCACCTATCATGCCTTAAAGGACAACAACAAATTTCAAACATGCATCAAGGATGTCAATAACATGCAAGTCTATATCAATGTTCCCTCTAAATTAGCTCATTTTGTGAGAAAACCTCTCTCATATGAATAATTTTGGATCAGTAATAACATGTTTGCAGACACCAACAAAAGTAAGCTGTGCATATTCAATTTTGGAGTATTAAGCCATGAATTAATTCATTTATTTTCTGATCCATTTCAACACTTAGAGGGAACCTTGGTCTGCACAATGAAGCATGCACTACAAACTAATGGATAATGAAAAGTATAACTAAGGATAGATATGATTAGTATGTGAAGAAATAACGCAGGGTAATAAGCAGCTATACACACATCTTTCTAAACATTTGCACGGGATTAAAATGTGTTGGGTCACATCTCTATCATTCAATTTGAAAAATTGAACTTTCTAGTCGAAAAGTTGGATTACCTACCTTTGGCAAGGTCTTCTCCATTCTCTGAATATTATCCATCACATACCAAAGTCCTGTCATCCAATGAGGGAAAAACAAAGGGACAATGTCCCTTTAACTAATTTCCAATGTAAAATTAAGCTAAGGCACATGATTCATCCTCTTTCTGTATTCTATATATTCTTATCTTTTTTTCTTATACTTAGATCAATGAAGGCGGTCATTCAGCCCATCAGTTAATGCTGACACCCTGGGAGCAATCCCATTCTTCCTCTCCTTACTTTTCTATATCCCTGCAATTTATTCTCTCTTTTATGTGTTCATCAACTTTGATTCTTCTTTAGTTATCCATCTATACAAAAGGGCAATTTACAGCAGCTAATTAATTAAACAATCGATTTTTGGTATCATGGAAGAAACCAGAGCACCCAAAGAAAACCATGGATATCAGGTTATTTTTCACTCAGTGAAGCAAAGCACTAAGACATGTAAGCATTGAGTGACAAGATTCTCGAATTTTGTCTGTTCAAACCCATATCCAGATCAATCAACATGGAGCATGGTATATGGAGGATAACATCTTTCAAAAGGAGGAGAGTGCCTATTAAAGGTAGGTGACCAGTGTTTTTATCCCTGTTATTTCCACATACTATAGGATACTTCTCTTCTTGTGCTGTAAGAAGAGAATAGTGTAACACTTGGTGTCTGCCCAAATAATCTTCTTAATTATTCAGTTTATGAATTTATACAGCAACATGTGATAAAAATACAATACAATGTTCAAATGGTAATTTTGCTTGTGCTGTCCAAAGCAGTTTGATTAGTTGTTTAGGATTTAGCCTCTTTTCCAAAAATATGCATCCAGACAAACTTGCCAAATTACTCAAGTAATTATTTTTTCTCCAGCAAAACACAACATGTTGGAGGAAGTCAGCGGATCAGGCAGGATCTGTGGATTGAATGGACAGATAACGATTCAGGACAGGACCTGAAACATCAACAGTCCCTTCCTCCACAGATGCTGCCTGACCTGCTGAGTTCCTCCAGCCTTTCGTGTTTTGCTCATGATTCCAGCATTTGCAGTTTCTTGTGTCTCCACCTTTTCTACAGAATGGGTAAAAATGTGTTGTCTTCTGAAGTTTCCTCTCGCTCAAAGTATTTTTAAGAATCCCGTGAAGATGATCCATTTTACCGTAAAAATATAAAGCTGGTAACCTAAACAAATTGAATCCCATGACAAATGGTACTTTGACATTCATAAAAAATGTGGGAACTCAAAAATCAGAAAAAGATCTACAAGCCAAAACAAATGAAATTTAAAAAAAGAATCACACTTCTTTTGAGGTAGCAAAATAGCATAAGGTGCCTAATTTTAAAGCTTGAATCTTATTAAAGTTAGTTTCTAAACTAGAAGGTTCAAATTTCAATTAAGGATTGAACACCCAATATTTCCATCCAATTTTGAAAAATCCTCCTCACAAAAGCCTTGCTGATGATTTACCTATAAACACAGCATCATTCCTGGGCCAAGATCTTGAAGCTTCCTGTTTAAAAGCATGGTGGATCACACAGGATCTGCTGTAGTTCATGAAAAGTTGCTGCCTTTTTATAATTTCAAGGGCTGTTAGGAATGAACATTAAATGCTGGCCTTCTTAGTGAAATGAATCCGTTTTCTGAACCTCTTCTTACAAGATTATAAATTATCCAAAATGGCGGAGCAAGTTCAGGTATAATTTTAGGTAACATTTATTGCTTAATTTATTCCGTGATGAATAGATCCAAAGTGACTCTGCAGTTTCAAGTAAATCTACAATCCATTAGGTGGTTTTTATGATTTAATGGAAACCCAATTTAAAAAACAAATTAATGGGACGCAGTCTTCTCTGCTTTGAGTGGAAGTTCTGATCAGGAGGTTCCACGGGATTCGTCACTCACGTAACAGCTTGGTGATAACATAGTAGTTATCATCACCGGAATAAAATGGATGACCATACATTGCCATTCCGATGATACCATCAGTGAAGTTACATGGTTACTGAAGGCAGTATTCCATATATTAAAAAACGTTGCCAGTATATGACTAGTTACCAAGTGGAGACACAAAGGAAAATGGAAAAATATTTTTTCAAAGGTTTTCATCCCTGAACCTCTCAATTTCTCAGTACGGTACTCTTTAAAATCTACAATTGTAATCACGCTTTTGCTTGACTGCCCTAATGTCTCCTTATGTGGGAATGTGTCAAATTGTTTGGAATATAAATTCCTGTGAGACACCGTGCAATGTTTTAATTCATGATACCATGCAAGTGCAAGCTGCTATTGTTACTATTAATTATTTACTATTAAGCTGCATTCAGTGGTTGATTAATGGCACTAATACATTTATCAAACAGGCTAAAAACAGAAATTACTGATTATAACTCTTAGTGATAGGATTGATTAAAATACAGAGGTAGGGATAAAAATTGCTCAAATTAAACAGGCTTATAGAAACTATATATTTTAAAAATGGAGTATAGTCAACAACT
This sequence comes from Raja brachyura, assembly GCA_963514005.1. The sequence goes on from OY740796.1 coordinate 11,331,437, forward strand.
AAGGAAACAATCAAAGGAATATAATACTACAGCACAGCTTTTGCAATAATTCATAACCACACAACTGTAGATAATAATAGACAAATAATTGTAAAGAACTTGAGGAAATGAAATCATGTGACTTAACTTGACTTAATATTAAAACAACTTTAAAGAACACTATCCCTGCAATTTTCTTATTGGATGACGTGACTATCCTTTAGTATGTGGAAGATAACGGGGAAAAAATATTGCCAGATTACAACCAATGTACATTTTTCATGAAGGTAGACACAAAATGCTGGAGTAACGCAGCGGGACAGGCTGCATCTCTGGAGAGAAGGATTTTCATGAAATGATTTTAAAAATTACGTACATGTGGTTAACCGTTAGCAACGGTTAGAACATTTTGCAAGTAACATCATATTTTCCTTGACTGCAGACAACAACTTATTTTTGGAATACGAGTACTAAACATCAAAACTTCTAATGAATCGTTATTTTTTTCTAAATATAATAATATCCTTAGTTTTTATATCTATTGATTGCACCAACTTATTTTTTGTTCACCCTAGAAAGTTTCTAATTTTGTGTAGCTTCCAAGGTTTGGAATCCAATTTAGAGATTTTGATTTTTGTGCAATTCATAAAATATTTGCAATGATTGCACTTTTTGATTGTTTATAGTAAGTAGAGACAAAATGCACAAAATACTTTGTATTTTAAGTTACGTCACAAATAAGACGTCTGCCACAAAATTAATTTGGTGCAACAATGCAGAGTTCTTACAATCATTAAGACAGAACTTAATATTATCATTTTGGATCACAATATCCAGGAAAATGCATTAAACATTTCTGGTATGTAACCCTTGAGAGAGACTTTCTACATGTACTTTTGGTAAACCACTATGGTGCTGATGAAAACCCTGCAATGCAAAAAAACAGCAAAATGACCCCCCTCCCTTCCCAAATTTGGTTGAAAGCAGTGTTCCATAGAATCGTAGGCCTTTGCCATTTAGCTAGTTCTCATATGCTACCTGTGACCGGGGTCATCTGCTGATGGAGAATTCCCATTGGTGTAGGAGGTGGTACTACCCCCATGATGGCACCTACAGGTGTACCAGCCCGTGGGGAGGCACACTGCTGCTGCTGAGCTGCACGCTCTCTCTCCTGCTGCTCAGCCTGCTTTGCTGCCCGCTCTGAAAAAACACGAATGTATATTCACATGGGCACACCACTCTATTTATTTATTACAGCACAGAATTCGAAATTTGCACCGATGAGATAAAGAAGATATTCGCTTTGATTAATATATTCACAAAGACTAACCTACATTCCAATTGCCAGGATAACTTAACAAAGCCTTTTTCAAAATGCTTTCAATGAGAGATGAGACAACTCATCTCAACCATACACACAATTTCCTTATAGACTTGGTACCCAATAATAAAATTTGACCAAAAGGAACAGCACTTCTCAGCATTTCTGGTAATCTCCTCAACTGTGTGAAATAACTCTATTTTGTAAGAGCCTGGCAAAATCTACTTCTAATGCAATCCTTTGTTTACCACGATTAGCAAATGCCACGGCCGCAAATCAAGGCAGACGGAATCATCAGCAAAGTCTTTTATTTTCTTTCAAATTAATTTTATCCTTGAGATGGATCTTAATAAACCTTACGGTGTACGGATGATACATTTAACTCAATAAGTGTTCAGGTAGCTGGCAGTAAATTCAAAATCGCATTACTTTAAAGTAAAAAGAATTGTCAAGATACAATGTCTGTATCTAGCTGTTGGTTTAACATAATTTAATTCAGGCACAAATTAGCTACTGTGATGTCAGGTTATTTTTTAATAAAACACTTTAAATGTGTTTGCTATAAAAAACAAATAATAAGCTACCTTCATACTCTGCTTTTTTGACAGCCTCAAGGTTTCTCCATTCTGTACCCACAAGCCTACTCAGCTCTCCAAAAGAAAAATCAGGATGCTTGGCTTTGATAACAGCTCTCATTTCACTGCTAAACAAGATGTAACCACTTGGGTTAGTCTTCCTCTTTCCCTCCTTCTGTTTAGTGCCCTTAACGGATTTCGGGGTTGACTACAAAAAAGGAACAAAGGACAGTTGAGAACATTAACATTTCTGAGCCATATAAGCTTATGAGGAAGAACTTTGAGTTACGAGTTATATCTAATCAGTGGGGCAAAACCATATCCTTAGGTTCTTGGCACATTTTCTGTTCACGCTGCATATCTTAAATAACCATACTATAAACAGTTGAAAAAACATGTCAACATGTAACATTTATACACAGATTACTGATCTGTAGTAAAAGCCTGCTAATTAACTGAGAAATAAATGAACAAAAGCAACTTTTTTTAAATAGTGAGTAAGATAAAATGAACTGTTATTGGCCCAAATGTCATACTTGCTTATTCTAATTGAAGCATATTTTTGAGTCGATTTTAAATTTCTATCCTTTTTCTGGTCCAATATCAGAGCTTCTCAGCCTTCTCTCAAGCAACTGTCAGTGCACTTTGGAACTGGCAAAGGAATGCTCAAGTATGACTATTCTCAGCCATTTATTCAGTGATGTTGCAGCTTCACTTAGCATCTCCCAGTTGGACTAAGGTTTGGGCACAGCATTATCTGTGATTTCATAATTTTCTCATTTATATAAATCAAAATGTTTTCAATTGTTTCATTGATCAATTTGTGAACCTACAAGAATGACTGGTGCCCAAAAATATTTGGACCAATAGAACAATAAAATAGATGTATAATTGTATAGATAGATGATTCGTCTTTTTAATGCATGAAACTGTAAATGCATTTTCAAAACTGTTACTTATTTAGTAATTATTTTTGAGTGAAAATTTGAATCTTCTCTCCATAGACTTTTTAGGTATCACCAATCCATTTTTTCCATAACAGAAAATCCACAAGCTTACTCTTTAACATCCTCCGGCGTAACTCAAATTAGCTGTAGAAACTCACCACCCTGCAAGATGACGAACATGTTTAAGAAGGAAATGCAGATGCTGGTTTAAACCGAAGATAGACACAAAAAGCTGGATTCAATCAGGACAGGCAGACTGAAGAAGGGTCTCGACCCGAAAAGTCACCCATTCCTTCTCTCCAGAGATGCTACCCTGTCCCGCTGAGTTACTCCAGCTTTTTGTGTCTATCTACGACTAACATGTTAACTAAAAATGAGTTTTAATATTCAGAGGTTCTATGTTGAGCTAGGTTGGTTGCTGAGCCATTAACAATGACCTTAAATGCTATGGAACTGGATGATTCAGATATCACATGGTTAAGTTGGCCACCATAGCCGCATTTGTAGTAAGATTCTGTTATCCCATTTAGCACCTTGGAACAATTCCAACAAAGGTAACCACTTTTTCTAAATATTGATTTTCAGTGCTACTTGAATTTTGTAAATTTTAATGTTAATTATTCAGTTGTTCCAATCCAGATGAAATAGTACAATCATGATTTATGATGTTGATAACAGAATCTACTCAATTCTCACATTCTTTAAAGTTAGAATTATTTTTGATTTAGTTCCACAAAATTTATAAACCACACCTCCTCTTAAAAAGCCTCATGTGTTTAAATGTTTCTGTACCTGTAGAGCACCTCAGCAAGATCCGATTACTGTACCTGTGGAGGTGTATAAGGAGCTATTTCCATTTCATTGGGAACAGGAGTTTGTAACTGAGGCACAGATGGCTGTTCAACAGTTTCAGCTTCTTCATCAACGCCTTCTTCGTGATCTTCATCAGGTTCCTCAAATTCTGCAAATTTCATCTCTAGGTCCTGTATTTTCTTATCTAAAAGAGGAGATGGTTCCTTGTGGGGAACAATAGGTTTCCTGGAACAATATACAATCACAAATAAGTTTTAGGTAGCAACTGGATTGGCTGCGAGTGGTTTTCCTGGAGGAGGCGATCGGTGACCTTTTGGAGGTTGTAAAATTATAAGGGACAAAGACAGGGAAGACAGCCACTGTCTTTGTTGCAGGGTAAGGAGAGGGGGATAATTTAAAAGGGGTTTAAGGTGAGAGGGGGATAATTTAAAGGGGACCCGAGGAACAAGTTTTCCTACACAGAGGGCAGTGGGTATATGGAATAGAGGAGGTAGTTACAGCGTGGAAGAGACAGTTGGATAGATTCATGGAGATAATAGTGTTAGAGGGATTTTGACCAAACAGGCAAATGGAATTAGTGTAGGTTGGCATTTTGGTCGGCATGAAAGAGTCGGGCCTTAGTAGCTTTTCGTGATTTGTTTTTGCAGGGTTGTTATATGTCTTTCGAACAACTCTCCAATAAATATAATTTACCTAATTCACATTTTTTTTAGATATTTACAAATTAGACACTTCTTGAAGGCTACTCTACCCCTTTTTCCGCTACCACATCAAACAAAAATTTTGGAAAATGTTCTACAGTTGAACCCGTATCAGAACCCTATTTATGTTGATTTTGAAATTACAAATAGATACATTTGAAGAGTCGGGCCGAAGGGCTTGTTTCCATACTGTACAAATCTAGTAATCTACAGTAAAGCACATTTCCATTTAAAATCATTAACAAGTTCCTTGAAGGCTTATACAACGCCATTAATTCAACCAATAATTAAATTAGTTATTGTCATGCATTGGAATAATTCTGTATCAGACCCATCACTTGCAATGCCTTCCCGCACTTAACTGCCCGAGTAAAGTCTTGAGAGTCAATTTAGCTGACCGTTTGCACTCTCTTAGGCAGTGGGGTTTGGATGGTCACAAGGCCTCACCTAATATAATGCAGAGATCGTCCCTGAAAGGATGTTAAGCTAATGATGGAGCTTTGACAAAACTAATATTAAATTTCATATATTTAAATCTCTCTAATGCCTAAAAATATTTTAATTGTTGTATACAACATAAAAAAAAATACAAATTAACAGTTAAATGTATATAAAGCAATTTAAAATGTGTTATCTCTTCCTCCTAATCTGCAGGATATAGACTTCCCTCCAAAATGCATGGAGCTTCAGGTCCTGTGTCATGTCAAACTAATGCACGATTTGAGAGGCAATTCTCCAGTAATGTGTTGCAAAATCCCACTAGCACTTAATTTCAACACACCAGCTGGAGCCCTCCAAATATGTCAGCAAGTTCCGGACTCTCAGTATTTTATTCTCTTTGGAAACGGAACATAATACTTTGACAAAGGACTGCTACACTGTTGGAGGTGTAGTGTTTGGTTGAAGTATTAGACCACATCTTTGTTTGACATCCCAATTGGATGAAAAAGATCCTTAGATATGATGTCAAACGGGGGGAGTCAGCCCTTGCACCCAGGCAAATACGTACCCTTCAATCACCATTATTAAACCAGTTGCTGTTAGTTGGAGATCACCATATAGAAAGTGCCTGTAGTATTTCCTATATTATAACCACACATCTTTAAGTATCCCACTAGTTGAGGCCATGAATTATAATTTGTGCATTACAGATAAAGTAGCCTTCTCAAGTGCAGACGAACTGTAATCAAATCAATGAGTAAAGTTTCACCATTAGAGGAATGTTTTACTATTTAACGACAACAAGCCTCACCTGAAATAGTACACTTCATCATCCAGTACTTTAGCAGATAAGGAAAATCGCTTGAGGCCTTTAAATCTTTTCATTTGTTTGTCAGTTTCGTTGTAACGACTTTCACAAATGTATACTTCATTTTCATTCACTTCCGTTGGTCGACAAGAGAGGTAGTCTTTAAATGACAATACACTGCACTTGCCTAAATGGAACAGCACCACAGGAATATTTTACATTAAATATACAATTTAGCAATTACACTAGTGCAAAGTGAAATCTGGTTTTGTAATATATTAGTGCATTTTTATACTAACCACCTATTTGAAGACCAAAATTAAATATTTAATTCTGCTGATCAAAATGTCCTCTTACAAATTGATACTCGTAAAATTTCAAATATTTCCCAGTACAGTTTATTGAATTTATGCCGAAACTTAATGCATTATTGTACTTTGTAATCAGGCGTAAGATATTAATTCCTTACCAATCACACAGGTCATGGTGCAAGTTTCTTCCACATTGCTAAGAAACACTTCCTTCTTGTAAAACATTTTGGTGGGCTCGTGCTCCGTCTCCTCAGGATGAATGAATATGGGGCCGAAGAAATATGCAGCACCACCCCGTACCCACATCTTCTCAATCCTATCCATAAGGTGCACAAAAAGCACAAGTTACCATATCATTTTTACAATATTTACTTTTACATACGGTACTTTACAGAAAAGGAGCTGTCTGAAGAAAGGATTCGATCTAAAATGTCAACCATTCCTTCTCTCCAGAGATGCTGCCTGAGTTACTCCAGCATTTTGTGTCTGCCATAAATTTTTATAAGACTAGCTACATTTTCAAATATTTGAACCATTCCCACGAGAGTAAAGTAATTATTTATATATTGTTTTAATAACCAAATAGTTAATAATAGCATTTTTTTTAAAAACATGGTGATTATTGAAAAGCAAACCTGAAATTATAGAAATGTTTATCTAATTTACCTGCCCACACGTGGTTGGACTAAACCATGAGATTTTATGAAAACACAATCTCCAATCTTGAGCCACAAATCATTATAATGCAGCTGTTCATAATACTGGCAACCCGGTTCTCCATTTGAAATTTCCACTGGTACATCTTCTCGATCCTGAGCAAAAAGATCGAGTAATTAGACATGTACTGCATGGTATTGAAGCAGATAATATGCAGCCACTCAGAACTGAAATCTTGATAGTTGAATTTTGGAAAAAAAGAGTAATAACTGTTATAGTAGGTCCGTTTTTTTAAAAATTCATGTCTATCTGCTTTTATAACCTCCCCTGGCAACTAGATCCAGACACCAAACTATTCCTCACACTTCTCCTTTAAAGTTGTGTAGGAAGAAACTGCAGATGCTGGTTTACACAGTAGACACAAAATGCTGGAGTAATTCAGCGGGACAGGCAGAATCTCTGGATAGAAAGACCCAGTCTGAAGGGTCTCGACTCGAAACATCACCCATTCCTTCTATCCAGAGATGATGCCTATCCCGCTGAGTTACTCCAGCATTTTGTGTCCAACTCCTTTAAACGCACCCGTCAGCATAAATCTATGCCCTGTCGTGTTTCACATTTCCGCCCTGGCGAAAATATTCTGATTATCTGCTCCACCTATACCTCTTACAGTTTTATAAACTTCTATCAACTGTCTCTGCTGCTAAAGAGAAAGCAAGTTTGTCTGACCTTACAGCTAATACGCGTTCTTACCTGGCGAATCTCGTCTACGTCCCATCCAAAGTCTCCACATCCTTACTTTGGGTTAGCAACTCTTCAAATTAAGCCTAACTAAAGTTTTATACATCTGCAACATGACATCCAAGCTTTTATACTCATTGCCCCAAAAGATAAGATGTCTTACAAAGAAATAAGTCACTCTACTCATTGGTGTTGCCACTTTCAGGAAGTAATGGACTTGCGCCATGAGATCCCTCTGTACATCAGTGCTCCCAATGGTTCAGCCATTAATTGCAAACTTTCCTCTTACATTTGACCTGCCATAATCCAATCTCACACTTGTTTGGATTATACATTATCTTGCCATTTCTCAACCCATATTTCCAACTGGTCTACATCTTGTTGTATCCTTTGATAACCTTCCTTATTATTCACAACTCCATAAATGTTGACTTGTCTGCAAATTTACAAATCACCCCACCCTCATTTTTATCCAGATTTTTTATATATATGACAAACAATGGAGATCTTGGCCCTGAACCTTGCACAATATCATGTTACAGACCTGCAGTTAGAATAACAACGCTCCGCCATTTTACTTACCAACTCGTTTTAGATCCCATGTGACTTCTGAACCTGTCTCCCATCAAATGCTCAACTAATGTTCATGTAAAAAGTATCTACTGCCCTGTCCTCCAATCATTGTTGTTACGTTTTCAAATATCACGATCAAAGATATCATAAAAAGTTTTCATCATCTTTTAGTATAAAAAAAATGCAATGTTTATTTTCTTCTGAGTAAATGAGATTTCATTTACATTTTATGGCATGCATGGAGTGTGTTCTGCATTATCACAATGCTGTAGAAAATCCAGTTTCATTAGCTTAAATATACTTGCTATTTCAAAGTAACAATAGTGGGTATTAAGCTACAGTTCATTTCAATACAGAAATTATTATGCAGTTTCCATCAGCAAATGAAACATCCAAGCTTCTTGTCAAGGAACAAGGTAGTTGTCACAGTCATTCCCAATGTACGCCTTTACATGTGCATTTCTGCCTACTTTTGTATAATATAAGGTTATATGTGAAAGGACTAATGTGCAGCCTGGATATTTCCTTTCCACACAGAGGCACTGATATAGGCAAAAGTAAAATGGAGGAAATGATCAGTTTTCAGCGGCAAGTGCCCTTGTGCAAGAGGCAGAGCTGTTGGCATATTGATAATGCAAAGTGGGCTGGGTGAACTGTGATCTTGAGAACTACTGTAAAGGATAGAGGTGCCTCTAACAATTCTTCCAGACTCATGTACTTAAGGAAGGTATTAAGTAAATATAGTTTTCTGACTCTTTTGCAAATTTCCTCCCAAAACTGACAAATGTGATCTTTACCTCCCTGAGGTCATGTCATTTCAGGAGAATATATTGGAGAAATAACTATTTTTTAAGATCTTATCTGCTTGATATGAATTAAAAATCCAGTATTCTTCCAGTATTACACTGAAGTCACATTGCTTCAATACTGACTGCATGTCTGACCATACATTCCTCTGGCAATGTGCTGTTGAAGGTCATTTCCCTGAAAGGTTAATTTTCATCCTGATTCTTATGCAACAGGATTCAACTTAAATGTAGATACCTTATCAATGATGCTGTTATTCTCGTCACCTTTGGTTTCTTCATTCATGGGTTCAATAGATTCTTTGTTGTCTATTTTGTCTGAATTAGCGAAAACGGAAGCGACGCGAACTACTGGTAATGGTGTGTGTCGTGGAACAAATTTCACTGCACTCAGGGGCATAGTCCACAATTTAATTTTTTTGAAAGATTTGGTCTTTGCTGAATATCGAGATTCACAGACAAATACATCTTCAGCTCGAAAACCTTCAGGTCGAATTTTGAAGTATTCCTGCATTCACGGACAGTCAAAGAAATGAAAAGTAAAAACACATTTTAGCCATACCATTCACCCTCATTTACAGGAATTAAATTGCAGAGATTATATATATTCTTCAAGGAAAACAAAAAAATGTCAGTACAATTATGAAGGCAGGTAAAACCAGGAATATGTCTCAATCTAAATTATTTGTACAAGGCAGAATACAGAATGATAATGTAACATTCAATGAGGAGTCCATATTTCCCTTGTGTTAATGGAACATTGTTGTCATCTGCAACAAGAAGTTCCAGATATAATCAACAATATGCTAAATCATCTCATTTCTGATTTGCAGTAATAAATTCGTTATTAGAGGTCCAGGAGATACCGAGTTGAGGAGGAAAATGTTGCAATAAGCGATTTCAGTATTCCGACTGCACATGCCCACGTCATAGGTCACTTGCGATAAACATTCTCAGCAGCTGTACTGCTGCGTGTGTGCAGGCCTGCGTTTCGTCCCTGGTCAGGCGGGGGGGGGGGGGGGGAGACTCGGCTCTGCCTGTCATGCCGGTGCCGCCCCCAGGCTTGCAGTCGGCACGGAGGGGCTCTGGCTCCCGGGAACCGTTCGGATGCGCCTCTCGCCTTGACCAGTGGCTGTTGGCTGGCCCCCTCGGTGCCCGTGGGGGCCAAGCGCCGGTCATCAGCGGGGATGCACACGGGGTGCTGCTGCGGCTCAGCAGGTTAGGCAACATCTCTGGAGAACATCCCAAAACGTCACCCATTCCTTTTCTCTGGAAATGCTGCCTGTCCCGCTGAGTTGCTGCAGCGTTTTGTGTGTTTCCCCGTTGATGGCTGATGCTCGGCTTTCGCCAGCGCTGGGGGGGTTGGTCGGCGGCCGCAGGGTTGGGTGGGTGGAGGCGTCTGGCGGTCTCCAGCCTGTTGGGGAGCGGGTTCCTCAGAAGTTGGAGCGGGGTTGGGCTGGAGTTGGCGCTTCTGCTCTGCACTGGCTGTGCGCCTGGGGCCGCCACTCCTCCGAGCCGATGTCCCGTCGGTCCTGGGTTCGATCCTGGCTGCGGATGAGGCATGGGTCTGTGTGCACGCAGCAGCCGAGAATATCTCTCCGCTGGTCCAGTCTCTCCCTCTCTCTCACATCTGCCCCCCTCCCTCTCTCTGTCTCGCTGTTACACCCCGCTACCTGGCAGTCCCGTTCCTCAGATTAAATATATTTTTACACATAAATTATGAATAAGGATAAGAATTTATACACAGTTTATATAGCCAGAGCTTTGTTCGCTTTTTCTTTATCGCGAATGACCTTTGACAAATCCCGTGATATTCCATTTTTTGGAATACCGAACTCGCTTATTCAGAATAACTATAATTTCAAGTGATCTTTACCATAAAGTGTTAAAGCAGAGGATCAATCAAAGACAATAATATTTTGCTGTGATGTATCTCATGAATAGGTAACCGTCCAAGGTTTCATATCAAAATGGACATATGAACAAAAGCTCTTTGGGCAATATCTCAAATGGCTGATTGCAGACTTTCAACACAAATCCATATTTTCAGAAGAGGATTACATGAGGATAAAATGTAAAGAAATTGTGCAGGAATCAAAGTGCATTTCTTCTTTGTTTGAATGCTTGGAAAACTTTACTTTCTAGTTGTACCCAAATCTCCCCAATGCTAGCTTGACTCCAATTTCCAGCTGTGAATGGACGCTGGCTGGGTCTACTTTTTTACTGCAGTATTAGAGATGCAAGAAACTATTTGCAGAAAAATATGTTGTGTTTGCAATTTTGTGACAATGCAATCAAGTACAGTATATATTGCTCTGTACATTCTACAATTCCCGATAGGTGTAATTATGGAGTAATCAGAAACCATACACTCACCTTGACAAACATCACTACACATTTGCCTAGAATTTTGTTGACTAGAATCTTGTTATAGTAATCACTTTTGAAAACTTCTTTTTCAAGAAATTTTCGTGTAGCCAAGTGGAAGGTTTCATTTGGCCGATAAAACCAGCAGCCATACAGCCATTTCTCACCTACAAAATATATATTGAATCCAAGAGTTAGTTACATGTTTAAGGAATATGATTGCCAAAATGATCAAAAGCACCAAAACTGATTTTAGGCAAACAGGTATAATTCTAGACTATCTAATAATGAAAGACGTGGAAGGAGGCAAGTATAAATCTGTTCAGGAAATAAGTAAATAAAGAACAATCATGGACCATCTCAACTACCTTAATATTTACTGGACAGAAGAAGAGATACGAGGGTAGAGTTTTTCCTACCCAGGCAGGCTCTATTCAATCGCAATATGTTAAAAAGGTCAACAAATGAAGATGTGATACAGTATACATGGGGAATAAATCAAAGCAGAGAAAAGTAGTAGGCCAAAATCTAGGTCGATAATCTTCACTATTTTTTTTACACACACTGTATCACTGATAAAATTTTGAAATGAATGAGTTACTTTAACCACTAAATTAACACACAACGCTAATATTCATTCTTGCCCATTGTGCTGCATGCACATTGGCACCTTCTCTTTATAATGCAAAGAATCACATGCACGCACATACACTCTCGGGCTCGGACACAGGCGCCCTTGCTCTTGGCCTCCCATCTCAATTCCTTTTTTTAATTTTCATTTTTTAATTTTATATTTAATTTTATTTATTAGAATGTACATTACAGTAGTATAAGCCAAAAATAACGTAATACATTTTGTGTACCACTACTTGTTTTAAATTTTAAGGAGAAGAAAATTAGAGAAAGTTAGATAAGAAAGTAAGTGCGTGAAAAAGTGATAAGGAAGAACCCGTAGAAACGTAGAACACGAGAAAGAATAGAAAAACAATAAAAAAGAGAAAAATAGAAAAAAAAGAAAGTAAAATAAGATAAAAGGGATGTACCTACTTCGTATCTTTACACACCCCTCACCAGGCCCTGAAACCGTTTATTTTCAAAGTTATGTTGCACCCTATGGTTGTACCATCTCAATTCCAAACACTTCGCACACATTACCCTTGGCCCTGCAAACCCACAGTGCTCCCTGCTCCTACACCCCATTCACAGAGGTTTCTCACCTTCCCTTCAATTTCCAGTACTTTGACTTCTTCCTGCCCTTGCACAGACCTCGTCTATTACAACCATTTCCTCTCTGCGCATGCCTGCCCGGATTGCCAGTTGCACGCTAGTCTCCAGTTCCTGATCACAGGCAAACTCTCATCCTGACTGATGACCTTAGCCATACTTTGTCCCAGCCTCCTAATACCCGTGAAGCCCCAGCCCCTGGCAGTTCACACCACTGCACCTTGCCAGTCATGTTTCATCTGCAGGTCTTGCATGTCACAATCTCAATTAAAATCTGTAAAATGTTGGGGGGTTTTATTTTCTGGTTTTCTGTTTTTGAGAATGTTTCAATGTGACTGGCTGCATGGTGTTGCTGTTGCAGGATACACGAGATCTCATAAAACTGATTCTAGAAAGAATCCCTACTTCATTGTGGGTGGCTTTCCTCAGGTCAGTACTGAGTGCTACTGCTTTGTTGACGGCTGTACAATTTGCAACTCCATACAAGAATACAATAACCCTCTCCCATTACTTGAAATAGAATTGACAAAAACGTTTTAAAAATAATTATGGACTCTCCCATTTAACTCAACTGGTCACTATTTCTATTTTTCAAAACACCACCATAACTCTCTAAACCACAATTAAACAAAAATCAATTTGAATCAATTACCAGTGTCGTCTTCCCAGAGTCTCTCAATGCAGACGATGTGAGGGAGCAGGTTTGGTTCAGCTGGCTCAACATAAACATAATCTCCCACGTGGTACATGTTGTCTTTAAAGCTGCAATCCTGGCTATATGTACGCTGGATTCCATATGTTCCATGGCTTCCTGAGTGATCATCACTCATGTTTTTTTCAGATTCTGTTCGGGAGAATTGCAAAATTTATCGTGTGCTTAAAATAATTATATAAAAACTATAAGATTATAAATATGTTTTGAAAAAGTACAGAAATCGTAAGGACTTCCACCTGGAACCGTGTGGTTTAGGTTTTAAACGGAGAATTATTTGTTTTGAGCTGTCTCAATGGTTTAATGAATAAATTAACCACAGTCTTAAGCAGGTCATCAACAAACCCTCTGATATAGCAGGTTTGGAGATGACCTGTTGATGTACATATACGATGAACAGTTAATACAAGGAAAGGTAATTAGCACAATGATATACAACCCGGCAAGCAGTTAGAATCATGCAACACGGAAACAGGACCGTCAGCCCAATTTGACCATAATGTTTAGTTTAGAGACAGCCTAAAACAGGCCTGTCCAGTTCACACTGACCCCAGATCACCTGCTCACACTTGTTTTATGCTATCCTACTACTTATACTATCCACTCCCTATACTCAGGGCAATTTACTGAGCCCTCACTGGCATGTGTCATTGGAAATAATCCAGAGATTACTACACTTGAGATCCTGCTTTACAAACCTTTGGCCCAACTCCTTATAATAACTGCAGGACCTCATCCATTTTCCTACTTGGGTCAAGTTCACAACAACGTCATTGCTGCTCACCCTCCACCTTGAGAATGCTCTGAAGCCACTTCGAGGCATCCTGGACCCTGGTACCAGGGAGTCAACATACCGTGCTGGAGTCCCATTTGCGGCTAGTCATTTTCATGATGGAAGGGAACAAGAGGACATCTGAAATTAACCACTCTATTCATATGAAAGGCCATGAACTGGGATTAAAGGCAGATAGACAAAATATTCTTCCCCATGCAAGTCTTCGTCATCTCATTTTTAGTGACCGAACATTTTCTATATCCATTCCTCTGATGAGCCATGCCAATATATATTTTGGTGGATGAAGCCCTACTTTCTCTTTCAATATTTTTTAATTTTAAAATAATGTAAATGAGGATCACATTTCAGGGAAGGCTGGATGGAGGAGATTTGGAGTTCAGAAATGCAATGTAACTAACCCAAGCCACTTTGCCCCCAAAAAGTAAAAAGTAAAAGCTGCCAAAACATTTTACAATGCCAGTTAAATACCTGATAATTCTTTCTTTTCCTCCTCTCTCTTCTGCTTATCTTCCTCTATTTCTTTTGGCAGCTTCTCCTTCTTTTCTTTTTCCAAATCATGCTGCAAATGTTTCAGAGTGAAGCTGAGAGCTGGTGAAAGCAGAATCTCTCCATTTTTGCACAGTTCATCACGTATCTTAATGAAAAAATGCTGCAGTTCCACTGCATCTTCATAGATTTCTGAATCAGTTCTGAATAGGCCACAAAGATGGTGTTATTTGTGCTTCTGTGCATTAACCTTTTTGCTTTTTAAGGGTGATGATTATATCACAGTATCCTTCCAAGGCCTTTATACCCCGTCATATACTTCAATTAACTTCACAATTGAGCCCAGACGGTATCTGTGTATGGTATGTAGTGGATGGAAGGTAATAAGAGCCAAACATTACCTTATTTTAATTCACTGTTTACAATATGTGGATGAGCTACTGCAACCAGTCTGTCTTTGGACTTTAACAGGAGATAGCCAAGAGAAATTTGCACACTAATAAAGAAAACATGCAACTTCCAACGAGAGAAAATCAGAATTTGGGTATGATAATTTTCCCAGTGTAGCCATGGACAGGGTTCATTGGTGCCAATTGCTGCTTGCTTGGCTGGAGTCTGATAATTTTACATTATATATAATATATATACTAGACCAAGTGCAGACCCATTGATTGGGTCTGCTCCCCAACGCACCCGATCCCTACCCGCAGCCCCCACGGGAGGTGTGGTCCTCCAACTCAAGCCGTTCCCGAACGTAAGATGCCAGCACTCCCCTTGCCTCCCTCAGCAGTGATCTTAAAAAAAACAACTACAATTGCACTTGCCCTGCATGATGTAATAACAATTCACCCGCCCCCTGATAGTCTAAAAATTCCAATTGCACTGGCCCTGCATGTTGTAATAACTATTCGCCCCCTGTCCCCTCCCCGCGCCCAGCGGACTTCTTTTGTGGGAGTCCAGCTGCGAGAGGCGTGGCACGAGCGTACTTAGTGACATCAAGTCCGCTTGTGCTTCGGCTCGGCTTCTAAAACATTGCGGCGGTGGCCTCAACTGTTCGCAGTCGGCCCGCAGGCTCACACGGGACCACTTAGGAAGTTTAGTGCTGCTGTAGTTGCCACAAAATTAAGCAGCCTGGGTTCAGTTCTAACCTTTGGTGCAGCTTGCAGGGAACTTGCATATTCTCTCTGTAACTGTGTGGGGTTCTCATGGTGCTCTTGGTTGTTGGCTTATTTCAAAGGCATACAAGATTATCATGTTAATTAGCTACTGTATATTAGCCCTGGTGTAAATGGATTGGGGGAGGAGGGGTGTTAGTGGTTATGCACCACAGGAAAATATTACAAGGAAATAAATGGGAGGATGGGACATCTCAAAAACCCAAGGGATTAAAAGACCTACTTCTTTGTTGTTATGAATCGAAGAACATTTCCATTTAAATCTAACTTGTAAAATTAAATTTCCTTTTGTTACTCGCTTTAACGATTTTAAAAAAGTATAGCTATTTTAATTCCATTTTCATGGATGCATTCAGTTTACAATACAAAACTATTTAGAAATAGATCAGTTGAAAAATAATTGTTGCCTGGGCAAGGATGTGCGGATGCTGTCTTGGCTGTAGTTAATGCCCTCTCATGCTGCACATCATGTGGCCATCTTGTGCCTTTATAGTGCTTTGGCACTTCTTAGATAACAACAGGTGGACCAGTAGAAAACACGTAGAATTTCATTAGCTCTTTTGCGCATTAATTAACATTGAACTTAATTTCAAAATTTGGCAAGGTGGTATATTAATACTTAATTTCCAAATTGGTATGCCAGTACTAAAAGCAACAGGTAGCTGGAGATCTTTTTGCTACTTCAATAATAATTCAATGATTCAATAATAAATAGCCTCTTTCCTTGAAATTCATTTCTATACATGCATTGGGAATGATATCGGATGATGTAGAAATCTAATAATAATATTGATCAGGAAAATAAATAGCCTTAGAGGACAGTTGATCTGATTAAAGAGGAAGGTTTGTGCTTCCCATAGACTTACCTGTTTAACCGCCTTGCTCTTTCCAGCACTTCAAACATGTGCTCCTGGAAAACATCAAGTCTTCTATATCGGTTAGTTTCAATATTTCTTCTAATAATTTCAAAAGTCAAAGGTGGCTTGTTAGGGGTGCTTGGATCAGTCGCTGGAATCTCTGCTAAAGAGTCACTATAACATCTCCCTTCATCATCCTGGTGGCTAAGGACAGAGACAAATAGGTTGTGTATCAACTCCTGTATGAGTAACTTTACATTGGGAATGTGTGCATCATCTTCTCCATCCAAATCCCTTTTGGTTTCCAGAAGGACTTTGTGAAGGACTAGTGCATCTTTATAAATAAGAGATTCTGGTTCGTTGTAAGTGCAAGCGTTGTTAAACATCAACACGAATTCATCAACAAAGGAGTCGACATCCTGGTACTTATTGGACATCATGTGACTCTTCACTTTCTCCATGTCAATTGGTTTTTTAATCGTTAAATAGTAATCTGGGAGTTCTGATCGAGAAGGTAGTCTGAGAAAGATGGCACTCAGTCTTCGGCCTCTGACGTCTGTGTAATTTTTTACTGCTTCGTATAACTCATTTAGTTTTTGCTGCAGAGGAGTCAAGTATTTGGATTTTTTGGGCGAAATACCACTCTTCCTGCCTGAAAATAAGTCAAAAGTGTTCAATATTGAATTCACATGGAGTAACCTTCCGAATCAAAAGAATCCTTTGAACAATTTCCAGTTCAAAACTGACAACCATTTGCAATAATTACAAACTATCAACTAGCTATGAATAACATTCTTCTTTTTCAAAGAGCAGGATTTTCGATGAAAAGTGGAGTCATACAGCACAGAAACAGGCGCTTCAGTCCAACTAGCCCATGTTCACCAAGATGCCCACCGTTCTTGGGCCACTAATTCTTTTATTTCATCTTTTAGAATTTATCCACTTTTGGCCCATATTCCTCTAAACATTTCCTATGCATGTACCTGTCCAAATGTATTTTAAATGTCGTTATTATATCTGCCTCAACTACTTCCCGTGGCAGCTCATTGCATACACACACCACTCTACGTGTGAAAAAATTGAAATGAGAAAAATTGGACTACTGCTAAAACTAATCAGGAAATGGACCAGATTGCAAGCACAGGTAAAACATTCAGGAACGCATCAGTAGCTGTGACAGAAATGCAAATATGAACCAAGACAAATATAGTGAGGACTATACTCAGAATGTTGAAATAATTCTGTTGTACCTGCAGTAAAACGGCATTGCAGGTAGTCCAACTGTCTCACAGCTCTAATGGCTTGAATTAAATCAGAGTAATGGCCATAGCCATACAGCTTGGAAACAGCCCCCTCTGCCCACTACATCCATGCCAATCTTTTTGCTAATCCCATTTTCCCACAATAAGACTGTATTCTTCTAGCCTTGGCTTATTTATTTTCCCAAATGCCTCTTAAATGTTGTAATTGTACCCAACTCCTCTACCTCCTGAAAGCGCATTCCAGATATCAATCACACAATTTGTTAAGAAACTTATCTCTTGGGCTTCCCTTTAAAATTTCTATCTCTCATCTTAAAACTGTGCCCTCTAGTTTTGACATCCCTAACATGGGAAAAAGATTTGCATTATTTACCATACCTAGCCTGTCATAAATCAGATATCAGGTCACCACTCAGCCTCTTTCACTCAAGTGAAAATGAAAGCCCAGTCTATCCAATCTCTCCCCTTAACTTAAGTCCTCCAATCCAGGCAATATCTTGGCGAATCTCCTCTACACTCTCTCCAACACAAACACATTGTGGCCCCATGGTGCTCTCTGTATTGAGTTTGTAAGCTTTCTTCATGACTGCTTGGGTTTCTTTCAGATACTCTGTTTTCCTCCCATATCCCCCAAATATGCTGACTGTTAGGTTAATAGGTCAATGTAAATTAGTTACAGGCAGAACAATCAGGGTATGGAGGAGGAGCGGGGAGTCGATTGTGGGTGAACGGGATGCTCTGAGAGTTAATGGGTCAAATGGCCTCATTCTATATCCCAAGATAATATATACAATCTTATATACAAATGCATTTTGAAATGAAAGCTAACCAAAATACCAAAATAAAAGTAATATTAATCAACTTACTTAGTTTCAGTTTAGGTGAAGCTGTGTCATCATCAGGTACAGGACCCAATTCTTTTATTTTATCTTTTAGAATTTTCTCCAGTATATTAGCATCGTTGTATACCTGTTTGATAATACAACAATTTTCATTTAATCAGTTCCGCGGAAACCCGAACAAGATACTGTTAGATGATACAGTGGGCCATTGGTAAATAGGTATTTCCATTGATTAAATTATATATCAGATTGGAGTATCAGCAAGAAAACTTAAATGTTGGGGTAATCTTTCACAACATTTTCAGGTTGAGGTCCGACTTCCTCTAAAAGACCATTGTGATTTTCTAACGTAGCAGCACAAAGGAGAGTATTTTACTGTTGAGAAATCTAGTCGGGTGCCCACAAATGCCATTTCTTCTTGAATGTACAAGGAGTTATGTTTTTATGATTCAAATGAACTGCATCTTGCCATAATTAATTTACATACCTGTGAACCCTCTTCATTATAGTGTCTTGCATTTCGAAACATTAACTTCAAATCATCTATAAATGCTTCCTCGCTTGTATATTTTTCATTACGTATGTTATGTTCCAATATCTTCAGGTCAATAGGCTCCAAGATGACTTTATAATAATCTGGATAATCCTTTTTTGACGGTCTAACCAAAAATAGCTCGCAATATCTTCGTCCTGTTGTTAGGTCACGTGACTCAATAATTGTATTGTACAGTACTTTCAATCTGTGCTTTAAATGAGTCTCAGTTTTCTTTCCAATCCTTTCTAGCTTCTTATGGCTGGAATTTAAAAACCTGTGTGTGTACTTAATTATTAGTCTTCAAAAGAAAAACAGTAAAATAAAAGGAATAAATGCAAAATCAATAAATACATTGCATTTAAGTTAAATTATTTTGAATCAAATTAATGTTAAATCATGAAGTATACAATATATAACTTGAAATAAATAGTTTGCTGTCCAATATTTGTTTACAAAATTACAATAAAAGTAGAGAATTTTCGTGCTGATAAACATGATGATCTCTAGTAAGTTTCAGATCAATAATCTAAAATCTTTATATAAGCATAGAATAACAAATTTCCTCATTGTAACAGCTCTATCACCTACTCTTCAAACAAAGATGTTACTAACTAAATTTGTTACATTATTTGTTCTCCTTGAGAAAATGAAACTGTAAATTAACATTGGGATAGCAGCTTTAACTCGCTTTAACACAAATGTATAGTGGGGAAGGTAGCATTCCTATGTGATAAAATAAATAATCTACCCTCTGAACCTGTAAGATTAGACTGAGGCGTGAGAAAAGTTAATGTAATTAATTTCTTTAATTTTTAATTTAGTTTTGGATGGGACCATGGATATGCAGGAAATGGATCACATACAGGCAGAGGGGATAGTTTAAAATTGCTGGATTGTAAAGGCAATATAATAAGGATGAATAGATAAATACCAAGCATTGGGCTACATAAAAAGGTCAGTTCTTTTCAGCCATTAAATATGAAATACATCGATATTTAGCTTTTTACTTTTAATTTACTTTGTTCAGCTGAAATACTGAAGTGAATTAACAAAAAATCTCAAAATAGTTGAAGTATTCTTCTAATTTTAAAAATATAGTTAAATCTTTTTGCATTTAGTAACTGAAGGTTCAATGGAAATCTTCCAATGGTCATACAATCTAGTTTATAGATAAAAGTGGTTATAAAGATAATATATAATTTATTCGATTTTATGCATCCTGATACTGCAATATTCTTATCCTTACCCTTTTCTCTTGCCACTGCCTGTATCAGATGTTACAGAAGATACCATACTGTCACCATCCTCTGTGTAATCTCTTCTTGCGAGCTCCTTCCTCTTGGCCTGATAGAATAAATCTCAGGAGTAAAGTAGCTCAGATGAAATAATTCAGAATACATAAATATTAAAACACACCACTCTGTTTTTTATACCTGCATGACATGCTGCAGCTTCAACACACGTTTGAAGATTGCAGAATTAGGAATATTATAGTGCTTGGCATTTTCAAACATTAGTTTCATGTCAGCCTCCAGTTGGTCAAGGTTTTCAAATTCATTGTTCTTCAATTTTTGTCTACAATTAGAAAGGAATCTGATAATTGACTGTTCAGGTAAAATTGCACAATGTAACATTCTTTATTTCTTTTCAATTATCTGGTAAATTTTGTTAACCAAGGTCATAATCACATGTTATTAACATGGTTATCTTATAGTTGAATGAAAGATAAGGGAAAAAATTTTCACCAAGCGAACAAAATCTCTCTCCAAGTTAAATTAATAAATAATATATTTACAATTATAATATACCATGGGTGGATCTTCTGGCATTTATTCGATAGCTTTTCAAGAATATTAAAAAATATATAAACTTAATATAGGTTAGCAACCAGGGGAGAAGAAACAAAGAGATGGCAAGTTATTTTTAGTCATCGATCTAGACAACATGGTAAGCAAACGGAGCGTGAAAGTGATAAAAAAAAAAAAAATAGGGGGTGATGTTTCTGACCATTCTCTTTGGAAATTGAGGCAATGGTTAAAGAAAACCAATAACAGATTTTAAAACTTGCATAAGAATTCTGAAGAATTGAAAGGTGACGTTGACATTTCATATAGTCCATAATATTTATGTCAGGGTTAACCCCATGAAACTATGATAACTTTAAGAACAGTAAACACTTGGTGTATGAACGAGTGAACGGAAAAAAACTTTTCCATTTAAGGAAATGTCAGGTGTGAAAAAGAGCAAAAGGGGATGGAGTTCAATGAAATTGTAGAATACATCATTGTTGGCTCGCTGAAGGTAACAACAAATCAAACAGAGATAAAATTTAAACAACGACAGTCGGACTAGTCGGAGAAGTGGGAAGGGGGAGGGATGGAGAGAGAGGGACGGCAAGGGTTACTTGAAGTTAGAGAAGTAATATTCATACCACTGGGGTGTAAGCTGCCCAAGCGAGTATGAGGTGTTATTCCTCCTATTTGGGCTGGGCCCCACTCTGACATTGGAGGCGGCCCAAGACAGAAAGATCAATGTGGGAATGGGAGGGGGAATTAAAGTGTTTAGCAACAGGGAGATCAAGTAGGTTTAGCTGGACTGAGCGGAGGCGTTCAGCGAAACGATTGCCGAGCCTGTGCTTGCTCTCACCAATATATAGGTGTCTACACCTGGAACAGCGGATACAGTAGATGAGGTACAAGTGAACCTCTGCCTCACCTGAAAAGACTGTTGGGGACCTTGGACAGAGTCGAGGGGGGAGGTTAAGGATAGGTATTACATCTCCTGCGGTTGCAGGGGAAAGTACCTGGGGAGGGGGTTGTTTGGGTGGGAAGGGACAAGTTGACCAGGGAGTTGTGGAGGGAACGGTCACTGCTTTCGCTGAACACCTCTGCTACATTTTCCTTGATCTCCATCAACCTTTGTCTAATTTGCACACCTTCCATTCCTTATTTCTGTATCTCCCTCTCTCCTGCTGCGTACACTCCCATCTCCTCTACTCTCTCTATACCAATGACTGCACCTCCACTGACTCCTCTGTCAAGCTTCTCAAGTTTGCGGACCACACAACCCTGATTGGACTGATCCCGGATGGGGAGGAATCTGCCTACAGTCAGGAAGTGTCACAGCTGGCGTCCTGGTGCCATCGCAATAACCTGGAGCTCGATGCTCTTAAGACAATGGAATTGATTGTACTTTAGGAGGGCTCCCCCTCCCCTCACCCCACTCACCATCAACACCATAGTCACATCTGTGGAGTATTTTAAGTTCCTTGGAACCATCATCTCCAAGAACCTTAAGTGGGGAGCCACCATCGACTCCAGTCAAAAAGGCCCAACAGAGGATGTACTTCCTGTGGCAGCTGAGGAAGCACAATCTGCCACAGGCAATGATGGTCCAATTCTATACGGCCATCGTACTGTCTGTCCTCACCTTCTCCATCATGGTCTGCTTTGGCTCAGCCACCAAGCACGACGTTCAGAGGCTGCAGCGAATCGTCCGATCAGCTGAGAAGGTTATTGGCTGCAACCTTCCCTCCATTGACGAACTGTAGACTGCAAGGGCCAGGAAGCGAGCGTATAAAATGATCTCTGACTCCTCGCACCCAGGCCACAAACTCTTTGATTCACTTCCCTCTGGAAGGCGACTCCAGACTGTCAAAGCTGCCACAGCCAGACATAAAAACAGCATTTTCCCCCATGAGTAGTACCTCTACTCAATAACCAAAAATCTGTAGCCTCCTTTTGCTCTGGTATTTTATTTAATTCACATGTTTAATCGATGTTTTATTATTAATGTTTAATGTTTTATGTGTCATTCCTAACTGTCACTGTATGTCATGTTGTCACTTGCAGGTGGAGCACCATGGCAAATTCCTTGTATGTGAATACTTGGCCAATCAACATTCATTCATTCATTCATTAAGTGATTTTAATTCGCTTTCCCTTAACCAGTCTAAATTGGCCCATTAACCTTACTGTAGAAATATAGAACACAGAACCAGGTCACCACTAGTTCTTTTGACAATCTCAAATTGTCAAATTTCATAGTTATTGCACTTCCAAGTATAGTTCTTGTGCCTCAAGTTTTTAAACAGCATTCTCAAAATATTTGAAACTGATCTCTAAAGATAAACAACTATA
This sequence comes from Raja brachyura, assembly GCA_963514005.1. The sequence continues at coordinate 11,354,505 of OY740796.1, forward strand.
GACTAAGAGTTATACACGAGTCATTCCAGGAATAAATAAGCAGCTTCTCTTGATTCATGAATATAACGCAGTATTAATTGGGACTAAACATAATATAACCAAACAGACCTGTACACGTCTCTGCACTGGTTAAAAACTTTAAGGAATCAGCATGATAATTAACTTTTTTTTCTTTTAAATGGCATAAATACAATTTCTTACCTTATTATTTGTAGTGACATGGGATGTTTGATTTGTTGATAATAATCAGGGTAATCTTTCTTGGAAGGCAGACGAAAGAAAGGCTGAGCCAGAAGTTGTCCCTGACTGTTGCGATGATTCCTAACTGCTTCGAACAACTGATAAATTGGACTAGTTACATCGACAGATGAACCAATGCTTTCTCCGTCAGAGTCACCATCTTCGAAATGAGTGACCGCTAGGGAACCAAGAGATGTGTAGAAAAGCTAAAACAAAAAGCCACTTTCAAAAAGCTTTATTGAAATGTCGTGTCATTGTGCCTTACCACCTAAACCAGCCTCCTCCTCACTCTCAGATCCATATTGCAAAGCCATTGTAATTGCCGACAAACGATCTCCTTGTGCTGACCTTCGGTTCCTGTTGGGACGGAATTTACAAAAAAAAGGCCATCAGAAATTCAGAACTTTTTGTTGATGCAACCTGAACATTAGGTCTTCAGGGACATTTGTCTCGATCAGTCTAGCATATGGGCAAGGGAGTGGCTAACCCAGATGACATTGTGTCACTGTGTCTGGAGCAAAGTAGTTGTGTTGGAACTGAAGTACAAGCCTGCAAACAGAGCAATTGGACAAAGTGAGGACTGTATGCCTATTTTCTTGTTAGGCAGAGCAAAGTCTGGGTCGAAAGCCGGTAGAAGGTTGCGGACATGTTAAGACTAAAACATTATTTGGACTATACAATATATCATGTTAATACTATTATAGTTAATAATAATTTAAGAAATTATAGTTAATTGTATTTAGTTTCATTGAGAAGGCTACCTAAAAATTAATATATTCTTTTTTGAAACTATTCACTGCCTCAGCAAGCTTTTCTAGTGGTTAAGTATCCATCACTTTATGACAACTCTTTGCAGGGTTAGAATGGTCAGTCTTTCAATCAAACTTAATCATTAATTATGTCTGTTATTTATCATTCTCCCAATCTTCAAATTGTGGTACATTTGTTATTTTTTAGAAGACAGCCTTTCTTGTATTCTTGAAATTACATTGTACCTAATGACAACAATATTTTAGAAGAGTTGCTAACAATTATAGAGTTAAAAATGTTCCTTGTAGCAGTTACATTTGATACATGACATTAAGTTCCAGGTACCCAAAGGCCAGTTATCTGTAGGGCAACATTATAGGAAATGCCAGCCACAGAGAAGACAACATATTAATGTATGAAGAAAAAGGATAGAATAGTGGACATAACTGAAACAGAACATTTCAGGATAACGCATTTTCAGGAGTATCAGTTTATTGGTATATTGCAGAACAGTACACTTCCCTGCCCTATTACACTTCAGATCTAGGGCGAAACCAAATTATAATAAACAGCCAACTAGAATGTTCTCTTAAAGATAAAGAGGTCACTGGAACTTAGCAGTCTTTGTGGTAAAATCCTGATGGTTACAAGAAGGATGGTTTGGCATTTTGTCCAGTTAGGCTGACTATGAAATAGCTGTAAGATGGGGAAAGTGATAATAAAAACATTGAAGAAGTTTGAAGAAGGGTCTCGACCTGAAACGTCGCCTATCTCCTTCGCTCCTTAGATGCTGCTGCACCCGCTGAGTTTCTCCAGCTTTTTGTGTAGCCCCCAATAAAAACTTTAAATTTGTTCCCAAAGCAATTCTCTTGTAGGAATGTAGGGAGAGGTGACAGGATTATGAACACAAATGGGCAGTGGAAGAAATGCAGCTACTACTAACAGCTTCAGATGACTTTTGAAGGGATTGGCATTTATGTCATGAAGGGATGATCAGGAACTCACAAGGAGTCTCATCTTGGGTTGGTCAACAATGAAAATGACTAAGGGATTTGTTCTATATATTTGGAGAAATTATATTTTGCATGAAGATGTTTATAGTAAAAGATATGACATGCAAAAACAAAAAGAAAAAAATTCAGTAAGTCGCAAAGCATCCATTAACATGTGGACAGAATTTGTATTCATAATGCAGGGCTGAGGGGCAGAGGGAACAAAATAAGATTGATGATAAATGGAGACCGATGGAGAGATTGAATGACACCCTCACCCTTTCTGTCTTGACAAACGGCATAATTTGCATCATTCACTCTCTATTCCTCTGCTCCATTGCCAATTTTACTTTTTGTTCACCCCACTTCTTCATCAATGCAAGTTAACTTTTCATCAATGCAAGTTAAACCCCGTTTCAATTACAATCTTTCCAAGTCCAACAGAGAAGTATCTCTGTTTCTGTCCCTACAAATGCTGCCTAACCAGTTTCCAACATTTTCTGTTATAGTTAAGATTTCTAGTATCTACAGTATTATAAACTTAGCTCTTTTATATTATTAATCTTCAATAGCCATTAATTTTAGCCTCAGAAGTATTGGTCAAACAAATTATGCACACCTGATTCGAAGACTGGATTTGGTAGGCTCCAAATTATGCTCAAGTTCTGCTCTCTTCTGATTAAATACTTTCTTAATGGTATTTGCATCCTACAAGGATGAAAAATATATTTTTACCAACACACGTAATAGATTATCATTATACCAGACCACAAACTATGGACCTGGATATGTCATACCTTTGAATTATCAATAGAACTGTACCAGAAACTGGCATGTAAAGATATATATTATTTCAGTAGTGCAATTCGATAAATCACATTATTTTACCAAAATAATCTGTATTTAGGTGGAAAAGTACAGTACAGATTTATGATCGGGAAATATAATTTACCTTGAAGATCGGTGACCCTGGCTCATTGTAGGTTTTAGCATTTCTTACTAAAAGTTCAATATCTCTAGCCATCACATTAACATTCTTGTAAGCACCATTCTGCAAGAAGAAATTGATATATTTAAGTTCGAGACAAAGATTCACAGTGATCCAAATGTATCAGTTTAAAAAAAAAGCTGAAAATGCATATTTAACAACACAAGCTGCACAATTGAGGGTTAAAGGGAACTGGCACAAGAGTCAAGGCCAGCATGGATCAGCATGTTCATAATGGATGGCAGCACAAACATGAGAGGCCTGGTGGCCTACGCCAACTCCTAGTTTCTTATATTCTTGTGAGATGAAAGAATAATCATTTATAAAATAATCAAACCTGAATCCTCTGTGCAACAGTCTTCAAGTCTACTGGCTCCTTAATAATTTCATAGTAGTCAGGATATTGCTGCAAATTCAAACATAGTCCAATTATTAAAAGGTTTGACTTTGCTGACAAACATACTTTGACTAGAGAAATGTAATATTTTCTAATGTCTGGTGAATTAACAGGTTTTCACATAGGGAAAGGCAGGGACGGAATTTTGCCAGCCATGAAACCAGAAATTCATCTTTTTTTTTCCTGACATTCAGAACTATTTATAAACTAGTATAATACATGTACTTACATTTAAAAAAATTAAAACAAAAACATTTTCCAAAATTACCTTTCCCTTTGTCCTAAATTGAGCTGGTAACTTGTCTGGATCCTTTGATACTTTTGTTTTTGCTTGATCAATTTTGTGGAAGTTGTACATCCAACCTCTATACTATTCTTAATAACCAGATTGGTACTCACATGCTTTCTCATTTTGCCCAACCTTATCATGTTCACAATGTACTGTTTACAAAACGTGTTACATATACCTATATTTACACCGTGTCAGATCATCTGCTTGAATATTGGCAGTTAAACTTCTACTTTATAAAGTGCATAAAAATTAAGGACCAGAGAACAAAGATGGAATCCTCAAACTTCCACACAACTCATCAACACTCGCAGGACAAGTATTCTTCTGTGAGGTAATATCCCCCGCTTACCTCCCCCATTGTTGATTTGAGTGCTCTAGTCTACTTGGAGACACAAGAGACTGCAGATGCTGGAAAAAAAGGTGCTGGAGGAACCCAGAGGTGACGTAGCACCTGTGAAGAAATGGACAGACAATGTTTAAGCTTGGAACCCTCCTTCATGCTGAAGAAATCTATCAGTCCAAAGAAAGGTCTCAAGCCATAACTTGTCTGCCCATTCCCTCCCCAGATGCTACCTGACCTGCTGAGTTCTTATAGCACTTGTTTTTTTGCTCTTGCTTACTAGCGCCCTCCAATATTTAAATTTTACGTTTTAATTTTTTAATATAATTTTAAAAAATCTAACAGAAATTGTAATTGATAATATGTTTTGAATATTTATGAATGTCGAGCACGTTCAATTTCTTTGTAACGTGAAAAGCCAGGAAACTATCTTAAAATAATCAAAATAATCCCAGGACGTGCCCTGTCACAGGCTAAGGCGGTTCTATATTTCAATAGTGCTTATCAGTTGGGAACCTGGTTCCCATTTGAAGGCTTTCACAGATCAGGTCCATGTAAGAGCTGAACGCATTACTGAAAAATTAAGCATGTCATGTTTTTTTATTTTCACGTTTGGACAGTCAATTGGTCAAACTAGCAACAAAGATTGTCCTTTGATGGCGCTATTTTATTCAATTAATTTACCACTTCTGACCTTCACTTGCAATGCAAAATGACATAGATGATTGATTAACCTTACCAAGGAGTAGACTTCAGTAGAAAAGAAAGAATTTGTCATTACTTCCACCTGTACCTCAAATGTACAATAAAGTATTTCCACAGCTCACTTATCATACTTTATCAGTCTTTTGTTTATTAGCATATTTACTCACCACTCTGGATGGCAACTTTTGAAATAGCTCACTGACGAGATGACCTGATGGATCAGCATAGGTGGCTACAGCCTCAAACAGATTTTCCAGCTGTTCCTTTAGATTATTATAATGTGCTGTACCCTACAGGATGGCAAAAAGAAATCCCCGTAACCACAACTTTTTATACCCCATCAATTGTAGATATTTTATAATACAAAGGTAGTAATTTCCTTTGAAATGCAAAATAATGTCTTTAAATGCAGCTTTGATATTTTATTAAACTGAAATAAAATATTTCATATTTTATGAAGAATATATGAAATAAGAAATTTATAGATTTCTTATCTATAAGAAAGATAAGAAATGAAGAAATAATTCTTCATATGAATTATGAAGAAATTCATAAGAAGAATGAAGAAATATGAAGAATTTTTCATATTTGAAAAATATGAAATAAGTATTATTATACTTATGAAGTATTTGACTTCATAAGTCAAATACTTATGAAGTCAAATACTTCATGAAGTATGAAGTATAAGTGAATACTTATTCACTTATGAAGAATAAGTGAATATTCTTCACTTATGAAGTAAGTGAAGAAATGCACCAAAGATGCTCTGCCTGTAGGATCGTTCAGCTGCACCGCGCGGCCCCGCGTGGGGAAATAAGTTTGAAGAACTTATGAAGTTCTTCATAAGAAGAAACTTCTTATGTTTCTTCTTGACAGAAAGAATGAAGAAATAAGTTTGTATTTATCCCAAAATCTATTGGACAATTGTTCAGAAGAGAACCCTTGGATTGGATTATTATTATTTTTAAAAAAAACAACCAAGATTTCTGATTATGGGGACAAATTACAATTCTAAATAATCGTAAATACACCACTTGATGGAAATAGTGTTAAAAAAACACACGACCA